>WNGS01113158.1:40767478-40784830 GCA_020271785.1 Procambarus virginalis | reverse complement strand
CACTCCTAGTTGTACTCGCCTAGTTGTGTTTGCGGGGGTTGAGCTCTGGCCCTTTGGTCCCCGCCTCTCAACCGTCAATCAACAGGTGTACAGGTTCCTGAGCCTATATGGGCTCTATTATATCTACACTTGAAACTGTGTATGGAGTCAGCCTCCACCACATCACTGCCTAATGCATTCCATTTGTCAACCAACCACTCTGATACTAAAAAAGTTCTTTCTAATATCTCTGTGGCTCATTTGGGCACTCAGTTTCCACCTGTGTCCCCTGTGCGTGTGCCCCTTGTGTTAAATAGCCTGTCTTATCTACCCTATCAATTCCCTTCAGAATCTTGAATGTGGTGATCATGTCCCCCCTAACTCTTCTGTCTTCCAACGAAAGTGAGGTTTAATTCCCGTAGTCTCTCCTCGTAGCTCATACCTCTCAGTTCGGGTACTAGTCTGGTGGCAAACCAATTTGAACCTTTTCCAGTTTAGTCTTATCTTTGACTAGATATGGACTCCATGCTGGGGCTGCATACTCCAGGATTGGCCTGACTATGTGGTATACAAAGTTCTGAATGATTCTTTACACAAGTTTCTGAATGCCGTTCGTATGTTGCCACCTGGCATATGCCGCTGATGTTATCCTCTTGATATGTGCTGCAGGAGACAGGTCTGGCGTGATATAAACCCCCAAGTCTTTTTCTTTCTCTGACTCCAGAAGAATTTTCTCTCCCAGATGATACCTGTATCTGGCCTCCTGCTCCCTACACCTATCTTCTTACATTACATTTGGTTGGGTTAAACTCTAACAACGATTTGTTCGACCATTCCTTCAGTTTGTCTAGGTCTTCTTGAAGCCTGAAACAATCCTCTTCTGTCTTAATCCTTCTCATAATTTTGGCATCGTCAGCAAACATTCAGAGAAATGATCTATACCCTCCAGGAGATCATTTACATATATCAGAAACAAGATAGGACCGAGTACAGGTCTGCTTGCTCTCTCATGTCAGGGAGCTGTGGGTTTTCTTCACGCAGCCCGTTCTCACCACCGTCCCCAAGGTCAAGACCCTTACTCAGATACGACCCCCTTACCAGGTACCCTTACTCAGATACGACCAGTAACCTTACTCAAAATCTCTGATATGTTAAGATATTAAGTCACTGCACATCCTCTCATGTGTATTTTTATATATAAAAGCTGAACTGTAATGTCAGTCCTGACCTTAAAAGCTTCCTAGAAGGTTGTAACAGATCCCATGAGCACCACACCAGAAACAAATACCTATTTGATATTCCAAGAGAGTACGACTTAGTCAGACTAGAAATGCTTTACAAATCAAGGGACCTCGAATGTGGAATGACCTTCCCAATCATGTTAAAGACTGTACCTCTCCCAACCAGTTTAAGATAAAAACTAAGTACTACCTATTAACTCAATATAACCTACCTCACCCCCACCAATGTCAACCCATGTCTTCTATTTTAACAATGCTGTCTTGTTGACCAAATTGTATTTTGCTGTTTTTCTGCCATGTTTCCCCCCCCCCCCTTTCCATTTTTTCTTATTTTTTCTCAAACAATTTATACTTTAATCTCAATTAGTATTAAGTTTTAGTCTTAGTGTTTTTCCTGCCCGAAACGCTTTGCGTAATAGTGGCTTTAGGCATTGTATGTACTAGCTCTATCTATAAATCCATCAACTTTGTATCTTACCTTGTATGTATGTACCTTACCTGAATACATATTTGTATTTGTTATTTGTAAGAAACTGTCGTACTAAAGTGCCCTATCCTAACCTACCAAGCTCCGCTGGTGACATCTCGCCATTCTGAGATCTCCTTCCCCCCTCACAGTTACTCACTGTTTCCTGTCGCTTAGACACTCCCTTATCCACCGGAGCACCTAACCTCTCACGCCTGCCTGGTTCTCCAAATTTTGTAACAGGATCCTATGAGGTACTCTGTCAAATGCTTTCTGACAGTCTAGGAAAATGCAGTCTGCTCACCCTTGTGTTTCTTGGCTAATTGTTGTCGCCTGGTCATAGAATTCTTTTAAACCTAAAAGGCACGATTTACCATCCCTGAACCCATGCTTGTGTGTGTGTGTATGTGTATTTTTTTTCTATTTGTTCCTGCAGAAGCGAACTACAGGCTCTTGGACCCCGCCTTTCTAATCAATATATTTTTCCTCTATTTCTACTGCATGTTTATCTCTCTAACACACACACACACACATCCCCAGGAAGCAGCAGGATAGAGAGAGAGAGAAGGAAGGGAGAGAGAGAGAGAGAGAGAAAGGTTGTATATCTGTCTGTTGGTCATATATATTTTGTCTCAATAATGTATCCTCACTTGAGAATACATTATTGTGTAACTTTGATGATCTGTCAATCTCAATGGATGCCTGTCTCTTAAGCATGTGTGCTTGCCTCTCTGTCTACCTGGCACGGCCTGGCACGGCGAGGCACGGCCTGGCACGGTCTGGCACGGCCTGGCACGGCCTGGCACGGCCTGGCACGGTCTGGCACGGCCTGGCTCGCTGCTGGAGTGGACGGCAGCTCGGGGCGATTGAGATGAAAGGGTTGATTTACTTAGTATATATTATTTAAATCTCACGAGCCATCCCGACCGCCAGGGCGGGCTGGCTCGCTCTCCAGGGGCCGTGTGTGTGTGTGTGTGTGTGTGTACTCACCTATAAGTACTCACCTATATGTGTCTGCAGGATCGAGCATTGACTCTTGGATCCCGCCTTTCGAGCATCAGCTGTTTACAGCAATGACTCCTGTCCCATTTCCCTATCATACCTAGTTTTAAAATTATGAATAGTATTTGCTTCCACAACCTGTTCCTTAAGTGCATTCCATTTTCCCACTACTCTCACGCTAAAAGAAAACTTCCTAACATCTCTGTGACTCATCTGAGTTTCCAACTTCCATCCATGTCCCATCGTTCTGTTACTATTCCGTGTGAACATTTCGTCTATGTCCACTCTGTCAACCCATCTGAGTATTTTATACGTTCCTATCATGTCCCCACTCTCCCTTCTTCTTTCTAGTGTCGTAAGGCACAGTTCCCTCAGGCGCTCCTCATACCCCATCCCTCATAGCTCTGGGACGAGTCTCGTTGCAAACCTCTGAACCTTTTCCAGTTTCATTATGTGCTTCTTCAGATGGGGACTCCATGATGAGGCGGCATACTCTAAGACTGGCCTCACGTAGGCAGTGTAAAGCGCCCTAAATGCCTCCTTACTTAGGTTTCTGAATGATGTTCTAACTTTTGCCAGTGTAGAGTACGCTGCTGTCGTTATCCTATTTATATGTGCCTCAGGAGATAGATTAGGTGTTACGTCCACACCCAGGTCTCTTTCGCGCGTCGTCACAGGTAGGCTGTTCCCCTTCATTGTGTACTGTCCCTTTGGTCTCCTATCTCCTAGTCCCATTTCCATAACTTTACATTTGCTCGTGTTGAATTCCAGTAGCCATTTCTCTGACCATCTCTGCAGCCTGTTCAGGTCCTCTTGGAGGATCCTGCAATCCTCATCTGTCACAACTCTTCTCATCAACTTTGCGTCATCCGCAAACATCGACATGTAGGACTCTACACCTGTAAACATGTCGTTAACATATACAAGAAATAGAATTGGTCCCAGCACCGATCCTTGTGGTACTCCACTTGTTACTGTTCGCCAGTCCGACTTCTCGCCCCTTACCGTAACTCTTTGGCTCCTTCCTGTTAGGTAGTTCCTTATCCATGCTAGGACCTTTCCCCCTACCCCCGCCTGCCTCTCGAGTTTGAATAGCAGTCTCATGTGCGGTACTGTATCAAAGGCTTTTATTATAGTTATTTTAATAACTATAATAAACAACATCTGGGGGGACAACATCTGTTAGTCTACTGACTTTGTTACTTGCCCCATACACATGTTTTACTTCACACATTTCATTGTGATAAACAATGGACCTGCTAGTTCCAGTTTGCACAGTTCTACTTTCTTCAAATCCATCCAGAAGTTCTCGTCTAATGACACTTTTAAGGGACCTATTTGATAACTCAAGATTCCGTTCAATACTGTCTTTATTTACTGCAGCCTTAGCAAGGGCGTCAACTTTGTCATGTTCCTGCATGCCAATGTGAGAAGGAATCCACAACATTTTTATATTTACCCTCTTGCTAAGTATTCTTACATATCTACGTCTAGCTTCCAAGACAAGCACGCTATTACTTGATTGCAAACTGTTTATTACTCGTAGTGAGGAAAGGGAGTCGGAAATAATTAAGCTTCAGTGTTGTCAATAATTTCAAGTGCTACCAGCATTGCTACCAACTCGACTTGCATTGTGGACGCCCAGTTACTAATTCGGATATTCCTTTGAATTGTGCTGCCATCGGGCTGATGAGCAATAACAGCACTTCCTGCCCTCCCTGTAGCTGTATTGAGTGATCCGTCAGTGTATATTGTCTGTGCAATGTTGTTTTCAGCTTGTATATTGTGAATGTGTTCTATGGTGCTTAATTTAGCAGCAAGCTGAGCATGAGGGTTGTTTGTGATTAGTTTCTTGGTGGGGTATGCCGGGGTCAGGATGTCAAAAGGTACTATCTGCCAGGGTGGAAGGAAGTGCTGTACTCTTTCATCTGTATATACATCGTGCAGTCCCATCATTTTAATATGAGTGGCTGTTCTTTGAATCCACTTAGACTCGCTAGTTCCATTTCGTAAGTGTTCTAACAGTGCAACTGACACAATGTTGTTTTTGTTATCACGCAGAAGCTTTAGTCCCATCATAAGATTAATTTCAAATATTCTATCTCTAATGCTAAGTATATTTAATTCTTTCCGCATGTTGAGAACTTTGGTAGTTATAGGACAGCCAAGTATAATTCTGAGTGCTTCATTTTGCATTTTTCAAGTCTATCAATACTTTTGCCATTTTGCAGGACCAAAGCTGGTGTATGATTGTCTATCATACATTTAGCGTATTTGATGTATTTAGCGTATACCTTATATACGCTAAATACATCATTCTTGCTATTCTAATATTAACACCATATTTCGGGTTGTACCCCACTACAGTTCTGAGAGCCTTGAGTCTGTCTCTACATTGTTGATGTAACTTATTGACTGCAGTTGAGGTACAAGGGACAGAGACACCAAGCTATTTGAAAGAAGAGACATAGTCTATTGATATGTTATCTATCTTGAGTTTTCGTGGTCTACTTTTGCGGTTGCCAATTTGTCTGTTAAATACCTTAGTTTTAGCAGCGTTGATTACAAGACCAAGGCTCTCATAAGCTGTATGTATACAATTTAAGACTGCATTTCGCGGTGGGTTTTAGTATGTACAAGGATGTCATCTGCATAGCTGATAGTGATGTTTGCCGGACTAGTTGGAATTGATTTTAGTAAAGCGTTAATTAGAACATTAAACAAGGTAGGACTGAGTACTCCTCCTTGTGGGGTGCCTAGTTGCATTACTTTAGTTTCACTCTTGTAGCCTTGGAACAGTGCAGAGGACTTCCGGTTGGTAAGATAGCCTCGTATCCATTGTAATAAATGTCCCCCTATATCCATTCTCGCTAATTCATACATAATCACTTTCCTATTACCAATATCAAAGGCAATTTTTAAATCAAGAAATGTTGTGTACTTGTGCCTTTTATCTCCATGAACAGTGAGAAAGGTTGTGATACAGTTGTGTACACTTTTACCATGTGTGAAACCATTGATATCAGGTGACATGTGCTCTTTAACTCTATACCATAATCTATTAAGCACCATTCTCTCAAAGGTTTTGCACATGCAACTGGTCAGTGAGATGGGACGGAAAGCATCAGGTTGGCCAGGCTTTGGTACAGGTACCGTAAAACTGGTGGTCCATGATACTGGCAACTGCCCAGTGACATAACTCGCTTTAAACAATTCTAATAATGGGTTACCGGGTACACGATGTAGGAGTCTTAGAATATCATAGGTGATACCGTCCTCACCAGGAGCAGTGCTACTGCCCCTGGAGAGGGCTGCATCCAGTTCATAATCTGTATATGGAACATCACAGTCATCATGTTGCTTGCTCAACATGAAATTTATGAGAACATTTCTGTCTGTGGACCTCTCCTTCAATGTCTCCCTAGTGCTAGCTGGTAACATTCCAAAGCTGGAAACCTGAGCCCATTTTGTAATTAACTGATTGACTTTCTGTGGCGGGTTTGGGTGTGAAACTTGTCTATTATTTTTGCCAATAATTTTGTTTATGCCTTTCCAGGCTTTGCCCAGGGGAGTATGTTGGTTAAGTCCATGTTTCCTGTTGCTTAGATACTAACTTATCCACTGGAGCACCTTTACCTTTTACTCCTGCCTGCTGCTCCAACTATTGTAACAGCCTTTTGTGAGGTACTGTGTCAAAGGCTTTCTGACAGTCCAAGAAAATGTGTGTGTGTGTGAAGGGTCACCCGACACTAGTGTAGGGGAGGAGGAGGAGGAGGAGGGGGGGGGGAAGAGAGGGGGGCTCATCAAAGTCGGACAAAAGTAGGTCATCAATGTCCGACAACAGTTGGTTATCAAAGTCGGACAAATTGTTGGTCATGAAGGTGGCGAGAGGACCAGGTCATCGGTACGATAAATGCTGGACATTTCCCCTTGCCTCAGCCTGCTGACATTGTCCAGGCCGCCCCCTGCCTGCCCTTTGATGTCTGGGGGCCGCCGCCCCCCGCTGTGTTGGGTATCTTGGCCGTGTTTGATGCCTCTCCGACTCTTATTACTCTCGCTCGCTCTGCCTCCCTCCTCCACCTGCTGTCGCACTCTTCATTATCTCGCATATGTGCGCGCGTGTGTGTGTGTACTTACCTAGTTGTGCTTGCGGGGGTTGAGCTCTGGCTCTTTGGTCCCGTCCCTCAACTGTCAATCAACTGGTGTACAGGGTCCTGAGCCTACTGGGCTCTATCATATCTACACTTGAAACTGTGTATGGAGTCAGCCTCCACCACATCACTGCCTAATGTATTCCATTTGTCTACTATGACACTGAAAAAAATCTTTCTAACGTCTCTATGGCTCATTTGGGCACTCAATTTCCACCTGTGTCCCCTAGTGCGTGTGCCCCTTATGGTAAATAGTCGGTCTTTATCTTCCCTATCAATTCCTCTGAAAATCTTGAATGTGGTGATCATGTTCCCTCTAACTCTTCTGTCTCCCAGTGACGTGAGGTTTAATTCCCGTAGTCTCTCCTCGTAGCTCATAACCCCTCAATTCGGGTACTAGTCTGGTGGCAAACCTTTGAACCTTTTCTAGTTTAGTCTTGTGCTTGACTAGATATGGACTCCATGCTGGAGCCGCATACTCCAGGATTGGTCTGACATATGTGGTATACAAAGTTCTGAAAGAGTCCTTACACAAGTTTTTAAAGGTCGTTCTTATGTTAGTCAACCTGGCATACTGTGCATTCAATGGGAAGCGTGTGTGTGTGTGTGTGTGTGTGTGTGTGTGTGTGTGTGTGTGTGTGTGTGTGTGAAAATTTAGTTGTTAGTAACAGTTAATTGACACTTGAGAGGCGAGCCGAAAGAGCAGAGCTCAACCCCCTGAAGCACAACCAGGTGAATCCCACACACGTTTATAAACAGGAAATACGTCAACATTACACTTAAATAATCATAAATAAGACGTAAATAAAATATACTGGAAGGATGGAGGCAGATAAGGTGATGTATTAGTAAACAATTAGACGGTGGGACAGACAGACGGAGGGACGGAGGGGGGGTATTGGGGAGAGCGGAACTAAATGGTGGTCAAGGAAGGGAAAGTAACCGGATGTGGGTGGGTATGGGAGAGGAAGGAGTAGCACCCACTCTCTCTCTCTCTCTCTCTCTCTCAACACACTCATCACACTCATCATATTAGTAAGACCTGTTATCTTAGCTTCACTAAGGGCCTGTCGGCGTACATTTGATTTGATTGTTTCCGTCGGAGGCGGCTAGTTTATTGTGCACCCCATACTCATCCTGTGACCGGTAGCGCAAAAAGCATTACAGAGGGCACAAAAGGTCTTTATCAGACCTCATCTTAGATTATTACATTAACAATTACATCTATCCTTCACACCTTATAGTTACAATGTCAGCTAGTTACAGAGAAAGTGCTATTTCATGAGCTATATATTTACAGTAAGTCATCATACATTAATGGTAGGTCTTATCGCTAATACATAATTGTTTGACCAATGGGGACATTACAGAGTCATAGGGGAGCTTCTGTTTATTGTTAGTCCTCACAATACACTACTTGTTTCTGAATCTCTCATGTCGTTCATCTACTGGAAGCGAAATGTGGATACAGTGCAAGGATTTCAGGTAATTTATCCATGGTAATAAGATAGGTTGCCATATCATACAGAGTGAGCTCAGATTTATCTCTAAATGGCTCAATTTTACTACAATCCAAGATATAGTGTTCGAGTGTGTGTCCCTGTCTTTGTCCACACACTTTACACTTTGCTTCATCTAGATCCCTATACAAGCCGAACTGCCAGAGATACTTGTAGCCAAGTCTTATACGAGCTGTGACAACATCTGTTAGTCTACTGACTTTGTTACTTGCCCCATACACATGTTTTACTTCACACATTTCAATGTGATGAACAATGGACCTGCTACAGATACCCATAATCCTTCGGCCTTCCACAAGTTCTAATTTCCAGTACAAGCGGTGAGGGAGGCGGCCGGGGTACCCAGGGTACCCAGCGCCACCAGTGGTCGGGCGGGCAGTGCCTCGCGGGACGAGGGGGTGCCACGTGCCGGACACCCCCAGAAGGGTCGCGTGGTGCCTGGCGGGCTGAGGAATGGGGGGAATGGGGGAGATGGTCACCGGAATGTGTGGAAGGCGAGCGGTGAAGGGCAGCGGTCCTTAAGGAGAGTAGGAAGAGAGGAAGGGGAGGAGGAGGAGTGTGGCGAGGGGACAGGTCTGGGGACATCAACATTTACATCAATCTCTGACTAACTGCCTGTTTTCTCCTCCCTTCCCCTTCTACCTCCTCCTTCCACACCATCTCCCCTCACCCTTTTGCTACTCCCCCCTTCTTTCCCCTCCTGCCCTCATCTTTTCAATTTACTTTGTACAGTTTTCATTGCGACAGACGTCCGAGAGAGAGAGAGAGAGAGAGAGGAGGGCAGGAGTGAGGGCAGGGGAAGGCAGCCCAACAGGCGACTGGCCCACAAGGAGCCGGGCGGTCACCACAAAGTTGAGTTACAGGGAAGAGAAAGAAAGGGCAGAGGATTTGTCACGCCACGAAGAGGTCATTAACGACCTGGTTTCAGGTCGTTAGACTTGCTGACGACACCCGACACTCCTGCCGGACGCTGCTAATCGTCGCCGCCTCCTCCTCCTCCTCCTCGTTACCTAACGCTGCTTAACTATTAGTGACAACGGGACTATGTGTCGAAGCTGGCCTTAAAGTTGTGGCTGGAGGTGGCTTCCACAACTTCTTTCAGTGAATTCCACGTGATGACTTCGTGTACAGGGTACGAGTACTTCCTTACATTCCTTCGAGTCATTTGTGTTTCCAGCTTCCACCTGTGTCCTCTTGTCCGGCTTCCTCTCATCTTAACGACTGTCCTTGTCCACCTTGTCTATACCCCCCCCCCTCTCTGTATCTTGTATGTTGTGATCATATTCCTTCTGTTTCTTCTCATAACTCGAGGGTTATGTCACTGTCTATCTTATAAAGACTCTGTCTATCGTATAAAGACGATGTCTGTGTCCCTTATAAGGGTCCTGTCTATCCCTGACTGGGACGTTGTCTGTATGGACGGCCTTCTTGCAGTACAGCCAATGACAACACTGGGTGTACGACCGCGGTGGCAACACTGCCCAACAGGTTTCTAATCGGTGTAACATTTTAGAACAAAGTGAGTTTTTTTTTTTTTGGGGGGGGGGGGAGTAAAGAGGAAGGAGAGGCATAGGTGAAGGGAACTATAGAAGTGGGAAATACAGTGAGAGGTATGAAAGCAGGCGGGCTGTCCGCCTTGCTGACACGATGTGTGGGTGTTGGCAGCTAAGCTAAGCTGGCTCCCTCTTGTCAGGGAGCTGTGAGTGTGTGAGAGGTTCTTCACATGTGTTTCACCACATATGGATGTCTATAGATGAATACTGAGTAGCATTCATATATACACACTCCGATGTGTGTGTGGGGCATCAGCCTCGGCATGTATCTTGTGGTTATCTTGAGATGATTTCGGGGCTTTAGTGTCCCCGCGGCCCGGTCCTCGACCAGGCCTCCACCCCCAGGAAGCAGCCCGTGACAGCTGACTAACACCCAGGTACCTATTTTACTGCTAGGTAACAGGGGCACGGGGTGAAAGAAACTCTGCCCATTGTTTCTTGCCGGCTCCTGGGATCGAACCCAGGACCACAGGATCACAAGTCCAGCGTGCTGTCCGCTCGGCCGACCGGCTCCCAGGCATCATTAGGGGCCTGGTAGCCTAGTGGATAGCGCGCAGGACTCGTAATTCTGTGGCGCGGGTTCGATTCCCGCACGAAGCAGAAATAAATGGGCAAAGTTTCTTGCACCCTGATTGCCCCTGTTACCTAGCAGTAAACAGGCACCTGGGAGTTAGTCAGCTGTCACGGGCTGCTTCCTGGGGTGTGTGTGTGGTGTGGGGAAAAAAATGTAGTTAGTAAACAGTTGATTGACAGTTGAGAGGCGGGCCGAAAGAGCAGAGCTCAACCCCCGCAAACACAGCTAGGTAAATACAACTAAGTGAATACACATGTTGTTCTGTTCAAGGCTCTTTATTTTACTATTATTATTTATTGATTTATTCATACATACACATACATACATACACATATACACATACATACACACACACACACACACACACACACACACACACACACACACACACACACACACACACACTCTGTGTGGAAATTGAGTGCCCAAATGAACCACAGAGACGTTAGAAAGAATTTTTTCAGTGTCAGAGTAGTAGACAAATGGAATGCATTAGGAAGTGATGTGGTGGAGGCTGACTCCATACACAGTTTCAAGTGTAGATATGATAGAGCCCAGTAGGCTCAGGAACCTGTACACCTGTTGATTGACGGTTGAGAGGCGGGACCAAAGAGCCAGAGCTCAACCCCCGCAAGCACAATTAGGTAAGTACACACACACACACACACATTATATAATATAATATATATATAATATATATGTATGTTGTAATTAGTAGCCCAGACGTCGTACTAGGCCTACTATGCAAGACCCGGTTTGCCTAATAGGCCAAGTTTTCCTGAATTTATATATTTTTTCTATTTTTTCTTATGAAATGATAAATCTGTGCATTTCATTATGTATAAGTTAATTTGTTAAAATTTGAGTTAAAACTAACGTAGATATATGACCGAACCTAATCAACCCTACCTAACCTAACCTATCTTAATAAACCAACACAACTAAGTCAGTAAATTATGTTCCTAATATAATATAATAACAATTCCAATAAACTAATTGGAAACAATTTACTGAAAATAAAGAAAATCACTCGGCCTATTAGGCAAATCGGGCCTTGCATAGTAGACTGAGAAGTGCGTTATGGCTACTAGGTACGACATATATATATATATATATATATATATATATATATATATATATATATATATATATATATAATACTCATATACACATCTATATACATAATTGTTCCAATTATAGGGGAAGGATTTCTGGTCAGTATTTCATCTGTGAATTATGTACTGTGGGGCAGGGTTTTCATCTAATATATGTGGGAACTGGTTTTCACCAGTTCCCACAGCTGGTGGCCAAGGCTCTTGGGCCACCAGCTGTGGGAGCGGGGCGTCTCATCTTGGGTCACCAGCTGTGGGAGCGGGGCGTCTCATCTTGGGCCACCAGCTGTGGGAGCGGGGCGTCTCATCTTGGGCCACCAGCTGTGGGAGCGGGGCGTCTCATCTTGGGCCACCAGCTGTGGGAGCGGGGCGTCTCATCTTGGGCCACCAGCTGTGGGAACGGGGCGTCTCATCTTGGGCCACCAGCTGTGGAGCGGGGCGTCTCATCTTGGGCCACCAGCTGTGGGAGCGGGGCGTCTCATTGGGCCACCAGCTGTGGGAGCGGGGCGTCTCATCTTGGGCCACCAGCTGTGGGAGCGGGGCGTCTCATCTTGGGCCACCAGCTGTGGGAGCGGGGCGTCTCATCTTGGGCCACCAGCTGTGGGAGCGGGGCGTCTCATCTGGGCCACCAGCTGTGGGAGCGGGGCGTCTCATCTTGGGCCACCAGCTGTGGGAGCGGGGCGTCTCATCTTGGGCCACCAGCTGTGGGAGTGGGGCGTCTCATCTTGGGCCACCAGCTGTGGGAGCGGGGCGTCTCATCTTGGGCCACCAGCTGTGGGAGCGGGGCGTCTCATCTTGGAGTAACCTTTCTAACATTGGGTCCTCTTAACATTTCAATGGTGTTCCACACCCTGATGGCTTGGTGCTGTAGTCTGATGTTTAGTGGCTGTGTGTTCAGGAGTTCATGGAGCTCCTGGATTGTCTAATCATATGGTGGACGGTGTTTGGCTGCTCTCCTTAGTGCCTTATTTTGCACTGCTTGCAGTATTTGCATGTTAGTTTTCTTTATGGTGTGTAGTGGTACTGGGTAATCCTACACTCTGTCCCCCCTCCCCTCCCCCCTCAGGGATTACTGGTCTGGTTGCCCGCTGCGTAACCCCTTACCCTCCCCCCTCTCCTTCCCCCATCCCCAGTCGGTCCAGAGACCGCAGGCGGGCGCCGGTAACCGCAGTCTTAGGGTGACAACCGCAGAAGACAAACATTTGCGGACACCGGACATCTCGGGACCCTTGGGCAGGGACGGGAAGGGGGGGGGGGGAGCGGAAGGCATAGGATTGGAGGGTTGAGGTTAGGGGGGGGGTGAGAGGACGCGTGACAGGATGTCTACAGGTCGTCTGGTGTGGTGGTGTGGGCTTTGTAGTGTGACCAGGTGTGGTGTGGTCCACTACTGGTGTGGTCCACGACTGGTGTGGTCCCTACTGGTGTGGTTCACTACTGGTGTGGCCCACGACTGGTGTGGTCCACTACTGGTGTGGTCCACGACTGGTGTGGTCCACTACTGGTGTGGTTCACTACTGGTGTGGCCCACGACTGGTGTGGTCCACGACTGGTGTGGTCCACGACTGGTGTGGTCCACGACTGGTGTGGTCCACGACTGGTGTGGTCCACTACTGGTGTGGCCCACGACTGGTTTGGTCCACGACTGTGTGGTCCACTACTGGTGTGGTCCACTACTGGTGTGGTCCACTACTGGTGTGGTCCACGACTGGTGTGGTCCACTACTGGTGTGGTCCACTACTGGTGTGGTCCACTACTGGTGTGGTCCACTACTGGTGTGGCCCACGACTGGTGTGGCCCACGACTGGTGTGGTCCACTACTGGTGTGTCCACTACTGGTGGGTTCACACACACACACACCGGTGGTGTACACACACACACACACACACACACACACACACCACGTGGTGTACACACACACACACGTGGTGTACACCCACACACACGTGGTGTACACACACACACACGTGGTGCACACACAAACACACGTGGTGTACACACACACACACGTGGTGTACACACACACACACGTGGTGTACACACACAACACACACGTGGTGTACACACACAACAACGTGGTGTACACACACACACACGTGGGTGTATGTTACCTATCACTCATTACTGCTCGTGAGCCTACAACAGGAGGACCTTAAATGTCTAGGGCTGCTACAACGTCTGTTCACAAGAGCGGGTCACCAGTGTAACACCATAATAAGTACTGAAGCAACTTAATAAAAATTTCCCTTAGGACTGAAGAAATATACATATAAAATTGATATATATATATATATTCAATATAAATTTCTGCTGGTCCTGACAAGACTACTGACTCGCGCCGTCTCTACCCATAATTCTCCCCCCCCCCCCACCTGCCTCATCCAGGATGAGGGATGGAAAATAAAGACTTTTTAATATTTAAAACTAAATGAACACTCAATTGTTCTCAAAATACATAATGCACCAATAAAATATAATAGTTACTTTCAAAAATATATAAGTTACAATGCCACCTGCTTAATTACAGTAAATTAACATATATATAAATTTAGTAAAGAGACATCTGGAACTCCCATACTGACAGGTCCAGCAATTATATTTTCCGAATGTTAATGTTAACATATATAGTTAATGATGAATGGAAAAAAAGTTTATTTAATTTTATATACGTATCCAGCTAGGAGTACGTAACAGTGTACACACACACACGTGGTGTATACTGTGTACAGGTGAGGGTGTTGGGACGCCTCGTAATCAATGTTTTTAACACCAGGTAATGTAGCTACCTCACGCTCCCCTCCACCACGCCCACCACACCAAACTCCCACGCCCACCACCACACTCCCACGCCCACCACCACACCACACTCCCACGCCCACCACCACCACACTTCTTGTAGAAGTGTACCGTGGTTCTTGTTGGAGTGTACCGTGGTTCTTGTCGGGAGTGTACCGTGGTTCTTGTAGGGAGTGTACCGTGGTTCATGTGTGGGAGTGTACCGTGGTTCTTGTTGGAGTGTACCGTGTTCTTGTAGGAGTGTACCGTGGTTCTTGTAGGGAGTGTACCGTGGTTCTTGTAGGGAGTGTACCGTGGTTCATGTTGGGAGTGTACGTGGTTCTGTGGGAGTGTACCGTGGTTCTGTAGGGAGTGTACCGTGGTTCTTGTAGGAGTGTACCGTGGTTCTTGTAGGGAGTGTACCGTGGTTCTTGTAGGGAGTGTACCTGGTTCATGTGGGAGTTACCGTGGTTCTTGTAGGGAGTGTACCGTGGTTCATGTTGGGAGTGTACCGTGGTTCATGTTGGGAGTGTACCGTGGTTCTGTTGGGGAGTGTACCGTGGTTCTTGTTGGGAGTGTACCGTGGTTCTTGTAGGGAGTGTACCTGGTTCTTGTAGAGTGTACCGTGGTTCTTGTAGGGAGTGTACCGTGGTTCTTGTTGGGAGTGTACCGTGGTTCTTGTAGGGAGTGTACCGTGGTTCTTGTAGGGAGTGTACCGTGGTTCTTGTAGGAGTGTATCGTGGTTCTTGTGGGAGTGTACTGTGTTCTTGTAGGAGTGTACCGTGGTTCTCTTGAGGTGTATATCATGGTTCTTGGCGGGGGATGTTCCATGTTCTCGTGTGGGGGGTACCATGGTTCTTAGGGCATGTACCATGGTTCTCTTCGGGTGTACCTAATTGGTTCTTGTAGAGGTGTATCATACTTTTTGTACGCGTGTACCGTGAATTTTGGTGTGTGTGTATGATCATTAAGTTCTATTACTCCAGTGTATCGATGGTTCGTAGGCGGGACCCAGGAGCTGAACTCAAAGCCTGCAAAACACAAGTTGAATACCTGAGTACAGTAATCCCGACCTACTGCCGCCGGGAAGTGAAACGTGGCCGCCTGCGCCCGTAGACTTTCTTGTGGCTTATCAAAATGTATTTCTATCAATGATTGTGTTAATCGTGTATAACGAAGTGTTAATTGCGTATATTGTGTATATATATTGTGTTTATTAAGTTAATTGTGTATAACGAACATGTAGTTGAGTTAGATATGTTGTTAGAAATATATATATATATATATATATATATATATATATATTATATATATATATATATATATATATATATATATATATATATGTACTATTATATATAGCTGTGGTTGTGCGCTACTGGTAAGGCACAGTTGTTGGGTCACTGTTGGTCACTCGCTGGGTCACTGTTGTTTAGGGAGAGCTGTCGGTTCACTGTTGTTTGCACAGTTGTGTTGGTTCACTTATTTGCCGTGTGGTGCTTATATGTCAGGTCCGCTAAGAGCAACTTATTGATTTTGAACCATTTTAAGTTTAATTGTGTTTGTGTGGCAAACATGTGTTATGAGGTAGGCACTGTGTACTGTGCCAGGCACTGTGTATTGTGTACTGTGTCAGGAACTGTGTATTGTGTTCTGTGCCAGGCACTGTGTATTGTGTACTGTGCCAGGCACTCTGTATTGTGTATTGTGTCAGGCACTGTGTGTGTACTGTGTCAGGCACTGTGTTGTGTACTGTGCCAGGCACTGTGTTGTGTACTGTGTCAGGCACTGTGTTGTGTACTGTGTCAGGCACTGTGTTGTGTACTGTGTCAGGCACTGTGTTGTGTACTGTGCCAGGCACTGTGTGTGTACTGTGTCAGGCACTGTGTTGTGTACTGTGTCAGGCACTGTGTATTGTGTACTGTGCCAGGCATTGTTGTGTACAGTGCCAAGCACACTGTGTTGCAACACATAAGAACCATGGTACAGCCCCACAATTCAACAACACCACCACCACCACCACCACCACCAACACACCAACACCACCACCACCACCACCACCAACACCACCAACAACAAACCAACAAAACAACAACACCAACAACAACAACACCACCAACAACACCAACACCACCAACAACAACACCAACACCAACACCACCACCAACAACAACAACACCACCAACAACAACACCAACAACAACACCACCAACAATAACAACACCACCAACAACAACAACAACACCACCAACAACAACAACAACAACAACAACAACAACAACAACACACCAACAACAACACCACCAACAACAAAACACCACCAACAACACAACAACAACAACAACAACACCAACAACAACAACACCACCAACAACAACAACAAACCAACAACAACACCACCACCAACAACAACAACACCAACAACAACAACAACACCACCACAACAACAACAACAAAACAACAACAACACCAACAAACAACACCACAACAACAACAACACCACCAACAACAAACACCACCAACAATAACAACACCACCAACAACAACAACACCACCAACAACAACACCAACAACAACAACACCAACACCACCACCACCACCACCAACAACAACAACAACAACAACACCAACACCACCACCACCACCACCACCAACAACAACAACAACACCAACAACAACAAAACACACCACCACCAAACAACAACAACAACAAAACAACAACAACACCACCACCAACAACAACAACAACAACAACAATAACAACACTACCACAACAACAACAACACCAACAACAACAACACAACAACACCACCACCACTACCACCAACAACACCAACAACAACAACACCACCACCAACAATAACAACAACACCACCACCACCACCAACACCAACAACAACAAAACAATAACAACACTACCACCAACAACAACAACCACCAACAACAACAACACCAACACCACCACCACCACTACCACCAACA
>WNGS01113158.1:40745700-40750700 GCA_020271785.1 Procambarus virginalis | reverse complement strand
GAGCTGTGACAACATCTGTAAGTCTACTGA
Source organism: Procambarus virginalis (assembly GCA_020271785.1). Lineage (NCBI taxonomy): Eukaryota > Metazoa > Arthropoda > Malacostraca > Decapoda > Cambaridae > Procambarus > Procambarus virginalis. The sequence goes on along the minus strand of WNGS01113158.1, from coordinate 40,750,670 downwards.
CTTTGTTACTTGCCCCATACACATGTTTTACTTCACACATTTCATTGTGATGAACAATGGACCTGCTAGTTCCAGTTTGCACAGTTCTACTTTCTTCAAATCCATCCAGGAGTTCTCGTCTAATGACACTTTTAAGGGACCTATTTGATAACTCAAGATTCCGTTCAATACTGTCTTTATTTACTGCAGCCTTAGCAAGGGCGTCAACTTTGTCATGTTCCTGCAGGCCAATGTGAGAAGGAATCCACAACATTTTTATATTTACCCTCTTGCTAAGTATTCTTACATATCTACGTCTAGCTTCCAAGACAAGCACGCTATTACTTGATTGCAAACTGTTTATTACTCGTAGTGAGGAAAGGGAGCCGGAAATAATTAAGCTTCAGTGTTGTCAATAATTTCGAGTGCTACCAGTATTGCTACCAACTCGACTTGCATTGTGGACGCCCAGTTACTAATTCTTATATTCTTTTGAATTGTGCTGCCATCGGGCTGATGAGCAATAACAGCACTTCCTGCCCTCCCTGTAGCTGTATTGAGTGATCCGTCAGTGTATATGGTCTGTGCAATGTTGTTTTCAGCTTGTATATTGTGAATGTGTTCTATGGTGCTTAATTTAGCAGCAAGCTGAGCATGAGGGTTGTTTGTGATTAGTTTCTTGGTGGGGTATGCAGGGGTCAGGATGTCAAAAGGTACTATCTGCCAGGGTGGAAGGAAGTGCTGTACTCTTTCGGTGTGGAGCGTTTCCCTGGTCTCATTGACGAAGCCTCCTCCCCGGGGTCCTCAACGTCGCTCCTGAACACGTGGCTCGTCATGACCTTCCCTACATCGAACTCTTCAAAGACGATTTTTTGGCACCAAAGAGCCGAAGCTCAATCCCAAAATACACAGGTAAGTATACAGCGTCAATCCACTGCTTCATAAGAGCTTTTGTACATTGTTCATTGTGTTGTAATATTCATTGTACACATTCACTGCTTTCTGACACCCCGCTGGCACCCTGTCTCCTTGCCATACCCCATGTCTTGTTCACTCACTCACTCTCTCACTCTCCACCTACTTTCTTACCGGTCTCTCGTTTCTCTGTTTACACTTAAATTCACTTGAAGCACCACCAGTCTGCCGTCATTAAGTCGTTCAACACGAACAAGCCGTCTCAGCCCTCACTTTAATTTGTTGTTAATTGACGTTGCACTTCACATCTGATATTCTCATTCGTTGCTCTCTTCTACAAACACCCTCACAGGATTCCCAGAGTATTAGTTTTAACTGCAGGAGTTGTTGGCTTTAACCGTTTACTCCACACAGTCATCTGGCAACCATACCAAAGGGTTGGCTTCACCACTCCTCCTGACTCTGACTCTACTCTCGGTTAGAGTCACTTCTGACTCTACTCTCAAGGAGTGGTTTCTTGGGTGAGCTGTGGAGGTGGTGAGGGGTAGCTCACGTGTGGTGAGGGTGGCCAGGGTGAGCATGTGGGCGTGGGTGGCCAGGGTGAGCATGTGGCGTGGGTGGCCAGGGTGAGCATGTGGGCGTGGGTGGCCAGGGTGAGCATGTGGGCGTGGGTGGCCAGGGTGAGCATGTGGGCGGGGGTGGCCAGGGTGAGCATGTGGGCGTGGGTGGCCAGGGTGAGCATGTGGGCGGGGGTGACTAGGGTGAGCATGTGGGCGGGGATGGCACCTGGGGTCCAGTGCCACTGTTTGTTGACAGAGTGTCATGTGCCAGTATTTCTGGCACTGGCCCCACCGCAGCGGGCACTACCTCACCCACACCCTCCACCACCACCGTCACCACCACCACCACCACCTCCACCACCACCACCACCATCACTACCAACACCTCACCATCAGCACCATCAACAACGTAAAGGGAAGGCGACTGCAGGAGCCAGAAAGGGAAAAAGGCCGTGGCTGGGAGTGGATATATGTCCAACACTCACTCCGGAGGCACACACAAACTGGGTAACATCAGCAGCATATGGGGCGCCCTCGCTAACATTAGAACGTCGTTTAGAAATCTAAATAAGGAGCTTTCCCCGGCAATCTACACAGTCTGTTAGAGCGACACTGGAGTCTGCAGCACCGGCCTGGAATCCATACCTTTTGAGAAACAAAGAAAAATATAAAATGTGTAGAGATTTGCGACGAGAGAAGTGCCAGAAGTAAGAGTTGTTTATACTAGTATTAATAGTTAACGTTATCTCACAACACTGGAAGAAAGGAGACACACAGAGATACGATTACAATATAAATATACTGATGGTAATTAACAGGCAAAGTTGACAAGTACAGTCTCTTTATATTGGGAGAAAGTAGGCCCATAGGACATAAGTGGACGCTGGAAACGGAAATGAATCTAAGAAATTTAAGGAAATTCTTTTACCTTCATCCACAACTTTAAAGCCAGATGCGACAATGACTTCGAACGTCCGAGGGATGAATGGAAGAGCCAGGGTGGTAGTCGGGGCATAAAGAGCTAGACCTCGCTGCCCCGTGGTCAGTGTTGTGTCAGTATAGCCACCATGCGGCCGCCTCGTCGGCTTTATGACCCCACACATATGAGGAACACTGTGCGTCGTAACCACCTCTCCTGCTATTTGCAGATGAAGTCAAAGAGAGGACTAGCAAGGAGCGCTCGCTCCCCACTGTCAGGCTGTGGAGCCGAGCACACCATCCGGCTGTTACCGTGCGGCCGCAACGTGACAGCTTTCTGTCTCCAGTCATTGCTGCCAACATGGACTATAACTTAAATCCTGACTTATTTAGATTGTAATGTCATTATTTAAGAACTCGAGAGCACTTTGCGCTGATGCTGGGCTTGGGAAGATGGTGGTAGTGGTTGGTGGTTGTCATAAACTGTTCCCTCAACTCGGCACTCATTTTTGTTCTGTAGTAAACAAAACAAAAAGAACTGATTTAATACTTAGGAACAACCCCAATAAACAATCCAACCCTCTCCAACAAGCAAACGTGGTTTACCAACTTACATGAACCAATGAAGGATGTCACCTTCTATATATTTATATTGGTATGACCACCGCAAAGCTTTCAAGAAGACTCACCTGCCATCTACAAGCAGGTGCACCTAGAAATCATATGTAAAGTGTACAAAACACAATACTAACTAGGAACATGATAGTTGACACTCCTTTGATCTACCACTGACCAGAGAAGACTATAAATACTGGAAGCTATACTCATAAATGGAAAAAGACCAACCTTAAATATAAAGACTAACGACTTCAATGCCTCCTTGCCTACGCTAAGATCCAGACCTCGCCAAAGAGCAACAGATAGCCACATCTTTACCCATTTCTCCCTGCCCACCCCCTTCCCTTTCCAGCCTGTTGTCATCATGAGGGGGCTTGGTGGGCGGCTGCCGGGGTGTGATGCTTCATGGGACGGTCCTTTGTTCTTTAGAAGCCTTGTGCTCCTGCTGCTGTCTTCACTAATGTTGCTGGATGCTATTTCCTCTTCCCTATGTTTCATTTTTCCTCCCCACTCATCTCCTTTCTAATTGTCATTTCCCACCGACTTTTTGCCATTCTTGATTATTCTTTCGGACATCTGTTTTGACGTCCGGATGTTTGTGGAGGCACACTATCTCACCCATAGAACTGTGATACCGGTTGTTGACCAGACCACACACTAGAAGGTGAAGGGACGACGACGTTTCGGTCCGTCCTGGACCATTCTCAAGTCGATTGTGAACAATCGTTCACAATCGTTGTCAAGACAACGATTGTGTCAATCGTTGTCTTGTCACGATCGTTGATTGTGTCAATCGTTGTCAACGTTGTCACGACAACGTTGTCAAGACATTCTCAAGTCGATTGTCAAGACAATCGACTTGAGAATGGTCCAGGACGGACCGAAACGTCGTCGTCCCTTCACCTTCTAGTGTGTGGTCTGGTCAACATACTTTAGCCACGTTATTGTGACTCATCGTTTGCCTGTGATACCGGATGTTTCAAACGAGGGGATGCATTTATTGTCAATCCTCGCCTTCGTTGCTGAACCTGATGTTGAAGGACTGATGTTCTTAAGGTGGCGATTGCGATGTGTATACTCACAATGCACCCCTAGGGGACCCTGTCTTCTAGGTCCCCTAGGGGACCCCTTAAATTTTGCACTCAACTCCATCTTCCCTATAACGATTCCTTTTCTCTTTCTCTGAACTTCAGTCTGCCCCGGCCCTCTGCGGTTCTACAGCAGCGGACTCAGATGACATTCATTATGAGATGCTTCGCAATCTCCATGTGCATCTTGGTGTTTACTAAATCTGTATAACCGTATCTGGGAGTCGTTGTCAGTCCCCGAGGACTGGCTCGAGGCGATGGTTCTTCCTATTCGGAAAACAGGTTCTCTAGGGGACATCCCATAAAGACTTCTGCCCCATTGCCCTCACGAGTTGTGTTTGCAAACTCTTTGAACGCATGGTCAATGTCCGTCTGATGATGTTCTTGGAACACTATCACCACCTCTCAATTTGATTTTCTCAAGTGCCGCAGCACAACTGATGTCTTGGTGAACTTGGAGGTCTATATTTGTACTGCTTTTGCTGCAAAGGCATACCTGGAAAAGGCATACGACACTACCTGGAGAGACCATATCCTGTCCCAACTCCGTTCTTTTGGCCTTTGTGGTAATCTCCCTCTCTTCCTTCAAAGCTTCCTCTCTAGTCGATCTTTAGAGTGAGGGCTTGGTACCGCTCTCTCTCTTCTTTTCGGCAATACGAAGGTGTACCCCAGAGTGTTCTGACACGATTCATTTCCTTGTTGCCCTCAATGGTCTTCTTTCTCCCTTACCTCTGGCATCTTCTCAGCGCTCTATGTCGACGATCTTACCCTTTGCTGTCGAGGTGATGACTCGCCTTTCCTTCAAAGATACCTGCATTTTGGTGAGGTGATGTAATACAATAGTTTTGGATGAGGTGAAAACAACTTTCAACAAAACACAGAACACGAAACA
>WNGS01113158.1:40718617-40742413 GCA_020271785.1 Procambarus virginalis | reverse complement strand
GCAGGCGACACATATAGATGTGATCAGGAAAAACGAACAGTAGCCAACACCGTTCATACTTAGATCCATCGATGGAAGACTGAAATTTAGGGAGTGTCAAGAAAAGTGTTCAAGGAAAGGCGTTTCAGAACTGTAGGAGGGGTAAAAGCTTTAGTCACGCGAGTCAGAATTTTACAAAATTTAATACGGGGGACCCTCCACGGGGAAAGGACAGAACGGCACGAGGAGAAATATTGGTACACACTAATGAAAGAGAATCTTTTAGCGAGACAACCGTACAGAAAGAGGGAGTTGTGAAGGGGAACAGAGACTACAGGAGGGGCAAAAGTCAAAAACGACAAGGGACAGTAGGGTGTTGCAAGGACCATCAAGGTAGCACGACAGTAGCTACCTACCATGACAGCAGCAATCATGGCGATCCTGGAGAGACAGGACGCCAGTTTCAACATATAGGCTTAGGGTAGGAGTCGAACGAAAGGCACCCAGCCGAGGCGTAACCAGTACGGTGTCAAGCATTGAGACGGCGAAGAATAGAAGGAGAAGCAGACGAGTAAGCAGACAACCATAATTTGGACAGTACGAGAGACGAATGTAAATATAGGAGCGTGCGCCTATCTGCTCCCCCAAGAAGTATGGGACAAAACCTTAAGTAGGTTAAGGGCCTTAGAGCATTCAATGAAGAGGTAAGAGATATGGGGTGACCAAAACAAACGAGTGCCAAGTAACCCCTAAAACTTAGTAGAATCTTTGTACACAAGGGAATGACCATAAAGCGAAAAAGAGGAAGGAAGAACTACCTGCTTCCCAGTAAAAGTCATAGCACAAGTTTTAGTTATAAAGAACTTGTAGCCATGTTTGGTGATCTAAGACGACGCGGCATCAATTGCAAGTTGAAGCCATAAAAGAGCCAAAGCTGTTCAGTTATACTTGTGTGTGTGAAACTAAAGTCTTTGAAAATGTAACAAGTTTTACGAAACGCGCTCAAGTGTCGTGTCAGACTCGAAATAAAAATGAACTTTGGAGAATTGATTTTACAATTACCATCAACAGTGAAAAAGAATATAAGAAACATTGAGAAAATTCGTGTTAGAATTATTAATCTTACTTTTTCGGTCATATTAATAATATATGTCTACAGGAAAGACTGCTACCAAAATATACTAATATATATATATATATATATATATATATATATATATTATATATATATATATATATATATATATATATATATATATATAATATACGCGCACACATAATGTGTGTAAATAATGGAATTCTTTGTGGTGTTCGTCCACTCCTGGCAATGAACGCGTCTCACAAATGGAACAAATAATTGAACCAATGGAGCTGGCACATTGCACGGGATTTAAACTTGGCGATCGTGTTTAAAAGCCTGTTGGGATTTGCCTGAAACATTTACCTGAGCCTGGAAGAGGACCAATGCGTCGACGCCAGCGCACGCCAGCGCACGCCAGCGCACGCCAGCGCACCCAAACACCCTTCATACATTTTGTATTATATCCATTAGTGGATAGAACGCTGACACGCGTTTTAATCCCATTTTCTATCATCCTGACGCTGGCATAAAGAATAATACATTTCCCGATACTGGGCCGGCTCAAGGGCTGCTTGTGCTCGCTTAAACTAATTATATTGGTGTGTGAACACTCGCTTAATTGTGTATGATCCTTAGAGTTGTGTTGCTTCAGACGTCGTATTAATTAGTTCCTGTAGTTGTTGACGTCACCTTAATCACCTCCTGTTTGACAGGAACAGTTTTTGAAGCGTGACTATGTAATTCAAATGATTGCTTGTTTCATTCCAGTGTGATATCAATTCTGACTTAATCCATCCCTGTGTTGTGATGGCTTCCAGGGACTAGCAAGGGGGTCTGCCACTACTAGCAAAAGGGGTCTGCCACTACTAGCAAGGGGGTCTGCCACTACTAGCAAGGGGGGTCTGCCGCTACTAGCAAGGGGGTCTGCCACTACTAGCAAAGGGGGTCTGCCACTACTAGCAAGGGGGGTCTGCCACTACTAGCAAGGGGGGTCTGCCACTACTAGCAAGGGGGTCTGCCACTACTAGCAAGGGGGGTCTGCCACTACTAGCAAGGGGGGTCTGCCACTACTAGCAAGGGGGGTCTGCCACTACTAGCAAGGGGGGTCTGCCGCTACTAGCAAGGGGGGTCTGCCACTACTAGCAAGGGGGGTCTGCCGCTACTAGCAAGGGGAGTCTGCTCCTACTAGCAAGGGGGGTCTGCCACTACTAGCAAGGGGGGTCTGCCGCTACTAGCAAGGGGGTCTGCCACTACTAGCAAAGGGGGTCTGCCACTACTAGCAAGGGGTCTGCCGCTACTAGCAAGGGGTCTGCCGCTACTAGCAAGGGGGGTCTGCCACTACTAGCAAGGGGGGTCTGCCACTACTAGCAAGGGGGGTCTGCCACTACTAGCAAAGGGGGTCTGCCACTACTAGCAAGGGGTCTGCCGCTACTAGCAAGGGGTCTGCCGCTACTAGCAAGGGGGTCTGCCACTACTAGCAAGGGGGGTCTGCCACTACTAGCAAGGGGGGTCTGCCACTACTAGCAAGGGGGGTCTGCCACTACTAGCAAGGGGTCTGCCGCTACTAGCAAGGGGGGTCTGCCACTACTAGCAAGGGGGTCTGCCACTACTAGCAAGGGGTCTGCCACTACTAGCAAGGGGGGTCTGCCACTACTAGCAAGGGGTCTGCCACTACTAGCAAGGGGTCTGCCGCTACTAGCAAGGGGGGTCTGCCACTACTAGCAAGGGCGTCTGCCACTACTAGCAAGGGGTCTGCCGCTACTAGCAAGGGGGTCTGCCACTACTAGCAAGGGGGTCTGCCACTACTAGCAAGGGCGTCTGCCACTACTAGCAAGGGGTCTGCCGCTACTAGCAAGGGGGTCTGCCACTACTAGCAAGGGGTCTGCCGCTACTAGCAAGGGGGGTCTGCCACTACTAGCAAGGGCGTCTGCCACTACTAGCAAGGGGTCTGCCGCTACTAGCAAGGGGGTCTGCCACTACTAGCAAGGGGGTCTGCCACTACTAGCAAGGGGTCTGCCGCTACTAGCAAGGGGGTCTGCCACTACTAGCAAGGGGGTCTGCCGCTACTAGCAAGGGGGTCTGCCACTACTAGCAAGGGGGGTCTGCCACTACTAGCAAGGGGGTCTGCCACTACTAGCAAGGGGGTCTGCCACTACTAGCAAGGGGGGTCTGCCACTACTAGCAAGGGGGTCTGCCACTACTAGCAAGGGGTCTGCCACTACTAGCAAGGGGTCTGCCGCTACTAGCAAGGGGGTCTGCCACTACTAGCAAGGGGGTCTGCCGCTACTAGCAAGGGGTCTGGCACTACTAGCAAGGGGGTCTGCCACTACTAGCAAGGGGGTCTGCCACTACTAGCAAGGGGGTCTGCCGCTACTAGCAAGGGGGTCTGCCACTACTAGCAAGGGGGTCTGCCACTACTAGCAAGGGGGTCTGCCACTACTAGCAAGGGGGTCTGCCACTACTAGCAAGGGGGTCTGCCGCTACTAGCAAGGGGGTCTGCCACTACTAGCAAGGGGGTCTGCCACTACTAGCAAGGGGGTCTGCCACTACTAGCAAGGGGGGTCTGCCACTACTAGCAAGGGGGTCTGGCACTACTAGCAAGGGGGTCTGCCACTACTAGCAAGGGAGGTCTGCCGCTACTAGCAAGGGGGTCTGCCACTACTAGCAAGGGGGTCTGCCACTACTAGCAAGGGGGTCTGCCACTACTAGCAAGGGGGTCTGCCACTACTAGCAAGGGGGTCTGCCGCTACTAGCAAGGGGGTCTGCCACTACTAGCAAGGGGGTCTGCCACTACTAGCAAGGGGGTCTGCCACTACTAGCAAGGGGGTCTGCCACTACTAGCAAGGGGGGTCTGCCACTACTAGCAAGGGGGTCTGGCACTACTAGCAAGGGGGTCTGCCACTACTAGCAAGGGGGTCTGCCACTACTAGCAAGGGAGGTCTGCCGCTACTAGCAAGGGGGGTCTGCCACTACTAGCAAGGGGGTCTGCCGCTACTAGCAAGGGGTCTGCCACTACTAGCAAGGGGGGTCTGCCACTACTAGCAAGGGGGGCTCGCGCTGCTAGCCATTTATGCAAATATGTAATGATCTCATGTAGTTGTATTTTGTTGTATGTGGCAGTGTTGTCCTTGTGTGGAGGTGGTGGTGGCGGGCCGGTGGTGGCGGGCCGGTGGAGGCGGGCCGGTGGTGGCGGGCCGGTGGTGGCGGGCCGGTGGTGGCGGGCCGGTGGTGGCGGGCCGGTGGTGGCGGGCCGGTGGTGGCGGGCCGGTGGTGGTGGGCCGGTGGAGGCGGGCCGGTGGTGGCGGGCCGGTGGTGGCGGGCCGGTGGTGGTGGGCCGGTGGAGGCGGGCCGGTGGTGGCGGGCCGGTGGTGGCGGGCCGGTGGTGGCGGGCCGGTGGTGGCGGGCCGGTGGTGGCGGGCCGGTGGTGGTGGGCCGGTGGAGGCGGGCCGGTGGTGGCGGGCCGGTGGAGCCACAGAGGACAATATGCCAGCACACTGCACGGTTACCCCCCCCCCCCCCAGCTCTATGGTACCATAAGTCGAGACCCGAAATATGAATATAGCGAGAGTAAGATACCATTATGGCTACGACAAGCGTATACAATATGGCGTAAATGTTACATATTTAGGCAACAAATATGAGTATGCTGAGGACACTCGGACCATGAGTGTGTGTGTGGTGGTGGGGGGGGGCGGCCCAACCACACTCAGAACACGAGAGTGTGTGTGGGGCGGCCCACACACACTCAGACCATGAGAGTGTGTGGGGGCGGCCACACACACTCAGACCACGAGAGTGTGTGGGGGCGGCCCACACACACTCAGACCACGAGAGTGTGTGGGGGCGGCCCACACACACTCAGACCACGAGAGTGTGGGGGGGGGGGGCGGCCACACACACTCGCTCTTTCAATAATTATGTCAAACATAAAAAAGTTGTTTGTACACAAAACAAGAGGTCTCCTTCACCAGGATTCCCTGCTGCTTTCCGAGTCTATATTTGTCCTGTGTTGAGTAGCTAGTGTGTACTCGGAGGTTGTACTCAGTGATTACCATAGTGAGCCTCGCTGCCCACCTCTACACTCGTCACCTTTCCTTGTACATCTCTCCCCTTTCTCTCTGCACCTTCCCTTCTCTCCCTCTCTGGGAAGATGAGACACTCTGGGAATGGAAGAGAGAGAATAGTCACTTGTAAGGGTGAGTGGAGCAAGATTTCCGCCTTTGTTATGCCATTCGTCGATATCTGACAGGAGGGCAACACTCCGCTAAGTGCCCGCGCTCACTAAAAATATTATTATTCCGTCGTGTTAACAAAGACACACAAACAAGAAGGCATCTAATGCAAACACAGTCGCCGGCCCCACCTCTTCACCGTCCGCTTCCCGCCCCATATATCTACCTACTGTATGTATTTGTGTAATATATATATAATATATATATATATATATATAATATATATTATATAGTATATATATATATATATATTTTATNAGCATACACAAGCAAATATATACCGACGGCCCACTTTAGTCAAGTATACACAAGTAATATACAGCGAGGGACCACTTGCCCGCAGCTTTTATACAAACATACACAAGTTGTAACTCGTGTGAGGTTATGACCTTGTGGCTCCTCCTCGTCCCTTCACACGGGGGGCACCTTCCCTGCCTCTACCTCTACTCACCTAGTTGTACTCACCTATTTGTGCTTGCGGGGGTTGAGCTCTGGCTCATTGGTCCCGCCTCTCAACTGTCAATGAACAGGTGTACAGATTCCTGAGCCTATTGGGCTCTATCATATCTACATTTGAAACTGTGTATGGAGTCAGCCTCCACCACATCTCTGCCTAATGCATTCCACCTGTTAACTACTCTGACACTGAAAAAGTTCTTTCTAACGTCCCTGTGGCTCATGTGGTTACTCAGTTTCCACCTGTGTCCCCTTGTTCGCGTCCCACCAGTGTTGAATGGTTTATCCTTGTTTACCCGGTCGATTCCTCTGAGGATTTTGTAGGTTGTGATCATATCTCCCCTTACTCCTCTGTCTTCTAGTGACGTGAGGTGCATTTCCCGCAGCCTTTCCTCGTAACTCATGCCTCTTAGTTCTGGGACTAGTCTAGTGGCATACCTGTGTACCCTGTACCTGGTGTGTCTGTACCCTGTACCTGGTGTTTGTGTACCCTGTACCTGGTGTGTGTGTACACTGTACCTGGTGTGTCTGTACCCTGTACCTGGTGTATGTGTACCCTGTACCTGGTGTGTGTGTATACCCTGCACCCTGGTGTGTGTGTACACTGTACCTGGTGTGTGTGTGTACCCTGTACCTGGTGTGTGTGTACCCTGTACCTGGTGTGTGTGTACCCTGTACCCTGGTGTGTGTGTACACTGTACCTGGTGTGTGTGTACCCTGTACCCTGGTGTGTGTGTGTTCCCTGTACCTGGTGTGTGTGTACACTGTACCTGGTGTGTGTACCCTGTACCCTGGTGTGTGTGTACCCTGTACCTGGTGTGTGTTTCCTGTACCTGATGTGTGTACCCTGTACCTGGTGTGTGTGTACCCTGTACCTGGTGTGTGTGTGTACCCTGTACCTGGTGTGTGTGTACCCTGTACCTGGTGTGTGTGTGTACCCTCTACCTGGTGTGTGTACCCTGTACCCTGGTGTGTGTACCCTGTACCTGGTGTGTGTGTACCTGATGTGTGTACCCTATCCGTCCATCTATATATCTATTTGTGTATCTATCCACGTACTCATCTATCCATCTATCACCTACTTGCTCATCTTTTTGTCCATATATCCATATCCATCCATCTGCTCATCGATCTATTCCTGTATCCATTTATTGATCTATCCATCTATGCATCTATCTATCCATTCTCTTATCCATTTATATGTCTGTCTCTGTCTCTGTTTTTGCCTATTTGGCGAGAGGATAGATAGTGAGGGCATATCGTCTACGCCAGGAAATTTCTGCTAATTATTCAGAGATCATTGAATAATTGTGCATATTACTATAAGCCAAATAAAAAGTTTTCAAAAGTTTGTTTTTAAAATATTTAGGTGTGTAGGTGGCGGTCAGTACCACAAATCGTCGCGGAGGGTCTGAATGGGGCACCGGCACGCTAGCCTATGTTCATCCCGTCCCTCAGACCGTTCAACCATCAGAGCCTTGAACGGCAGACCACACAAGTACCAGCCTTCAGCTCTACTTACTGAGCACCCCTCCACTACCTCTCCCTCCCCGGCTCTCCTTCTCTTTCCTTTCATCTCCCCTCTTTCCTCCCCTCTTCCTCACTCCATCTACCCCTTCAGTCCTCCATCTCTTTGGTCTCTCCTTCGTCCCTCCCTCCCTCTCTGCTTCTCCCTTTCTCTCCTTTATCTCAGAAAATGTATTATTTCAAAGCCCTGAGCCAGGTGTGTGGGTTATATATGGCCACTACAATGAGAACCAGCTGAAGAAAAGCTGGTTGCAATTCTTATACCCTGTCGTAGCTCAGTCGATTAATGCAGCGTCTGGGATGCTCTCGGACGTAGGTTCGAATCCTCGTCACAGCCCCTTGTGGATTTGTTCATTTGATGCATCACGCTATTGTGATCTGTGTGTTTAGAGAAGCAGCTCTTGCAAGCACACACCTTTATCTCAGATCTCTGTGACGGGTCGAGTTTTGTATCGTTATCATCTTATCTGAAAATATTATATTTAACGAATATGGTGAATGTAGCTAAAATCAATTTATATTGACGACAGTATTTTAATATTTGAACTGGATGAAACATAGAAGCCGTGGGCGGTACGAGTTATTTTTTCATTTTGGTAGTTATTTGTCTTTTTTCATACTGGCGCCTGGTACCTGTGTTGTATGTTTGGTGATTGGTACTTGTGTGTAGCAGGTGTTGACCACTTGACCTGGGGGTCCTGTGGTGGGTGTAGCAGGTGTTGACCACTTGACCTGGGGGGTCCTGTGGTGGGTGTAGCAGGTGTTGACCACTTGACCTGGGGGTCCTGTGGTGGGTGTAGCAGGTGTTGACCACTTGACCTGGTGGTCCTGTGGTGGGTGTAGCAGGTGTTGACCACTTGACCTGGGGGGTCCTGTAGTGGGTGTAGCAGGTGTTGACCACTTGACCTGGGGGTCCTGTGGTGGGTGTAGCAGGTGTTGACCACTTGACCTGGGGGGTCCTGTAGAGGGTGTAGCAGGTGTTGACCACTTGACCTGGTGGTCCTGTAGTGGGTGTAGCAGGTGTTGACCACTTACCCTGGGGGTCCTGTAGTGGGTGTAGCAGGTGTTGACCACTTGACCTGGTGGTCCTGTAGTGGGTGTAGCAGGTGTTGACCACTTGACCTGGGGGTCCTGTAGTGGGTGTAGCAGGTGTTGACCACTTGACCTGGTGGTCCTGTAGTGGGTGTAGCAGGTGTTGACCACTTGACCTGGGGGTCCTGTAGTGGGTGTAGCAGGTGTTGACCACTTGACCTGGGGGTCCTGTGGTGGGTGTAGCAGGTGTTGACCACTTGACCTGGGGGGTCCTGTGGTGGGTGTAGCAGGTGTTGACCACTTGACCTGGGGGTCCTGTGGTGGGTGTAGCAGGTGTTGACCACTTGACCTGGGGGGTCCTGTAGAGGGTGTAGCAGGTGTTGACCACTTGACCTGGTGGTCCTGTAGTGGGTGTAGCAGGTGTTGACCACTTACCCTGGGGGTCCTGTAGTGGGTGTAGCAGGTGTTGACCACTTGACCTGGTGGTCCTGTAGTGGGTGTAGCAGGTGTTGACCACTTGACCTGGGGGTCCTGTAGTGGGTGTAGCAGGTGTTGACCACTTGACCTGGTGGTCCTGTAGTGGGTGTAGCAGGTGTTGACCACTTGACCTGGGGGTCCTGTAGTGGGTGTAGCAGGTGTTGACCACTTGACCTGGTGGTCCTGTAGTGGGTGTAGCAGGTGTTGACCACTTACCCTGGGGGTCCTGTTGTGGGTGTAGCAGGTGTTGACCACTTGACCTGGGGATCCAGTACTGTGTTGTCATATCCAAGTGTTTTCCTGTCATTCACGACCTTTTGATTAATTTTTCACCGTTTATTAAATATTGAATCACATTTTGCAATTAAGTACTTTTTACTGATATATCCAGCAATGTTATTCGCTATATTATTATTATTATTATTTTAGACCTAATGAAAATATTTTTATAACATCAAGAGTTTTAAATGTTTGTAGTTGCTCGTGAAAGTATATATATATATATATATATATATATATATATATATATATATATATATATATATATATATATATATAATATGTTGTACCTAGTAGCCAAAACGTCGTACTTGGCCTACTATGCAAGGCCCGATTTGCCTAATAAACCATGTTTTCCTGAATTTATATAATTTTCAATTTTTTATGAAATGATAAATCTGTCCATTTCATTATGTATAAGTTAATTTGTTTAAATTTGAGTTAAAACTAACGTAGATATATGACCGAACCTAACCAACCCTACCTAACCTAACCTAACCAACCCTACCTAACCTAACCTAACCAACCCTACCTAACCTAACCTAACCAACCCTACCTAACCTAACNTTGGTCCGTGTGTGTGGTGGTATGGTGGTGACGGGTTGGTCCGTGTGTGTGGTGGTGACGGGTTGGTCCGTGTGTGTGGTGGTGACGGTTGTCTGTGTGTGTGGTGGTGACGGGTTGTCCGTGTGTGTGGTGGTGACGGGTTGTCCGTGTGTGTGTGGTGGTGTGGTGTGACGGGTTGGTCCGTGTGTGTGTGGTGGTGACGGGTTGGTCCGTGTGTGTGTGGTGGTGACGGTTGTCCGTGTGTGTGTGGTGGTGACGGGTTGGTCCGTGTGTGTGGTGGTGTGTGTCGGTGACGGGTTGGTCCGTGTGTGTGGTGGTGACGGGTTTTAGTTACCTGTCATTGTCAAGTGATCCATGGGGGGTTACACCACTTATTGATAGTCTCTCTCTGCAGCCGTCCAACCACTTGGGCTGGACAGCCTCGCTTCATGCAGGTCGGCGTTCAATCCCCGACCGTCCAAATGGTTAAGCACCATTCCTTCCCTCCGTCCCATCCCAATCCTTATCCCGACCCCTTCCAAGTGATACACAGTCGTAATGACTTGGCGCTTTCTCCTCATACTTCACTCATTCTCTCTGCAACCCCTTTGCATCTCTGACTTGATCCATCATGACTATGTTGCTCCACCCATTGTACGGTTCCCAGATGTACTCTTACAAGTACTTTCTGTAGTCTGTTTTCCTGTCCGCTTGGTCATTACTTTTACTCACATTTACTCATTACTTTTACTCATTACCCTTCTCACATTTTCCCAGCCGAAGCGTGTGCGTGCGTGCGTGCGTGCGTGTACTTCCAATGTTTTATCACTTCCTTTAAGTTACCTGGCGGCTGGTGGTACTTCATGATCCATTCCTCGATGCCCTGCTCACTCGGGACGAAGATAAAACCAGTATGCCAAGTGTGTCTCCTGCCCGGATTATTGGCAGCTTTTGACTCGATATTTTGCTCCCTGTAGATAAGACATAAGAGATTAAGAAACGGGTAGTGTATGGTGAAGACTAATAAACAGCATCTCCCCTATGACTCTCTAATATCTCCATTGCTCAAACAATTGTTTATTAGAGATAAGACCAACCACGAATGTATAATGACTTACTATAAATATTTAGCTCTCGAAATAGAACATTTTTCTGTAACTAGCTGACATTACAATTATAAGGTGAGAAGGATTGATAAAATTGTTAATATAATAATGTCCGTTGAGGTCCGATAAAAACCTTTTGTGCCCTAAGGTAAGTACCCTCTGTAATCCTTTTTGCGCTACAGCTCACAGGTTGAGTATGGGGTGCACAATAAACTAGCCGCCTCCGGTGGCAACAATCAAATATCAAACTTTACACTCTGTGTTGATAAGCTCCACCCTGTAATTTCCACTAATTTTGTTCCCCAACCAATATATTCCATCATGTGGGGTGTCCACATTCACCACCGTGTAGAGCCAGTATCTACCTTTTGGGCAGAATTTTTCACCCTAATGCCCCTGTTACCTAGCAGTAAATAGGTACCTGGGAGTTAGTCAGCTGTCACTGGCTGCTTCCTGGGGGGTGGAGGCCTGGTCGAGGACCGGGCCGCGGAGACACTAAAGCCCCGAAATCATCTCAAGATAACCTCAAGAAAATCTTTGTCTTTGGTTTAGGTCCGTCACCAATAGTAGTTGTGTTCTGATTCTGTGAGCTGTTGTTGCTCATCTGTGTGTTCCTGTTGTCATGTTTTGCTCATGTCTTCGTGTTCCCGCTACGCCCTTCTCACATTTTCCCAGCCGGTGCGTGTGTGCGTGCGTGTGTGCGTGCGTGCGTGCGTGCGTGTACTTCCAATGTTTTATCACTTCCTTTAGGTTTATTTTTGCTACAAATTTAACTATTATTATAAGCCGTGTTGAAAGTAATTAAAGTTGTAGTAGTGAAGTTAATGGTTGTAAATTATCAACTACAGCGCTAGTATTGGTAGTAATGAGAGCTGGAGCAGTGGTGGGACAGTTACCTCCAGGGTGCCAACAGCACAGCTAGCAGCACCATTAATATACTAGCAGTAGCATTAGTATACCAGCAGCAGCATTAGTAAACCAGCAGCAGCAGCATTAGTAAACCAGCAGCAGCAGCATTAGTAAACCAGCAGCAGCAGCAGCATTAGTAAACCAGCAGCAGCATTAGTAAACCAGCAGCAGCAGCAGCATTAGTAAACCAGCAGCAGCATTAGTAAACCAGCAGCAGCAGCAGCATTAGTAAACCAGCAGCAGCATTAGTAAACCAGCAGCAGCAGCAGCATTAGTAAACCAGCAGCAGCATTAGTAAACCAGCAGCAGCATTAGTAAACCAGCAGCAGCAGCAGCATTAGTAAACCAGCAGCAGCATTAGTAAACCAGCAGCAGCAGCAGCATTAGTAAACCAGCAGCAGCATTAGTAAACCAGCAGCAGCAGCAGCATTAGTAAACCAGCAGCAGCATTAGTAAACCAGCAGCAGCATTAGTAAACCAGCAGCAGCAGCAGCATTAGTAAACCAGCAGCAGCATTAGTAAACCAACAGCAGCATTAGTAAAACAGCAGCAGCATTAGTAAACCAGCAGCAGCAGCAGCATTAGTAAACCAGCAGCAGCATTAGTAAACCAGCAGCAGCAGCAGCATTAGTAAACCAGCAGCAGCATTAGTAAACCAGCAGCAGCAGCATTAGTAAACCAGCAGCAGCAGCATTAGGAAACTAGTAGCAACATTAGTAAACTAGCAGCAGCATTAGTAAACTAGCAGCAGCATTAGTAAACTAGCAGCAGCATTAGTAAACCAGCAGCAGCAGCATTAGTAAACCAGCAGCAGCAGCATTAGTAAACTAGTAGCAGCATTAGTAAACCAGCAGCAGCATTAGTAAACTAGCAGCAGCATTAGTAAACCAGCAGCAGCATTAGTAAACCAACAGCAGCATTAGTAAACCAACAGCAGCATTAGTAAACCAACAGCAGCATTAGTAAACCAACAGCAGCATTAATAAACCAACAGCAGCATTAGTAAACTAGCAGCAACATTAGTTAACTAGCAGCAGCATTAGTAAACCAACAGCAGCATTAATAAACCAGCAGCAACATTAGTAAACCAACAGCAGCATTAATAAACCAGCAGCAGCATTAGTAAACCAACAGCAGCATTAGTAAACCAACAGCAGCATTAGTAAACCAGCAGCAGCATTAGTAAACTAGCAGCAACATTAGTAAACCAGCAGCAACATTAGTAAACCAACAGCAGCATTAGTAAACCAACATCAGCATTAGTAAACCAACAGCAGCATTAGTAAACCAACAGCAGCATTAGTAAACTAGCAGCAACATTAGTTAACTAGCAGCAGCATTAATAAAAGCCACAGTAGTAATATTATCATTAATTACTACAACTTTACCATGCTAATAATTAATATTACTGCCAGTGCTTCTGGGGGTTCACTTTGCTACCATTACAACCACAAATATATTGTAATAGTGATCCTGAGGTGCAATGTGCACCACGCCCCGAGAGTGAGCACATGTGCTACAAACACCCGACCAGTGTAGCTTTATGTAAATATTGCGAGAGTCGTGTGGTTGGCACCCCTGGACGGCTGGCGGCAGGACGGTCCCCTGAGAAATTCAGGAAAGAGCTTGAAGGGGGTCCAGGTGGTGGGGGCGACGGCGCTGCCAACCCTCCCTGTGGTGTCATTCCAGCATTGCCAACCTTACTTTAGATTTCGTAACAGTGCTGCCAACCTTGCCTGCTGTTTCTTAGCAGTAATGGTTTCACCTGTATTATCCTGCCGAGTGTACCCCGTCAAGTATCATGACTGCCAACCTTCCCTCTTGTTTCATAACAGTACTGCCAACCTTATCTCCGGCCTCATAACAGTATTGCCAACCTTCCCTCTTGTTTCATAACAGTACTGCCAACCTTATCTCCGGCCTCATAACAGTACTGCCAACCTTACCTCTTGCCTCATAACAGTACTGCCAACCTTATCTCCGGCCTCATAACAGTATTGCCAACCTTACCTCTTGCCTCATAACAGTATTGCCAACCTTACCTCTTGCCTCATAACAGTACTGCCAACCTTACCTCTTGCCTCATAACAGTACTGCCAACCTTACCTCTTGCCTCATAACAGTACTGCCAACCTTCCCTCTTGTCTCATAACAGTACTGCCAACCTTACCTCTTGCCTCATAACAGTACTGCCAACCTTCCCTCTTGCCTCATAACAGTACTGCCAACCTTTCCTCTTGCCTCATAACAGTACTGCCAACCTTACCTCTTGCCTCATAACAGTACTGCCAACCTTACCTCTTGCCTCATAACAGTACTGCCAACCTTACCTCTTGCCTCATAACAGTACTGCCAACCTTCCCTCTTGCCTCATAACAGTACTGCCAACCTTCCCTCTTGCCTCATAAGTGTTGGGAATATTTCATTCAAGACATAGGTAGCGCGAGAGTAGATGAGGTAATAGTGAGGCGTGAGGCACTGGTGAGGCACTGTTGTGAGGTGTGAGGCACTGGTGAGGCACTGTTATGAGGTGTGAGGCACTGGTGAGGCACTGTTGTGAGGTGTGAGGCACTGGTGAGGCACTGTTGTGAGGTGTGAGGCACTGGTGAGGCACTGTTGTGAGGTGTGAGGCACTGATGTGAGGTGTGAGGCACTGATGTGAGGTGAGGCACTGTTGTGAGGTGTGAGGCACTGTTGTGAGGTGTGAGGCACTGTTGTGAGGTGTGAGGCACTGATGTGAGGTGTGAGGCACTGTTGTGAGGTGTGAGGCACTGTTGTGAGGTGTGAGGCACTGATGTGAGGTGTGAGGCACTGTTGTGAGGTGTGAAGCACTGTTGTGAGGTGTGAGGCACTGTTGTGAGGTGTGAGGCACTGATGTGAGGTGTGAGGCACTGATGTGAGGTGTGAGGCACTGATGTGAGGTGTGAGGCACTGATGTGAGGTGTGAGGCACTGTTGTGAGGTGTGAGGCACTGTTGTGAGGTGTGAGGCACTGCTGGCCTGATGTTGGTTACAAGTTACAGTGACACAAGTTACAGTGTCACATTTTTGTGGTGAAAAAAAGATCGTCATCTAGAAAATCTAGTCAGACAAGAAGTTGTCTAGAAAACCCTGTAGAACAGGTGGTGTGTGTGGAGAGTTAACAGGAGCAGATGGTACCGTGTAAGAGTCTAATTAGAACTGGTATTTTTTTTCTGGGAAAATTGAGAGCCGTGGCTTAGTGAAGGTATGTTTAGCGAAGCTGTCTAGTGAAGCTGTCTAACGGAGCTGTCTAGTGAAGCTGTCTAACGGAGCTGTCTAGTGAAGCTGTAACGGAGCTGTCTAGTGAAGCTGTCTAACGGAGCTGTCTAGTGAAGCTGTCTAACGGAGCTGTCTAGTAAAGCTGTCTAGTAAAGCTGTCTAACGGAGCTGTCTAGTAAAGCTGTCTAGTGAAGCTGTCTAACGGAGCTGTCTAGTAAAGCTTTCTAGTGAAGCTGTCTAACGGAGCTGTCTAGTGAAGCTGTCTAACGGAGCTGTCTAGTGAAGCTGTCTAGCGAAGCTGTCTAGTGAAGCTGTCTAACGGAGCTGTCTAGTGAAGCTGTCTAGCGAAGCTGTATAGTGAAGCTGTCTAACGGAGCTGTCTAGTGAAGCTGTCTAGCGAAGCTGTATAGGGAAGCTGTCTAACGGAGCTGTCTAGTGAAGCTGTCTAACGGAGCTGTCTAGCGAAGCTGTCTAGTGAAGCTGTCTAACGGAGCTGTCTAGTGAAGCTGTCTAACGGAGCTGTCTAGTGAAGCTGTATAGGAAAGCTGTCTAGCGAAGCTGTCTAACGGAGCTGTCTAGTGAAGCTGTCTAGTGAAGCTGTCTAACGGAGCTGTCTAGTGAAGCTGTATAGGGAAGCTGTCTAGCGAAGCTGTCTAGTGAAGCTGTGCCCCGATGTGTTGTAATTACTATTTTTTGCTTGTAAACTGTTTTTTTTTACTATGGTTCTCCTGGTAGGATAAGGAGTGAAATTTATGTTTTTTGTTTAAGGGTTCGAATACGAGAGAGAAATGACGCTGATATGAATGTGAAAGGACAGTCATACCAGTATTGAATATGAGAACAGAATGACCTTTTAGGTTTTAAATTGTCTCTTTCGTCTTGTTCTGTCAACTTGAGAGCCGTTCTTGTCTGTGTGTTGAAACGTGGACTAAGATGTTGCACAGTTGCATCCTCGGGGATGAGAAACCCATTGAACTGTTGAGTTGAGAAATTGCAGTTGATTTTGAAGAACAATGAACAGTCTTGTTCAGCAGAGATTTGTTGTTGTTGGAGGGGATGATTTGTGTTTAGGTCTGTCATGTTAGGTTATTCATGTTATGTTATAACATGAATGTTATTCAAATCTTTTTCAGGGTGTTGAGGAAGATTGGTTGGGCTGCCATGGTGGTGATTGGTCAGTCGTGATTATTTTTATGTTGGTGATATTTGTATAGCCTTGTGTTGAAGTAGTGTTTCCTGTGATGATTTATTTTAATGATTGATGATACTGGTTTGATTTTGCAGTGACATCCAGTGCCTTTATGATTAAAGCATGGATGATGATGATGATGATACACTTATTATTGTAATCATGTTGAGCTAGGATAAATAATTCATTACTTGAAGGTAATGGAATTTGTTTGTGAGTATATGGACAAGTTACGATAAGACAAAATCATGCCTAGTTTTCACACACACACACACACACACACACACACACACACACACACACACACACACACACACACACACACACACACACACACAATTTTTCTTAATACTGACGAGTGGGAGTTGAAACAGACAAAGGGGGTCATGAAGCTTGATCTCTAAGATGTAGACGCCCTTGTGGGTTTACTGCCATAAGGTAGAGGTTCCCATCATTCGAACCCCCCATTCCATCCCCAGTGTGTACTCAGAGGTTGGCCTCCAGGAGTGAGATGACCATTTTTGAGGTTAGATACTGGAGGTTTAGGGGTTATCCGTGGGATGGCCTGAGGTTAAGAACCTTCTCAAGCCCATGACGGAGGTTACAGGTTAAAAAAAAAGTTAACAGCTTGAAATATGGTCAGGCAAAGTTACCTTTCATGGTTTATCCGTTACCCAGCCTTAGGTGAGTCAGTGAACTCTGACACCATCATCCTCCACATGACCCACAGTCATGGCTTTCAGCATGGCTAAATTCCTAAGCAATGACCTCGTCTCTCTCAGGCACTCTTTGAACAACATGCTTTATGATCTCAGATGTCAGGGTAGATATACTGTTAGGCAGGGCTGTGGATCAGTACTGTAGACGAGACTAGGACTCTCTCCCCTCATCACACAACAGTCCATCATTGCAAGACCACTGCCCAAGTTGGTGCCCAAGGGGGGGGGGGGTAGGGTCATGCCCAGGAGGGTGTCGCCGTATCCTGGGATTCGCCACCAGTTAGGCCTAGTCGACTCCTTATGCAGAGGGGACAGGCCTATGCATGATTGGAGGGGATAGGAGGTGGGAGAGCAATGTTTACTAAGTATCTGTACCATGCATACCTGTGTTACAGTTACAGTTTAGTATGATTGGTTTCATCTATGGCCAATAACTAGTAATTATCAACAGATGTCGGGTAATTATCAAGGCAATCAACAACTGTACTTAAATCAGAAGTGATGTCGCAAAAGGTAACTTTATTGACAAGCCCCGGGTGTCCTATTGAATGGTTACTACACATTCAGGGTTAATAAT
The DNA here is from genome assembly GCA_020271785.1 of Procambarus virginalis. Taxonomy (NCBI): domain Eukaryota; kingdom Metazoa; phylum Arthropoda; class Malacostraca; order Decapoda; family Cambaridae; genus Procambarus; species Procambarus virginalis. The sequence goes on along the minus strand of WNGS01113158.1, from coordinate 40,725,065 downwards.
GTGTCACCTTACTGACACACACAAGTTGGCGAGACCTTTGTGCAGTCAGTTGTAGCCTCACAGCACGTGTGAGGAGGGAGACACTGCCGCTGTGAGGTGGTATGCTGCCTCACAGCACGTGTGAGGAGGGAGACTGCCGCTGTGAGGTGGTATGCTGCCTCACAGCACGTGTGAGGAGGGAGACTGCCGCTGTGAGGTGGTATGCTGCCTCACAGCACGTGTGAGGAGGGAGACACTGCTGCTGTGAGGTGGTAATGAGTCAGAAGGTTGGGAAGGTGCAGGGGGAGCACAGGTTAAGGCGTCACCTGTAAGATAACTCCCTTATCCCAGGATCATGGTGGGTGGTGTCCTGTAGCCTGGCTTACAGGAGCAGGGGGTGTGGGGAGGGAGGAAGGGGTGTGGGGAGGGAGGAGAGGGTGTGGGGAGGGAGCAGGGGGTGTGGGGACGGAGGAGGGGGTGTGGGGAGGGAGGAGAGGGTGTGGGGAGGGAGCAGGGGGTGTGGGGAGGGAGGAGGGGGTGTGGGGAGGGAGGAGGGGGTGTGGGTAGGAAGGAGGGGGTGTGGGTAGGGAGGAGGGGGTGTGGGGAGGGAGCAGGGGGTGTGGGGAGGGAGGAGGGGGTGTGGGGAGGGAGGAGGGGGTGTGTGGAGGGAGGAGGGGGTGTGGGGAGGGAACAGGGGGGTGGGGAGGGAGCAGTAATCTTATCTTGAGGTTATCTTGAGATGTTTTCGATAAACAACAAAACATACAAGCACCACAGGACCAGGGACTCGCAACGGCTCTCACTGCTTCCCGCACACCCACACAAAATGTGCACACTCAAACCCAGTCACCCAAGCCTCAGTAGAGGCCCCAAACACAATAAATTTCTCAAGAAAAGCAACCCACCCGGTTACCCTCAAGACCCTCCGAGAACAAATAAAATTCCAACACAACATTCCCGATGTCACTACGAGTGACGTGTACGACCAGATAATGTCATATACTTTTAACCAAAACCCCATAACCATACAACAGATAAGCGGCGAGGACTTTAACACAATGCGCAATGGTTATAGACCGACCCCAAACAATCCACAAGGTGGCAGAGACCCATCAGATTCAACATAACCATCCAGTCATTAACAATAATTCAACACAATGTTCTATGCTGGACTCCGCACAGAGCATTGGAACTCAGCAACCTGTACAGAGTAATAGACCCTGATATAATACTCATTAACAGCCATGGAAAAAAGAGTGGTGAGAAGATCAAGATTACAAAAATTTACCAGGTCAACAGAGCTGACCAGGCCAACGATGGAGCGGCAATTGCCGTAAAAAGAAATATTCCACACAAAATTCTAGATAACTTTCAGGAAAACTTCCTGGCAATTGAACTCCAAACTACGAAAGGTATAATCGTCATAGGAACATGTTACCAACCACCAAGACGTCCTTACCTTCCCCTTGCCGACATCATGAAACTTACCAGAAGGAACAGACCTGCCTACTTTCTGGGTGATCTGAACGCCAAGCACAGAACACTGGGACATGGAAGGAACAACCAGGCAGGAGAAGCCATCCACAATATGATAAGGAACGGAAATCTAACCCACCCGGGCCCAGACTTCCCAACTTACGTCAGACAAGGCCACAGTGGTAAACCAGACATAATACTGTCAAACAAACACCACTTCCTAAACACCCGCATAGTAAGGGGCCCTGTGAGCACAAGCGACCACCTACCAATAATAATGACGCTGTCAACTAACCCCATTCAGATACCCTCACCACCAAGACTTCAATACACTAAAACTGACTGGGAAGGGTTCAAAAGCAGTGCACAGGAAATCAGTGTCACAGACTTTAATGGAAAGGAAACATCATGCATAAACGCCGAGTTAAATACATGGATTAGCACAATAGAAAAATGCATGATTGATCACATTCCCGTAGCTCACCATATAACGCTCCCACACCCCCCAGCCACTGAGGCGCTCAGGACACTGCAAACCAGATATAACAACCTTCTACAACTCATAACACAACACGGGTGGACGGATGAGCGCAAAAGACTACAAAGGGAACTACAAGATGAGCTGCAAGATCTATGCAAAACAGAGTACACCAAACAATGGGATGACCTAATAAGCAAAATCCAAGTCGACTACAGAAACCCAGGAAAGTTCTGGAAAAAAGTAAAGACCCTGATGGAAGCTCTTCTGAGGAAACACCCTACATCATAGACGCCTCAGGAAATAAACTCTATGAGGAGAGAGAACAAGAACAGGAATTCAGGAAGTTCTGGGAAAAAATATTCAGGATAAACCCGAAGAAAATTTAAATTTTTGCCCAATTAATGAAAGGGAAATTACAACTCAAGTCGATAACAGAGCTGCAGCTCTACTCCCGACGCAAACAATAGACCTTAACAACATACGCGATGACTGCCACCTTATGAAACACACAACCATTGCAGAGGTCCATAAAACAATTATGGGTTTCAAGAACAAGGCGCCGGGCAACAGCAAGATAAATAAGATGGTATTATCTAACCTACCAGTGATTGCACTCCATCAATACACTTGTATCATAAATGCAGCTCTTGCATCTGGACTATTCCCCGCATACTTCAAGAATGCCACAATAAGATTAATCCCCAAGCCAGGTAAACCCCCAACCCAAACTGAAAACTACAGGCCAATTTCTCTCCTCGAAGTACCAGGTAAAATATTCGAAAAAATTATCAATCAGAGACTTGTGAAGTACATGGAAGAGGAAGGGAAGTATAACACCAGGCAGCATGGGTTTAGAAACCGCAGAGGGGCCCATACTGGTATAGCCCTGATCTACGAGCATATAGCCAACGTGGTGTCGAAAAAAGATCAGTGTAATATAGAGACATTTCGAAAGCCTTCGACAAAGTGTGGCACACAGGCCTAAAATATAAGATATCTGAACTAGGACTTCCTGAGAGATTTACTGCTACTCTCTGCAGCTTTATAGACAACAGAACTGCTAGGCTTAATATCGGCAGCAACTTGGGTGACGTAATAGAACTGAAAAGTGGAGTACCACAAGGAATCTGCCTCTCCCCCACTCTATTCAACATATATACAGCTGACCTACCCCAACCCCAACATGGAGAATATATCACATACGCTGACGATGTCACCCAAATAATATGCCAAGCGGGACCATCAAAGCCGCTAATAGCCGACAAGACCAAGGCAGCAATTGAACTCATAAACAACTTTGAGAAGCAATGGAAAATTAGCACCAACAAACAAATGTTTCAGATAATACACATTGCGAAAAGAAACCCGGACCCCATCATCCTTGACAACCATCCGATCCAATATGCGGAGGTAGGCAGAATACTGGGACTTATGATAAATAGAACATGGATACAAATTCATGTAAGGGACCGACTAAACAAAGCCAAAATAGCCTTAGGAAAACTGAGAAAATTCCGAAGCCTCAGTACTAACATTCAGATCCACCTATATAAGGCTCTAGTTCGGCCGCATCTAGAGTATCCCCCAGTACCACTACACACCATAAAGAAAACTAACATGCAGAAACTGCAAGCAGTACAAAATAAGGCGCTAAGGAGAGCAGCAAAGCACCGTCCACCATATGATCAGACAATCCAGGAGCTCCATGAACTCCTGAACATACAGCCACTAAACATCAGACTGCAGTACCAAGCCATCAGGGTGTGGAACGCCATCCAAGCGTTAGAGGACCCAATGTTAGAAAGATTGCTCCAAGATGAGACGCCCCGCTCCCACAGCTGGTGGCCCAAGATGAGACGCCCCGCTCCCACAGCTGGTGGCCCAAGATGAGACGCCCCGCTCCCACAGCTGGTGGCCCAAGATGAGACGCCCCGCTCCCACAGCTGGTGGCCCAAGATGAGACGCCCCGCTCCCACAGCTGGTGGCCCAAGATGAGACGCCCCGCTCCCACAGCTGGTGGCCCAAGATGAGACGCCCCACTCCCACAGCTGGTGGCCCAAGATGAGACGCCCCGCTCCCACAGCTGGTGGCCCAAGAGCCTCGATTCTCTAGATGAAAACCCCGACCCACAGTATATAATTCCCAGATGAGATACTGACCAGATATCCTTCCCCCATAATTGGAAAACTGAGTATGTAGGTGTATATGTATACATGTGTGTGTGTATGTGTATGTATGTATGTATATGTAGATGTGTATATATATATATATATATATATATATATATATATATATATATATATATATATATATATATATATAATATGTGTGTGTGTGTGTATGTGTATGTGTGAGTATATGTATGTATACATGTGTATATATGAACAACTCGATAAATAATAAATAAAATAGAGCCTTAAACAGAACAACATGCGTGGAAACATCGGAGTGTGTATATATGAATGCTACACAGTATTCATCTATAGACATCCATATGTGGTGAAACACATGTGAAGAACCTCTCACACACTCACAGCTCCCTGACAAGAGGGAGCCAGCTTAGCTTAGCTGCCAACACCCACACATCGTGTCAGCAAGGCGGACAGCCCGCCTGCTTTCATACCTCTCACTGTATTTCCCACTTCTATACTTCCCTTCACCTAGGCCTCCTTCCTCTTTACTCCAAAAAAAGGGGGGCTTAGCGTTCGATTCCTAGTTGGGCAGAAATAAATGGGCAGTTTCGTTTCCCTGATGCCACTAGTCACCAAGCAATAAATAGGTACCTGGGAGCTAGTTGCTATGGGCTGCATCCTGGGGATGTGTTTGTATGTGGGAGGGTTGAGATTGAAATGTGTAGTAGGTATAATAGATGAAAAATAGGTCGGGCGTCACTACATTAGACAACCGATGGCTAGAAAGGCGGGGCCCAAGAACTAACACCTCAACATTGCAGAAACAAATTGTAAACACACATCTGGAAGAATTTCTAGCACTTATTTTCTAGTCCGGACTCGTGACCGCGGCAGAGGTCTCATATCCGTCCACATATATCGAGCCCTTAAAGTCTGGTACCAGGACTAACTTCACTCCTCACTTCACCAAAAATCCAGCAATTTTTCCTCTCCTTCAAAGATATTTCAAGTTTTCATATCCGGAGGAAGCTGAGCATCACATTACCTTGTCGGGAAGCTTCCGAAGCCAGCAGACGGGGAGCCGGACGAATGGGGGGGGGGGTCTCACTATGTAAACAAACAGTGGTTCATGAAGTCAAACATGGCGGTGGGCGGCCTTGTATGGTGGTGGTGGTATGTGTAATTTGACGATGATAGACGCTCCCACTCCCTTCACTTCTCTCTCTGCCGCTGTGTTAACGACGGTGCAGGTGTGGATAGGGTACAGGTGTGGGCTAGGGTACAGGTGTGGGCTAGGGTACAGGTGTGGGCTAGAGTACAGGTGTGGGATAGGGTTCAGGTGTGGGCTAGGGTACAGGTGCGGGTGTGAGCCGAGGTTCAGGTATGAGCTAAAGTGCTGGGTGTGAAGCCCTCGAGGGAACACTGGCACCCGTTCCTCACCCATTTAAGCTGTGGCACTGATCTCGAGGCACACCCCACCCCCTTGCCGTCTGGCTCTACCCCTGACAGTGCTGCCGGTGCCAACACCCCCTCCCCCCCTTCCCGTCAAGGAGGGGACAGGCCGCCCCTCACACCGAGGAGGGGAAGAAGGCTAATCTAGCATGAGCTGGCCACTTAGCAAGGAAATACACCCCCAGAGGCGGCCTCGACCCTCCCGCCCGCACTGTTTTTGCAGCCTCTCACTTAACCCGGGTTACCGGTGTTTATGTCAGCGGTGAGCTGAGAGTTTTTGCTGTGTTTGTTCGCGAGGCTGTGTCTCCCGCCGAGGTGTTTAATGCCTCGCGGCGCTGTGTCTCCCGCCGAGGTGTTTAATGCCTCGCGGCGCTGTGTCTCCCGCCGAGGTGTTTAATGCCTCGCTAGCCTCCTCTCATGTGTGTGTTTTGAGCCGTGGCTCTTGGACTTGAATGAAATAGTTATCCAGGATCGTCTCACCAAGTTGTTGTGTTTGGTGTGAAGTTCTCCCTCTCTGGGTGAGGTGTTGTGCTCCAGAGGCCGCCAGCCTTGTTTACTGTATGATGGGTCGTAAACAATGAGGCCACCAGTCTACTTCCGTTTGTTGCCGGTGTTGGCCTCTCTCTCCCTTACTCCCCTCCCCCCTCTCTTACCCTCCCCTTCCTCTCACCTCCCTACTGACAGCTGAGGGGACAGCGCTTCGATTTCGTAGTCCTGAGGTTCCGGATTCGTTCTCCGTGGTGGCAGAAACAAATGGGCAGAGTGTAATTCACTCTGATGCTCCTGTTCACTTAGTAGTAAATAGGTACCTGGGAGTTAGACAGCTGCTACGGGCTGCTTCCTGCGGGGTGTGTAACAAAAAGGAGGCCTGGTCGAGGACCGGGCCGCGGGGACGCTAAGCCCCGAAATCACCTCAACATAATCTCCC
>WNGS01113158.1:40572689-40587453 GCA_020271785.1 Procambarus virginalis | reverse complement strand
ACAGCTATTTCTTTAGAAGAGCTTTAAGAGTCCCTGAATCTTGCGGTAACCACCCTGAAGCCATCAACACTGCCACTCTTCTGGTCAAGAAAGGTGTCCAGTAGTTGGAGACCCTCATCAATACTGTCGAGCTGTATCCTCCCCCGCGATAGCAGCCACATAGAAAGGACTGACGGTTTAAATGTGCGCTCAACACACAGTACATCCTTACACGACCACATTCACTCACATTCACATTCACACTCAATTAGATCACATTCACTCCAAAAAATCTACCACTTACGGGCTGTTCATACCCGTGCCCTTGCCACCTCTTGGGTGTCTTAATCTTCATCAATCAGTCAAGTCTCGTCCTCACCACACACTCAGACCTTGACAAAGCACTCAGGAGAGTGCGAAAGACTTGGTGTAAATCTTTACATAAATTTCACAAATACAGAAGTATGGGGTTTTATCCTGTTATTATGTCTGTGAGAAGACATTACCATTACTTAGGATGGTTATAATTCCTTAACAACATCCCACATTAACTGAGGTCTCGCAGGTGTATCACCTGAGGCAGATAGTGTAAGTACCAGACGGGGTGCAGCAGGGACATAGCAGATGAGTTTGACTATAGACAGTGTATATGCATTGACAATGTCCTGCAACAACAACGTCAACAGTGACAATGTCCAACAACAACAAGGTCAACAGTGACAATGTCCTGCAACAACAAGGTCAACAGTGACAATGTCCTGCAACAACAAGGTCAACAGTGACAATGTCCAACACCCCAATGGTGGGGTATGTACCCCCTGAGTGATGGGGAGAAGAGGGGTGGAGGGTTCATGTGGCTGGGGTATGGGGGTATCCACGCCCTAAGTGCCCGCTGCTACCCACCACACCACTCTCAAGAGAATGATAAGACTTGTAATGGGCTTCTCTCTGTGGCCTCTCTCTCTCTCCCGTTATCCTCTCACATTACTCTCTCTCTCTCTCTCTAGGAAGTCTAGGAAGATCAACTTATCCTCACTTTCCTGCTTAATTGACGTCATCTTGTCATAATTCTAGGAGGTTGTATACCATCACTTTGCATGGTATACAAGTCAAGGACACTGGCCTGTAGTTCAGTGCCTCTTGCCTGTCGCCCTTTTTGTATATTAGGACCACATTCGCCGTCTTCCATATTTCTGGTAGGTCTCCCGTCTCCATTGACTTACTATACACTATGGAGAGTGGCAAGCAAAGTGCCTCTGCACACTCTTTCAGTACCCATGGTGAGATCCCGTCTGGACCAACAGCCTTTCTAACATCCAGGTCCAGCAGGTGTCTCTTGACCTCCTCTCTCGTAATTTCGAACTCTTCCAAGGCTGCCTGGTTTACCTCCATTTCTCCTAGCACAGTGATCTCACCTTGTTCTATTGTGAAGACCTCCTGGAACCTCTTGTTGAGTTCTTCACACACCTCTTTGTCATTCTCTGTATACCTGTCCTCGCCTGTTCTAAGTTTCACTACCTGTTTTTTCACTGTTGTTTTCCTTCTGATGTGACTGTGGAGTAGCTTTGGTTCGGTCTTTGCTTTGTTTGCTTTATCATTTTCAAAACTTTTCGCTGCTTCTCTTCTCACCCTGACATACTCATTCCTGGTTCTCTGGTATCTCTCTCTGCTTTCTGGTGTTTTGTTATTCCGGAAGTTCCTCCACGCCCTTTTGTTCAGTTTCTTCGCTTCCATACATGCCCTATTATACCATGGATTCTTGTGTTGCTTCTCGGATTTTTCCCTTTGGGCCGGGATGAACCTGTTTACTGCCTTCTGACACTTTTGGGTAACATAGTCCATCATACCCTGTACAGACTTATCTCTGAGGTCTGTGTCCCTAGGTATTTCCCTTAGGAAACTTCTCATCTGTTCATAATTCCCCTTTCGGTATGCCAGCCTTTTGATTCCTAGTTCTTTTTTGGGGGGAGATAATTCCTAGCTCTACCAGGTACTCAAAAGTTCAATACACTGTGGTCACTCATTCCCAAGGACGCTTCTATCTTAACTTCCCGTATATCCCACTCATTTAGGGTAAATATCAAATCAAGCATAGCTGGTTCATCTTCTCTCATTCTTGTGTGTGTGTGTGTGTGTGTGTGTGTGTGTGTGTGTGTGTGTGTGTGTGTGTGTGTGTGTGTGTGTGTGTGTGTGTGTGTGTGTGTGTGTGTGTGTGTGTGTGTGTGTGTGTGTGTGTGTGTGTGTGTGTGTGTGTGTGTGTGTGTGTGTGTGTGTGTGTGTGTGTGTGTGTGTGTGTATTAGTAACATTTTTGTTCATATTTAAGTGAACAACATACCACCCCAGTCCAGCCTCCACACTTCCCCCTAACCCTCGCCCCACCAGCCACCCCTCGGCCCACCAGTCACCCAGTCCCGGGGGTTGAAGTGGGGTGCATAATATTAAGATTTGGAAAGAGGAAGAGGAGGAGGAAGCAGAGGAAGAGAGGAGAAGGACCCACTCTCCATATATCTTCCTGACTGGTTCAATGCGGACAGCGCTCGGGGGAGGGGGGGTAATATTAATGTTTTGCGGGTTCACATCGCAAGATTGGCTAATTCTGGGTCGCCGTGGGATTGCTCATCCCTACGGTGGGTCGGGTGTTTGGTGGGAGGGGGAGAGAGAGGGAGGGAAGTAGGGTAGAGATGGCTGGTGGGTTGTGGAGTCTGGAAGCATGGCGGCTCATGTGGATATGTTAGAATTAAGACTGTGGTTGATGGTAGCGAGGGGGGACTTTTATTGTCGAAGTGTTTCTTGCTATCCTTTAATCCATCTCGATATTTCCACTACTAAGAAGCAGCTCTCTCTTTCTCTCTCTCTCTCTCTCTCTCTCTCTCTCTCTCTCTCTCTCTCTCTCTCTCTCTCTCTCTCTCTCTCTCTCTCTCTCTCTCTCTCCACTCATCCGTCTTGTCATCCATCTGTCCTGGTGACCCCATTTAGACAGAGTGGAGAAAAGAGGACAGGGATACAAACAGAGGAGGGACAGGAGGACTGGGATGAGAATGGATGGGTAGAAATGAGAGGGGAGAGAAGGGATGGGGTGAAAGAGGACGGGAGAGAGGCAGGGCGTAGTAACATTGGAAGGATGGGATAGAGATTATGTGCTCCTTTCCATTCCAGCAGAGTTGTATCTTCCTCTTCTGTCACCTCGCCCAGTACCACACCCAGTACCTCGCCCAGTACCACACCCAGTACCTCGCCCAGTTCATCACGCCCACCCTCACACCCCACCCTCACACCCCACCCTCACACCACACCCTCACACCACACCCTCACCATCTATAAGAGTTTCTTAAGAATATAGATAAGAAAAAAGCCCTTCAGAAAGCCCAACCTGCCGAGCCCCCCCCCCCCACGGAGGTAATTAGATTAAAGAATATTTTTGATGGGACCAGCTTCCTGGGGGCTGGTGTAGCCTCCTTATGGTGCTGTGAACCTGGGGGCTGGTGTAGTCCCTTATGGTCCTGTGAACCTGGGGGCTGGTGTAGTCCCCTTATGGTCCTGTGAACCTGGGGGCTGGTGTAGTCCCCTTATGGTGCTGTGAACCTGGGGGCTGGTGTAGTCCCTTATGGTGCTGTGAACCTGGGGGCTGGTGTAGTCCCTTATGGTGCTGTGAACCTGGGGGCTGGTGTAGTCCCCTTATGGTGCTGTGAACCTGGGGGCTGGTGTAGTCCCTTATGGTGCTGTGAACCTGGGGGCTGGTGTAGTCCCTTATGGTGCTGTGAACCTGGGGGCTGGTGTAGTCCCTTATGGTGCTGTGAACCTGGGGGCTGGTGTAGTCCCTTATGGTGCTGTGAACCTGGGGCTGGTGTAGTCCCTTATGGTGCTGTGAACCTGGGGGCTGGTGTAGCCCCTTATGGTGCTGTGAACCTGGGGGCTGGTGTAGTCCCCTTATGGTGCTGTGAACCTGGGGGCTGGTGTAGTCCCCTTATGCTGCTGTGAACCTGGGGGCTGGTGTAGTCCCTTATGGTGCTGTGAACCTGGGGGCTGGTGTAGTCCCTTATGGTGCTGTGAACCTGGGGGCTGGTGTAGTCCCCTTATGGTGCTGTGAACCTGGGGGCTGGTGTAGCCCCCTTATGGTGCTGTTAACCTGGGGGCTGGTGTAGCCCCCTTATGGTGCTGTGAACCTGGGGGCTGGTGTAGTCCCCTTATGGTGCTGTGAACCTGGGGGCTGGTGTAGCCCCTTATGGTTCTGTGAACCTGGGGGCTGGTGTAGTCCCCTTATGGTGCTGTGAAGTCTCTTTTAAGTCCTATCCTCACACACTCTCCTCTCCCCTCGGTCACTGCTCTCAGAGTCTCTGCTCTCTGTGTCTGCTCTCAGTCCCACTTTTCTTCCATCTGCCTCGCTCCTCTCCCCTCAGTCTGTTCCGTCAGCCGCCTCCTCCCCCCCCTGAACTCACCAAGACTCCTGCTACTCTAATATTGGTGATTCAACCGAGCGATCATCACCAATGTTAGTATGCTAATTACCCTGAGCGTCATTAATTATCTAGCAGCAAACACCGGATTGGTGGCGGCGGTACGGCGGAGGGTGGTACTGGGCGGGGACGGTACGGGGTGAGGGTGGTACTGGGCGGGGACGGTACGGGGTGAGCGTGGTACTGGGCGGGTACGGTACGGGCTGAGGGTGGTACTGGGCGGGGACGGTACGGGCTGAGGGTGGTACTGGGCGGGGACGGTACGGGCTGAGGGTGATACTGGGCCGGGACGGTACGGGCTGAGGGTGGTACTGGGCGGGGACAGTACGGGCTGAGGGTGGTACTGGGCCGGGACGGTACTGGCTGAGGGTGGTACTGGGCGGGGACGGTACTGGCTGAGCGTGGTACTGGGCGGGGACAGTACGGGCTGAGGGTGGTACTGGGCCGGGACGGTACTGGCTGAGGGTGGTGCTGGGCGGGGACGGTACTGGCTGAGCGTGGTACTGGGCGGGGACGTTACGTTTTGATTGAGGTACATACAGGTGAATTATGAGGAAGCATCGGTACCACTCACATTTATCATGAAAGATGGTACAATGGATGTACTCACCTAATTGTGCTTGCGGGGGTTGAGCTCTGGCTCTTGGGCATTGGTGGCGGTGGCACTGGATGGATGTGTGGAGCAAGCGGGTCAAGTACATTTAAATGAATAGATAAGGCGCAGAGAGCGAGGGAGAGGGGACTAAAGACAGAAGGCGAGGGAGAGACAGAGATGGGGAGGGAAATAGAGAGAGAGAGATAGAGGAAGAGGAGAGCTGGAGTCCAGAAGGTATGTGATGGAGATGACAGGAGAAACCCCAAGACCTGGTGTGTGTTGAGTGTGTCCAGTGGCACCAGCCTGCTGACCTCTGACCCCTGCTGCTGGTGTGTCCAGTGGCAGCACCAACCTGCTGACCTCTGACCCCTGCTGCTGGTGTGTCCAGTGGCAGCACCAACCTGCTGACCTCTGACCTCTGCTGCTGGTGTGTCTAGTGGCAGCACCAACCTGCTGACCTCTGACCTCTGCTGCTGGTGTGTCTAGTGGCAGCACCAACCTGCTGACCTCTGACCCCTGCTGCTGGTGTGTCCAGTGGCAGCACCAACCTGCTGACCTCTGACCCCTGCTGCTGGTGTGTCCAGTGGCAGCACCTGCCTGCTGACCTCTGACCCCTGCTGCTGGTGTGTCCAGTGGCAGCACCAACCTGCTGACCTCTGACCCCTGCTGCTGGTGTGTCCAGTGGCAGCACCAACCTGCTGACCTCTGACCCCTGCTGCTGGTGTGTCCAGTGGCAGCACCAACCTGCTGACCTCTGACCCCTGCTGCTGGTGTGTCCAGTGGCAGCACCAACCTGCTGACCTCTGCTGCTGGTGTGTCCAGTGGCAGCACCAACCTGCTGACCTCTGACCCCTGCTGCTGGTGTGTCCAGTGGCAGCACCAACCTGCTGACCTCTGACCCCTGCTGCTGGTGTGTCCAGTGGCAGCACCAACCTGCTGACCTCTGACCTCAATGGTACGATTGATTTTAGAGTCTGGAAAGGATTGAGCTGAAAGCAAACTTAAATATTCGTAGGCCTTCGATAGCACACATGTACTATGTAAGGCCTATGATTGCTAGCAGAGATTTATATTTATGTTGGGCTTAAAAAAGAACTGGTTAGTCCAAATAGTTACTATACGTACTTAACTTTTAGGAGGATGGGTTGTTTTATATTTATTTTAATGTCTGCTGTGTTCGTGTTAATATTTGTTATGTTGTCAGTTCATAAATAAGCTATCTGGATCTTCAACTTCCATTTCATAGTTTTTCTCTATTTTTCTCTATCGTCGTCTCTATTATTTTAAGTATAGATCCAATACTACTTTTTTAATAATTCTTTTTTTTTTTAATAATAATACTATTTTTTAATCTAGAAATACGCCTAGATTTTTTTATTCTGCGTATGTGAACAAATATTTTGGATTTTCGTTAATCCCTTGTATGCCTTCCTGTTTCAGTTGCAATTTTTCAGTCTAGGCTTCAGCTAGTGTTTTATGAGGGAGGTAGGAGCAAGGTCGGCCGAGCGGACAGCACACTGGACTTGTGATCCTGTGGTCCCGGGTTCGATCCCGGGCGCCGGCGAGAAACAATGGGCAGAGTTTCTTTCACCCTATGCCCCTGTTTCCTAGCAGTAAAATAGGTACCTGGGTGTTAGTCAGCTGTCACGGGCTGCTTCCTGGGGGGTGGAGGCCTTGTCCCTGATCACCACATAAGGGTCCAGGAGGGTCGCCGTGGTCCCTGGTCACCACATAATGGTCCAGGAGGGTCGCCCTGGTCCCTGATCACCACATAAGGGTCCAGGAGGGTCGCCCTGGTCCCTGATCACCACATTAGGGTCCAGGAGGGTCGTCCTGGTCCCTGATCACCACATAAGGGTCCAGGAGGGTCGCCCTGGTCCCTGATCACCACATAAGGGTCCAGGAGGGTCGCCCTGGTCCCTGATCACCACATAAGGGTCCAGGAGGGTCGTCCTGGTCCCTGATCACCACATAAGGGTCCAGGTGGGTCGCCGTGGTCCCTGATCACCACATAAGGGTCCAGGAGGGTCGCCCTGGTCCCTGGTCACCACATAAGTGTCCAGGTGGGTCGCCGTGGTCCCTGGTCACCACATAAGGGTCCAGGTGGGTCGCCCTGGTCCCTGGTCACCACATAAGGGTCCAGGAGGGTCGCCGTGGTCCCTGATCACCACATTAGGGTCCAGGATGGACCTAAACATCGTCACGTCACATAGGTGGGTTGGCTTGTGTTTCAGCCGCCGTTATTGTGTCATTCTCTTGCTTGTACCTGCATCAGGGAATGGTAATGTTGATTGGTTCTTCTCGTACACTATACACGTCCTTCCATACGTTTGTATTGCTTCTCCTCCCAGGCTTCACTTCCTTATATGCTTCCTTACGCGAAGCTTAGGTTTTGAGTCTTCATCTTATTGGTTTTATTTCTTAATGATCGTTGGTCTTTAATGAAGCTGAACTGAAAAAATGATAAAATTACTGTTCATTTGCTCACGTATACACCACACAACATCACACATTAACATCATCACACGAGCGGTCGTCCACACCAGCACTCCACCGCTTCGTAAGACTAGGGGCCAGATTCACGAAGCAGTAACGCAAGTACTTACGAACGTGTACAACTTTCCTCAATCTTTGACAGCTTTGGTTACATTTATTAAACAGTTTACAAGCCTGAAAACTTGCCAATCAACTGTTGTTATTGTTATAAACAGCCTCCTGGTGCTTCGGAGCTCATTAACTGTTTAATAATTGTAAACAAAGCCGCCAAAATTGAGAAAAGATGGACAGGTTCGTAAGTGGTTGCGTAACTGCTTCGTGAATCTGGCCCCGGCGGTGTGCGGGGCTCCTCCTCAAGGTCAAGTGACTGATTAAACAGCAAAATACTCACACTTTCTTCATGGACTGGTCACCTAGAGCATTGTTCACACTCACACACTCACCATCCCCACCCACCTGCGTCACACACTCACCATCCCCCACCACCTGCCTCATATCCAAAGTCTTACATAGCTAACATAATTATCAAGGTCTCTCCTTGTGTTAGACCTGCGCTCTCCCCTCGCCCATTCTCCTAATGGTTCCTCTGGAGTGGCGATTCTGTAATGGCTGGTGTTCCACAGTGGCGCACAGGGAGCAGACTCGCAGCCACTGGCACAGACGGACACGCAGCCACTGGCACAGACGGACAGGCAGCCACTGGCACAGACGGACAGGCAGCCACTGGCACAGACGGACACGCAGCCAATGGCACAGACGACACGCAGCCACTGGCACAGACGGACAGGCAGCCACTGGCACAGACGGACAGGCAGCCACTGGCACAGACGGACACGCAGCCACTGGCACAGACGGACACGCAGCCACTGGCACAGACGGACAGGCAGCCACTGGCACAGACGGACACGCAGCCACTGGCACAGACGGCCACGCAGCCACTGGCACAGACGGACAGGCAGCCACTGGCACAGACGGACACGCAGCCACTGGCACAGACGGACACGCAGCCACTGGCACAGACGGACACGCAGCCACTGGCACAGACGGACACGCAGCCACTGGCACAGACGGACACGCAGCCACTGGCACAGACGGACAGGCAGCCACTGGCACAGACGGACACGCAGCCACTGGCACAGACGGACACGCAGCCACTGGCACAGACGGACACGCAGCCACTGGCACAGACGGACAGGCAGCCACTGGCACAGACGGACACGCAGCCACTGGCACAGACGGACACGCAGCCACTGGCACAGACGGACACGCAGCCACTGGCACAGACGGACACGCAGCCACTGGCACAGACGGACAGGCAGCCACTGGCACAGACGGACAGGCAAGCCACTGGCACAGACGGACACGCAGCCACTGGCACAGACGGACACGCAGCCACTGGCACAGACGGACACGCAGCCACTGGCACAGACGGACACGCAGCTACTGGCACAGACGGACACGCAGCCATGACACAGACGGACACGCAGCTACTGACACAGACGGACACGCAGCCACTGGCACAGACGGACACGCAGCCACTGGCACAGACGGACACGCAGCCACTGGCACAGACGGACAGGCAGCCACTGGCACAGACGGACACGCAGCCACTGGCACAGACGGACACGCAGCCAATGGCACAGACGGACACGCAGCTACTGGCACAGACGGACACGCAGCCACTGACACAGACGGACACGCAGCTACTGACACAGACGGACACGCAGCNAATACATTATTATTTTGTACATTTTGTCATAGCCGCCAGATTATTCTTTTCTCCACGGTGCTGTGGCTGCATTTCCTTGGCTTTTTGCTCTAGTTCATCCAACTTGTCGGACAAACTAACTCTGAACTTTGTTTCGTTTTGTGGTATTTATTTGGGGATTGCCAGTCGGAGGTGTTTACCATTAACCGGGTCTTGCATAAGATATACATTGTGTGATGCAGGCCTCTTCCTCAAGGGCTGGCAAGGCTCTCCCAACGTAGTATCGTATATACTGTGACATTACACTCCCTAGCGTGTTCTCTGGATGGTGTTGTGAATATAGGTGGAGTCCACTAGTCTATGAGGTGCCTTTGGGTGTATATTGCCTCTAGGGGTAACATAAGAACAAAGGTAACTGTAGAAGCCCTATTGGCCCATACGAGGCAGCTCCTATCTATAACACCCAATCCCACTCATATACATGTCCCACCCCACGCTTGAAACAATTCGCGTGGGTCTGTTCGCTCATGTCCCTATTCTTATATATCTGCATTTCTTGTGAGGATTATAATATGGCTGGCATTTTTTCTGCTCATCTCTGACATGCTTGTATGTCTTGTAGTCTGCTGATGTCTTCCTTACTTCTTATCTTCTTCATTAGTTAAATCTTATCCTCATTGGTTAGTGATTTTCCCTCTGCATTAATTAGTTCTTATCAGTAATTAATTCATATCTTCATTAATTAATTGTTATCCTCATTAATTAGTTCTTATCCTTATTAATTAGTTCTTATCCTTATTAATTAGCTCTTATCCTCATTAATTAGTTGTATCCATATTAATTAGTTCTTATCCTAATTAATTAGTTTTTATCCTCATTAATTAATTATTATCCTTATTAATTAGTTTTATCCTCATTAATTAGTTCTTATCCTTATTAATTAATTCTTATCTTCATTAATTAGTTCTTATCATGATTAATTAGTTATTCTGCTAATTAATTAGTTATCATGATTAATTAGTTCTTATCCTTACTAATTAGATCGTATCCTAAGTGATTAGTTCATATAAATTATTAATTATTAACCTCATTAATTAGTTCTTATCCTCATTAATTAGTTATTATCCATATTAATTAGTTCTTCTTATCTTTGTTAATTAGTTCTTATCATCATATACTAGTTTGTATTCTTTTTAGATAGTTCTTATGTTCATTAATTAGCTCTTCATTAATTACTTCTTATCCCCCATTAATTAGTTCTTATTCTCATTAATTACCTAGTTCTCATCCTCGTTAATTAGTTCTTATTCTCATTAATTACCTAGTTCTCATCCTCGTTAATTAGTTCTTGTTCTCATTAATTACCTAGTTCTCATCCTCGTTAATTAGTTCTTATTCTCATTAATTACCTAGTTCTCATCCTCGTTAATTAGTTCTTGTTCTTCTCATTATTGTCGCGCCATCTGCGAGAAAAACATAAAGGACTTTTACCATATCAGAATGAGCTTGTAAAAGCACCTTAATCACCTTCAGTGGTTAAGTGCTTAATTGCACACTAGTTTCTCTATCAGCTATCTCACCCTGTCAGAGTAAAAGAGACAAATGTATGTGTATGCAATTGTGTGTGTATATATGTATATGAACGTATTTGTGTATGTATATATATGTGTATAAAGTATATATGGAAGCTGATAAGAATTACATTTCACCTTTGTAAATGCACATTAATGACACAATGTAAAAGACACATCGAACACTTTATGTAGGGCATACGTAAATCTGTGTATCATTGTATTATTAGCATTGTGTATTAGCATTGTAAATGTGTGGCCACGTCTGTGGTAGAAAATAATAATAATAAAAAAAAGCAGAACTCATTCAGTTTTGTCACCATATAAGGAGCCTGATCGACATTGTTCAATCGTGACCGGGCCAGAAAGTGGTGATCTATAAGACTGTTACTGTCCTGCTGATGCTAGCAGCCTCAGCTGTCATATTATGTGTCGTGGATATTGGCTTCTCGAGCATCATCGGGTTATTGAAGCATTGTTCCCCCAAGCTTCCCCCCCCCCCTCGTCCCATCTCAAATCCTTATCCTGATCCCTCTCCCAAGTTCTATATATAGTCGTAATGGCTTGGCGCTTGTCCCTGACATTCCCTCCTCCCTGCTCCCCAAGCTGTTGTATCGGCTCATCTCTGTTTTCCGTCTATCTGTCGGGAGGGAAACATTAATGTTTTCCTGCCTACTTTTGTAATAATTTTATCGCTTAATTCTGAGACTTATTTATATTCAGTTGCACACTGAGGAAGGTGTGGGAAGAGTTGTGGTGACAGTGTGTACGTTTGGTCAGAGCTACTGGAGCAGGGGCCGGGGGGGGGTAGTCTTGGGACCTGAGTGCAATTTGGGATGCCAGAGAGTCACAGTTTACGTGTAAACTCTGAGTACATGTACTCCCTCGAGTGTGAGGAGTACAATAAACAACAAACAACTCCTTCAGAAAAGTAGGGGAGCAGATCCAGACCCTCATAGAGATTTGATGGCTGAGTGGACAGCGCTCGGCGTTCGTAGTCCTAAGGTTACGGGTTAGATCTCCGGTGGAGGCGGAAACAAATGCTCAGAGTTTCCTTCACCCTGATCCCCCCCTGTTTATCAAGCAGTAAATAGGTACCTGGGAGTTAGACAGCTGCTACGGGCTGCTTCCTGGGGATGTGTAACAAAAAGGAGGTCTGGTCGAGGACCGGGCCCCGGGGGACGCAAAGCCCCGAAGTCATCTCAAGATAACCCTTCTTACGAGCATACAAGTTTCGTGGAACTAAGTTGACGTGCTGTGGCGTACGCTCGTTGGTACGATGAAGCGTCCAATACGCCAGGCTTTCACTGTCTCAAGGGCAAAGGAATTTGAGCAACGTTATCAACGTCGATTTAACGTTGATAACGCATAATGAAATCACATTAACGTGACGTGGTTGACTGCGTCGTATTACGGTGCATCAAGCTGGAGGTCAGGTTGTATAGGTCACCCCCCTCCCCCAGCCCCCCCCCTCCTTGGGGGTCAAAACTGGTCAAGCGACGTAAATGTAACAATGAATCAACGGTGAAAACGTTGATTCAACGTTGTGTAAACGCCTACAGCAACTATGGCTGGATGGCTCCAACACTGACATTATATATATATATATATATATATATATATATATATATATATATATATATATATATATAATATATATAATATATATATATTTATATATATTATATATATATATATATATATATATATATAATATTATATATATATATATATATATATATATACTAAAGTAGGCATAGCATTGCGTGTATTATGCCTAGGAATGTTTCATAGGCCTAGGACAGGTTAGATTAGAGTCTGTTATAATTTGTATTATACAAATGAACAAATAACAAAACAAACAATTAGGGAGCAATGATCTGTTTTTCGAAGGTTGCTCTCACGGTGGCTCTGTGGTGATGGCTGGTAGATGGCGTGGCTCAGGCTGTGTGAGGGAGAGCCAGCCAGCGAGAGTGGCAGACAGGGAGAGATAGAGATAGACACAGACAGACAAAGTGGGCGGGGGGGGGGGGAAGTTGGTAGTGTAGGTGATGATACTGTTACAGCTTCAGGAGAATGCGAAAGTTCTGGAGTTTGTTGGAGATTAGAATGGAAGGGCGTGGAAGAAAGTGGAAGAGAGTGGAAGAAAGTAGAGGAGGAGAGTGGAAGAAAGTAGAGGAGAGTGGAAGAAAGTGGAGGGAAGTATTAAACAATTGTTGATAATTATATAAATTTTCAAATTTGCTTGTGACAGAGGGAGTGGCATTCTGAACATTGTTGGACTGTGAGCGGAATATTAATATCCAAGGAGAACGGCTGGATTTCTGAATACTTTAGAAGGCAAGATTAAATATTTATAAGATGATACGGCAATATGTGAATATTAGAAATGTATTTAAAACCGGTTAAGATGCTCACAAATTTCGTAGAAATTATTACAAATACAATCAGTTCTGATTTAGACCTCGGGTCAGGCCCTGCTATACGTTAGAATAATCAGCTCCTAATTTTCAATTTAGTGTAATTATTTTACTTAGAACTCCATTAGGTATGTTGAATAAGTTTAGATTTAGGAAATACCTGGGTAAATACTGGTTCGGAGGTGGCAGGAAGGTTACACAGTCACAAAGTAATTAAGTTAGTGATCTCCAATGATGTTTAAGTTAGAGTCGCCTGCATGCGCTAACAGCTGGCAGACTTTTTTTTTATTATTATTATTTTCTACCACAGACTTGGCCACACATTAACAATGCTAAGCAGCATATATACATTTTCTTCTGTCCTCCATGGACAGGGTTAGAGATGTGTTAAACATATAGTTCAGGGGTTTATTGAACAATCAACCACAGAAGGTGATTGTAGTGCTTTTAACATGCTAAGCTGGCAGACTTGAGATGCGTTGATGACATGTCTGGTATTACGTCTTTTTTTTAGTGAACCAGACATTTGTTGAACATTTGTGAGCAAGTTACCTGCTATTCCTCCCCGTGAATAATTCGCTAATAATTTAAGATTCAAGTTCATATTTACTGGTAGGCAAGTGAGTAGTTCTGTGGTCGTAGCACGCCAGGATTCGAACCCTGGTGATGAGTGTGTGTTAGAGCGCACGAACATGCGTGAAAAGCGTGGGTAGTGCGTGAGAGCGTGAGCGTGAGAGTGGCATGATAATACTGAGCAGCTCCTCACCTCCTCACCACTAAAACACTCCGCTTGGGGGGGGGGGGGTCGATAACTGGAGAGTAACAAAATAATACCACTTTACAGCTGGTGTGTGTGGTGTGTGTGTGTGTGTGTGTGTGTGTGTGTGTGTGTGTGTGTGTGTGTGTGTGTGTGTGTGTGTGTGTGTGTGTGTGTGTGTACTTACCTATTTACCTATTTGTGCTTGCAGGATCGAGCATTGACTCTTGGATCCCGCCTTTCCAGTTATCGGTTGTTTACAGCAATGACTCCTGTCCCATTTTCCCTATCATACCTAGTCTTAAAAGTATGAATAGTATTTGCTTCCAAACCTGTTCCCCAAGTGCATTCCATTTTTCCACTACTCTCACGCTAAAAGAAAACTTCCTAACATCTCTGTGACTCATTGAGTTTCCAGTTTCCACCCATGTCCCCTCGTTCTGTTATTATTACGTGTGAACATTTCATCTATTTCCACTTGTCAATTCCCCTGAGTATTTTATATGTCCCTATCATATCCCTCTCTCCCTTCTTTTCTCTAGTGTCGTAGGTTCAGTTCCTTCAGTCGCTCTTCATATCCCTTCCCTCGTAACTCTGGGACAAGCCTCGTCGCAAACCTCTGAACCTTCTCCAGTTTCCTTATGTGTTTTTTTCTGGCGTGGCTCCATGATGGCGTTGCATACTCTAAGACGGGTCTCACGTATGCAGTGTAAAGCGCCCTAAAAGCCTCCTCATTTAGGTTTCTGAATGAAGTTCTAATTTTCGCCAGTGTAGAGTACGCTG
>WNGS01113158.1:40561346-40572664 GCA_020271785.1 Procambarus virginalis | reverse complement strand
TAATATCCTCCAGCTTGTTCAGTATTTTAAAAGTCTCGGTGAAATCATTCCTGCCAAGTCCGGTTTACAGTGTTGTTAGTCTTATGGCCCTCAACCTTTCCTATATGAGTTGACTTACTTCTGGAGGGTTTTTGCCGTATATGTAGAACTTCTTCAAAGTAGAATTGTCCTTGAAGGTGGGTGTCTCATGCTTGGATACAGTAGTTGAGAAAAGGGGCGCACTAGAGATTTAGGCAGGTCTAATACCCACTTTCTTTTCCATGAGATCAAAGGTTCCTTTGACTCCTCTTAGGGTTTGGTTAGTGTTTTTCTCTCTCTCCCGCTCCAATTGTTGTGCAACTCTCAGTGACGTGCTGGATCAAAACCCCTAAGTCCTTTTCTTCGTCAATTTCCTGCATGACAGCGTTGTTGATATGAGAGTTGTGACGTGCAACGTATGTGCCCCACATGCAAGGTCTTGGCATTTTCAATTTTAAAAAGTATTTGTCAGTCTTCTGACCATTGTGGAGTTCATGTAGATCTCTTTGCAAGGCTTCAATGTTGCTTATGCTACCTGCTTTTACATAGGTCTTAGTGTCATCTGCAAATCTGATGACGAAATTTGTGATAATCTCATCTATGCCATAAAAGAATATGACAAAAAGGGTTGGAGTTAAAATAGACCCTTGCGGTACCCACACTTACCACATTTCTCCAGTCATGTTCATTTCCATTTAGTACGAACCTTTGCTTCCTTTATTTAAACCTAGTCAATAACAAGGACGAAGATGGAGAAGGTTGAAAGGTATGCCACTAGACTGGTCCCAGAACTAAGAGGCATGAGTTACGAGGAAAGGCTGCGGGAAATGTACCTTACGACCCTGGAAGACAGAAGAGTAAGGGGAGACATGATCACAACCTACAAAATCCTCAGGGGAATCGACCGGGTAAAAAGAAAACTATTCAACACTGGGGACGCAACAAGGGGACACAGGTGGAAACTGAGTACCCACATGAGCCACAGGGACGATAGAAGGATCTTTTTCAGTGTCAGAGTAGTTAACGGATGGAATGCATTAGGCAGTGATGTGGTGGAGGCTGACTCCATATACAGTTTCAAATGTAGACATGATAGATGCCCAGTAGGCTCAGGAATCTGTACACCAGTTGATTGACAGTGAGAGGCGGGACCAAAGAGAAGCTCAACACCACCCAACACAAACTAGACACACGACACACACACCACACACACACACACACACACAACACACACACCACACACACCACACACACACACACACACACACAACACACACACAGTCATACATTGGAGTCATACATGTCAATTGTTTGCGGATGACGCAAAATTAATGAGAAGAGTTGTGACAGACGAGGATTGTAGGATCCTCCAAGAGGACTTAACAGGTTGCAGAGATGGTCATGGAAATGACTACTGGAGTTTAACACCAGTAATGTAAAGTTATGGAAATGGGATCAGGTGATAGGAGACCAAGGGACAGTACACAATGAAGGGGAACAGCCTACTGTAACAGGTCGAGAAATAAGATCTGGAGTGGATGTGACACCTAATCTAACTCCTGAGGCACATATAATTGGATAACGACAGCTCCCGCCCCTACCTCCCCTCATCCATCCCTACCTCCGCAACCCCTCTCCCACCAGCCTCCCCTCAGAGGCTTCCGTGGCGGCCCCTCGTCTTCCACCGTCGCCTCCCCTCATGTTTTGCTTTCTTTAGCCGTGGATTATACAGGAGGTCGGGCGTTATCCCGTGAGGCCTTCCAGCTGGTCGCCCGCACACAACGCCGCCGCCCCCGCCTCCTCTCTCGCCTGTGTGTGTGTGTGTGTGTGTGTGTGTGTGTGTGTGTGTGTGTGTGTGTGTGTGGTGTGTGTGTGTGTGTGTGTGTGTGTGTGTGTGTGTACATGTCTAGTGTGTGTGTTTGTGTGCACATTGTCTAGTGTGTGTGTGTGTGTGTGTGCGTGCGTGCGCGTGTGCATTGTTTAGCGTGTGTGTGTGTGGCGTGTGCATTGTTTAGCGTGTGTGTGTGTACATTGTTTAACGTGTGTGTGTGTGTGTGTACATTGTTTAGCGTGTGTACCTTGTCTAGCGTGTGTGTGTGTGTGTGGTGGTGTGTGTGTGTGTGTGTGTGTGTGTGTGTGTGTGGTGTGTGTGTGTGTGTGTGGTGTGTGTGTGTGTACTCACCTATTTGTGCTTGCGGGGGTTGAGCTTTGGCTCTTTGGTCCCGCCTCTCAACTGTCAATCAACTGGTGTACAGATTCCTGAGCCTACTGGGCTCTATCATATCTACATTTGAAACTGTGTATGGAGTCAGCCTCCACCACATCACTGCCTAATGCATTCCATCCGTTAACTACTCTGACACTGAAAAAGTTCCTTCTAACGTCCTGTGGCTCATGTGGGTACTCAGTTTCCACCTGTGTCCCCTTGTTCGCGTCCCCCCAGTGTTGAATAGTTTATCCTTTTTACCCGGTCGATTCCCCTGAGGATTTTGTAGGTTGTGATCATGTCTCCCCTTACTCTTCTGTCTTCCAGGGTCGTAAGGTGCATTTCCCGCAGCCTTTCCTCGTAACTCATGCCTCTTAGTTCTGGGACTAGTCTAGTGGCATACCTCTCGACTTTTTCCAGCTTCGTCTTGTGCTTCACAAGGTACGGGCTCCATGCTGGGGCCGCATACTCCAGGATTGGTCTTCACATATGTGGTGTACAAGATTCTGAATGATTCCTTACACAGGTTCCTGAACGCTGTTCTGATGTTAGCCAGCCTCGCATATGCCGCAGACGTTATTCTTTTTATGTGGGCTTCAGGAGACAGGTTTGGTGTGATATCAACTCCTAGATCTTTCTCTCTGTCCGTTTCATTAAGTACTTCATCTCCTATTCTGTATCCTGTGTCTGGCTTCCTGTTTCCACTGCCTAGTTTCATTACTTTGCATTTACTCGGGTTGAACTTCAACAGCCATTTGTTGGACCATTCACTCAGTCTGTCTGGGTCATCTTGCAGTCTCCTACTATCATCGTCTGTTTCAATCCTCCTCATAATTTTTGCATCGTCGGCAAACATTGAGAGAAACGATTCTATACCCTCTGGGAGATCATTTACATATATCAGAAACAGTATAGGTCCAAGGACTGACCCCTGCGGGACTCCACTCGTAACTTCTCGCCAATCTGAGACCTCACCCCTCACACTGACTCGTTGTTTCCTGTTGCTTAGGTACTCCTTTATCCAATGGAGTACCTTCCCTTTCACACCGGCCTGCATCTCCAGCCTTTTCACTAGCCTCTTGTGTGGTACTGTATCAAAGGCTTTCTGACAATCAAAGAGTGTGCAGTCTGCCCACCCTTCTCTTTCCTGCCTGATTTTTGTTGCCTGGTCGTAGAATTCAAGTAACCCTGTGAGGCAGGACCTGCCATCCATGAACCCATGTTGATGCTGTGTTATATAGAGTTCTTTCGCTCCAGATGTTCCACTAGCTTTCTTCGCACAATCTTCTCCATCAGCTTGCATGGTATGCAGGTTTCTGGCCTGTAGTTCAGTGCCTCCTGTCTATCCTCTTTCTTGTATATCGGGACTACGTTAGCTGCTTTCCAAATTTCTGGCAGTTCCCCTGTTACCAGTGATTTGTTGTACACTATGGAGAGTGTCATGCACAGTTCTTCTGCTCCTTCCTTTAGTATCCAAGGGGAGATTCCATCTGGGCCTATATAGCCTTTGTCACATCCAACTCTAGTAAGCACTTCCTTACTTCCCCGCTGGTAATCTCAAACTCTTCCAGTGGATCCTGGTTAGCTATTCCCTCTCTTATCCCCTGGGAGTTCTCCTTGCTCTAAGGTGAAGACCTCCTGGAATTTCTTATTCAGTTCCTCACACACTTCCTTGTCGTTTGTAGTGAATCCTTCTTCCCCTATTCTTAATTTCATAACCTGTTCCTTTACTGTTGTTTTTCTCCTGATGTAGCTATGCAGCAATTTAGGCGGAGTCTTTGCCTTGCTTGCGATGTCATTTTCGTATTGTCTTTCTGCCTCTCTTCTCATACTGACATATTCATTCCTGGCATTCTGGTATCTTTCTCTGCTCTCAAGTGTCCTGTTATTCCTATAGTTTCTCCATGCCCTTTTACTTTGCTGCTTAGCTAGCTTACATCTCTGATTAAACCATGGGTTTCTCATCTTCATTTCACTGTTTTCCTTTTGGACTGGGACAAACTTGTTTGCTGCGTTCTTGCACTTCTGCGTTATGTAGTCCATCATGTCTTGGGCCATCTTTCCCCTGAGCTCTGTTTCCCATGCTATATCTGTTAGGAATTTTCTTATCTCTTCATAGTTTCCCTTTCGATATGCTAACCTTTTGTTTTCGGTATTCCTCCTCGAGTTCAATAACCCTTCTTCTATCAAGTACTCAAACACCAACACTGTGGTCGCTCATTCCTACTGGGGCATCAAAACCGATTTCTCTTATGTCGGAGTCGTTCAGAGTGAAGACTAGGTCGAGTCTTGCTGGTTCGTCACTTCCTCTCATCCTTGTGGGTTCTCTGACATGCTGGGTTAAAACGTTTCTAGTCACCACCTCCAATAGTTTGTGTGGAGGCATTGTGTTTGTGTGGCATTGTCTAGTGTGTGTGTGTGTGTGTACACATTGTCTAGTGTGTGTGTGTGTGTACACATTGTCTAGTGTGTGTGTGTGCACAGTCTAGCGTGTGTGTGTACATTGTCTAGCGTGAGCGAGACATCAAGTGCTCCAGGGAGACTAGGCTGGACGGTAGAGCGACGGCCTCGCTTCATGCAGGTCGGCGTTCAATCCCCGACCGTGCAAGTGGTTGGGCACCATTCCTTCCCCTCTATCCTATCCCAAATCTTTATCCTCACCCCTTCCACGTGCTATAAAGTCGTAATGACTTGACGCTTTCACCTGATAAATCCCTCAAAGGAAACTATGGATGACTACAGTTTGTAGGACGAAGGAGACCAAGAGTTAATGATAGTCTTCAAGTATACCAAGAGTTAATGATAGTCTTCAAGTATACCAAGAGTTAATGATAGTCTTCAAGTATACCAAGAGTTAATGATAGTCTTCAAGTATACCAAGAGTTAATGATAGTCTTCAAGTATACCAAGAGTTAATGATAGTCTTCAAGAATACCAAGAGTTAATAATAGTCTTCAAGTATACCAAGTGTTAATGATAGTCTTCAAGTATACCAAGAGTTAATGATAGTCTTCAAGAATACCAAGAGTTAATGATAGTCTTCAAGTATACCAAGAGTTAATGATAGTCTTCAAGAATACCAAGAGTTAATGATAGTCTTCAAGTATACCAAGAGTTAATGATAGTTCTCAAGTATACCAAGAGTTAATGATAGTCTTCAAGAATACCAAGAGTTAATGATAGTTCTCAAGTATACCAAGAGTTAATGATAGTCTTCAAGTATACCAAGAGTTAATGATAGTCTTCAAGTATACCAAGAGTTAATGATAGTCTTCAAGTATACCAAGAGTTAATGATAGTCTTCAAGTATACCAAGAGTTAATGATAGTCTTCAAGTATACCAAGAGTTAATGATAGTCTTCAAGTATACCAAGAGTTAATGATAGTCTTCAAGTATACCAAGTGTTAATGATAGTCTTCAAGTATACCAAGAGTTAATGATAGTCTTCAAGTATACCAGTGTTAATGATAGTTTTCAAGTATACCAAGAGTTAATGATAGTCTTCAAGAATACCAAGTGTTAATGATAGTTTTCAAGTATACCAAGAGTTAATGATAGTCTTCAAGAATACCAAGAGTTAATGATAGTCTTCAAGAATCATCAAGAGTTGACTAGAAATATTTGGTCGACGAGACCTGAGTATCCACTAGTACTTAAGGTAAAAAATGTACTGAACTTTGGAAGAAAAGTTGATTAGAAAACAACTTGATTAACTTAACAGCAGCCAACTTGAGACTCAATCAACGGAAGTTGAACCTTTGAACACTTTGACGGGTTTTGGTCGATGGTAAGCTTAAATTATGTTCGCTAGTGACGTTGACCTGCTAGCGTGTGTGTTGCATATGCAGGCAGCCATCTTGATATTTTGAAAGTGACTCATTCAGCGGGACTCTTCATATCAACGTCTCTGTGTTCACATCTTTTAAGATCTTTTATATTGCAATCATTTCTCGTCGTTTTTCTTCTATTGTTTAATTTAGTAAGATCTAGCTGCTTCAGTCTTTCCTTGCACTGCAATCATATCAACTCTCGAACAATTCGTGCGACATATCTTTGAACTTTCTTGCGTTTCACCTAGTGGTTGTTTGGATGTTGGTCCCATGCATGGGCTGCATACAGCAGCATTGGTCTCACATAGGTTGGATTTTAAGTTTGTGAGTTTACAACTTTGTGGTTTACAGTGTAGAGTTAGAGTCGTTGTGCGCTGCATTACTTTACTCACTAATTATATTTACGGTTGAAGCTTTCTATGCTCTATACATCCACCTCACCATCCACCAGTGTTCCACCCACCTCACCATCCACCAGTGTTCCACCACCTCACCATCCACCAGTGTTCCACCACCACACCATCCACCAGTGTTCCACCACCACACCATCCACCAGTGTTCCACCCACCTCACATCCACCAGTGTTCCACCCACCACACCATCCACCAGTGTTCCACCCACCACACCATCCACCAGTGTTCCACCACCACACCATCCACCAGTGTTCCACCACCACACCATCCACCTCACCATCCACCAGTGTTCCACCACCTCACCATCCACCAGTGTTCCACCACCACACCATCCACCAGTGTTCCACCACCTCACCATCCACCAGTGTTCCACCACCACACCATCCACCAGTGTCCCACCCACCTCACCATCCACCAGTGTTCCACCACCACACCATCCACCAGTGTTCCACCACCTCACCATCCACCAGTGTCCCACCCACCTCACCATCCACCAGTGTTCCACCACCACACCATCCACCAGTGTTCCACCACCTCACCATCCACCAGTGTCCCACCCACCTCACCATCCACCAGTGTTCCACCACCACACCATCCACCAGTGTTCCACCCACCTCACCATCCACCAGTGTTCCACCACCTCACCATCCACCAGTGTCCCACCCACCTCACCATCCACCAGTGTTCCACCACCTCACCATCCACCAGTGTTCCACCACCACACCATCCACCAGTGTTCCACCACCACACCATCCACCAGTGTTCCACCACCACACCATCCACCAGTGTTCCACCCACCTCACCATCCACCAGTGTTCCACCACCACACATCCACCAGTGTTCCACCACCACACCATCCACCAGTGTTCCACCACCACACCATCCACCAGTGTTCCACCACCACACCATCCACCAGTGTTCCACCACCACACCATCCACCAGTGTTCCACCACCACACCATCCACCAGTGTTCCACCACCTCACCATCCATCAGTGTTCCACCACCACACCATCCACCAGTGTTCCACCACCACACCATCCACCAGTGTTCCACCACCACACCATCCACCAGTGTTCCACCACCACACCATCCACCAGTGTTTCCACCACCACACCATCCACCAGTGTTCCACCACCACACCATCCACCAGTGTTCCACCACCACACCATCCACCAGTGTTCCACCCACCTCACATCCACCAGTGTTCCACCACCACACATCCACCAGTGTTCTACCACCACACATCCACCAGTGTTCTACCACCACACATCCACCAGTGTTCCACCACCACACCATCCACCAGTGTTCCACCACCACACCATCCACCAGTGTTCCACCACCACACCATCCACCAGTGTTCCACCACCACACATCCACCAGTGTTCTACCACCACACATCCACCAGTGTTCCACCACCACACCATCCACCAGTGTTCCACCACCACACCATCCACCAGTGTTCCACCCACCTCACCATCCACCAGTGTCCCACCCACCTCACCATCCACCAGTGTTCCACCCACCTCACCATCCACCAGTGTTCCACCCACCTCACCATCCACCAGTGTTCCACCACCACACCATCCACCAGTGTTCCACCACCACACCATCCATCAGTGTTCCACCCACCACACATCCTCCAGTGTTCCACCTACCACACATCCACCAGTGTTCCACCACCACACATCCACCAGTGTTCCACCCACCGCAACATTGTTCAGTCTAGAACAAGCCGTCCTTCAACCTGTATTTGTTCAAGTTTCGTGTTCAATTTTTGTGGCTGCGTGACGGAGCTGCAGACTCTAGGACTGGTCTCACGTGGGTGGTGTGTGTTCTTCAAAGTTGTTATAACCTTTAGTTTCCGGGAGGTAGTCCTTGAGCATTGGGTTCCGTCCTGATGGTCCACTGTAACAAAAAGGAGGCCTGGTCGAGGACCGGGCCGCGGGGACGCCAAGCCCCGAAATAATCATCTCAAGATAACCTCAAGACATACCTGGCTTTGTCGTTTGAGAATAACTGACCGACAGACGGAAATAGACAGACAGGCAGAATTACCGAGATAACACGAGGAAAGACAGGTAAGAGAAGAGCCTAAGAGACAGAGAGACAGTTGTAGGCTCCTCACCAGGCACTGTGGGGTAGGAGGGGGGGGGTTGTAGGGGGGTCTGAGACAGACGGACAATCAGGAACACCGTAGTGGGGGGGGGGGAGGGAAGACGCAGAGAAAGACACAGGACCGAATGATGGACTTGATTAATTTCCAAGACACCATCGTGAAAGTTTATTCATTAACTGGCACCATTTCCTTCCCCCCCCCCCCCTCATCAGCTTGGCACCCGAGTCTCCCGAACCCTGCCCGCGGACCTGGCTTCGGCGTTGGTCCACCTCAGTCATGAGAAAATTACCATCTCTGCTCTCTTGACGGTTTGTTCGTCAGGACGTAGAGAGGAGAGAGAGAGAGAGAGAGAGAGAGAGAGAGAGAGAGAGAGAGAGAGAGAGAGAGAGAGAGAGAGAGAGAGAGAGAGAGAGAGATAGATAGATAGATAGATAGATGGAGATTTAGATGGAAGTTGAAAATGCAAGGGATTCGGAGGTGTTCATTTGACGCATTCGAGGGTGATTCTGTGTCGAGATTTCAGTCGCCCAAATAGTGGTCGATTGTAATAACATCGTGCGCTGTTGGACATGTGTGGGTGGTGGACATGTGTGGTGGTGGACATGTGTGGGGGTGGACATGTGTGGGTGTGGACATGTGTGGGTGTGGACATGTGTGGGTGGTGGACATGTGTGGGTGGTGGACATGTGTGGGTGGTGGACATGTGTGGGTGGTGGACATGTGTGGGTGTGTGGACATGTGTGGGTGTTGGACATGTGTGGGTGTTGGACATGTGTGGGTGGTGGACATGTGTGGGTGGTGGACATGTGTGGGTGTTGGACATGTGTGGGTGGTGGACATGTGTGGGTGGTGGACATGTGTGGGTGTTGGACATGTGTGGGTGGTGGACATGTGTGGGTGGTGGACATGTGTGGGTGGTGGACATGTGTGGGTGTTGGACATGTGTGGGTGGTGGACATGTGTGGGTGTTGGACATGTGTGGGTGGTGGACATGTGTGGGTGGTAGACATGTGTGGGTGTTGGACATGTGTGGGTGTTGGACATGTGTGGGTGTTGGACATGTGTGGGTGTTGGACATGTTGGGTGGTGGGACATGTGTGGGTGGTGGACATGTGTGGGTGTGTGGACATGTGTGGGTGGTGGACATGTGTGGGTGGTGGACATGTGTGGGTGGTAGTGGACATGTGTGGGTGGTGGACATGTGTGGGGGGTGGTAGACATGTGTGGGTGGTGGGACATGTGGTGGGTGTGTGGACATGTGTGGGGACTGGTGGACATGTGTGGGGGTGTGTGGACATGTGTGGGGGTGGTGGACATGTGTGGGGGTGTTGGACATGTGTGGGGGTGGTGGACATGTGTGGGGGTGTAGGACATGTGTGGGGGTGTAGGACATGTGTGGGGGTGTAGGACATGTGTGGGGGTGTAGGACATGTGTGGGGGTGGTGGACATGTGTGGGGGTGTGACATGTGTGGGGGTGTAGGACATGTGTGGGGTGGTGGACATGTGTGGGGGTGTTGGACATGTGTGGGGGTGGTGGACATGTGTGGGGGTGTAGGACATGTGTGGGGGTGTAGGACATGTGTGGGGGTGGTGGACATGTGTGGGGGGGGTGGTGGACATGTGTGGGGGTGTGGACATGTGTGGTGTGGACATGTGTGGGGGTGGTGGACATGTGTGGGGGTGGTGGACATGTGTGGGGGTTGGACTTGGTGTTGATCACATGACATTGGACATGCGGAATGTTGCTGTTGCCTGGCCTTTGCTATCATGTCTCCTGGGCCTGTTGCTGTATCATGTCCCTGGCCTGTTGGTTTATCTCTGGCTTGTTGTATCATGTCCCCCTGGGCCTGTTGCTGTATCATGTCCCCCTGGGCTCTGTTCGCTGGATTTTGTTGTATCATGTCCCCCTGGGCTTGTCATGTCCCCTGGGCTGTTGTGTATCATGTCCCCCTGGGCTCTGTTGCTGTATCATGTTCCCCTGGGCCTGTTGCTGTATCATGTCCCCCTGGGACTTTGTTGTTCTGTCCCTGACTTTTGACATGTCCCCCTGGGTTTGTTCATGTCTGGACTTGTTATCATGTTCCCCTGGCTGTTCTCTGTTTCGGTCTGTTGTATCATGTCCCCCTGGGCCTGTTGTACTGTCTGGACTGTTCATCATGTCCCCCTGGGCCTGTTGCTGTATCATGTTCCCCTGGTCTTGCTGTCATGTCCCTGCCTGTTGGTACTGTCTTGGCTGGTTATCATGTCCCCCTGGGCCTGTTGCTGTATCATGTCTCCTTGGGCCTGTTGCTGTATCATGTCCCCCTGGGCCTGTTGCTGTATCATGTTCCCTCGTGATCCTTGGCGTCAGTAACTGCGTCAAGTGCGGCCGGCGACATGAAGGAGTACAGGTCTTCAGGTGTGTAGTTTATAGTCGTTAAGAACAGAGTGGAGTGGAAGGGTGAGCCTTGAGGGGACTCCACTTGTGGCGTTGCTCCGTCCTGGGATGTGTCGCCCTCTGTGTCCTGGGATGTGTCGCCCTCTGTGTCCTGGGATGTGTCGCCCTGTGTCCTGTGTGTTAGGTAGTCCCCATCCATTCTAGTTTATCTGTCACGTACTCCAGATGCCTCTTTTAAGTTCCTGCCTCGTGTGTGTGAGTGTGTGGTGTGTGTGTGTGTGTGTGTGTGTGTGTGTGTGTGTGTGTGTGTGTGTGTGTGTGTGTTTGTGTGTGTGTGTGTGTGTGTGTGGAGTGA
>WNGS01113158.1:40498165-40530660 GCA_020271785.1 Procambarus virginalis | reverse complement strand
TCTCTCTCTCATTATAGTTAAAGTAGTAGTAATATATAATTATCATTATTAGTGTAATTATTATCACTATTAGTATAATTATCAATAATAATATAATTATATTTATTATAATTATTATTATTATTATTTGTAATTATTGTAGTAATAATGTTAGTTTACCATCATAATGGTATGATGATTGACTGGCTACTATTAAGTGTCCTGAACCATTCATTTACAAGATGTGTCAATTGTTAAATTAAGTGCCTACGTTTTGGGTGCCAGCTTGGTGCCAACACGGGCTCCACAGCTTAGCGTGTTGCTTGATGTCTCAAACGCACAAACTCTTGTAGTTAGGTCGAAGGAAATATGCCAGTTTCCTGAAGCATTTACCATATATTTTTTGAATATATTTGGTTCAAATATTACTGAAGGACTGAGTCTCGTTAATCTCTACACGTAATATATTAATCTGTGGATCCTATTAATCAATGGTCCCTATTAATCGGTGGATCGTATTAATCAAAGGATCATGTTATTCATTGGATCGTGTTAATTAGTGGATCTTATTAATTAGTGGATCGTATGAATCAGTGGATCGCATTATCAGTAGAGTGTATTAGTCAGTGGCTCGTATTAGTCAGTGGCTCGTATTATTCAGTGGCTCGTATTATTCAGTGGCTCGTATTAGTCAGTAGGTCATATTAATCAATGGATTGCATTTATTAGTGAATCGTATTAATCAGTGGACAATATTTATAAGTTACTCGTAATAATTAGTGGATCGTATTAATATGTGGGTCATATTAATCAGTGGGTCATATTAATCGGCAGATCATTAGGATGGTCCATTTAATGTCTCCGTGAAAATAATAAGGAAAATAATAAAAAGAAAAAGAAATATTTGTATATACTTATTATGATATATCTATACTTGTTACCTTATTCATAACTGTAGTCATATCTCTGCGACTTTACTGTACTTTTAGTTAGAAAATATAATTTTAATTTAAGAACTTAGATTAATACATTGTGAGGCTATTCTAAATCATTCTTCCACTAAATCTTTCCTCCTTTCTGTAAGTAATCTCGAGTTTCTAAATCTTTCTTTCTCTGCGTAAATCATTCTGTGTAAATCATTGTGTAAATCTTACCACTACTATATCAAGCCTCGTCTAAATTTTCCATCCAAATTTGTTCTCCTTTACTAATGTTTCCTATTATTTAATATTGGTGCCCTTCATAAATATTTCCTCTTCTAAATCTTTCCTCCTGTGCAAATATTCCCTCCAACCCCCCCCCCGTCTAACCTTTGAGTCCTTTCTAAACTTGTCCTCCTGTCTAAATCTTTCCTCTGTCAGAATGCCGTATCGCTCATCTATAAGCCTCGCTGGTCGGCCACACGGAAAGAAAATCACTTTTCCCTTTTGTTCTCTTCGGGTTTAGTGTTGTTCCCCGGGGCAATCGTGGTTATGGATCTCTCGCGTATATTCCCCGACATGTGTGTCTGGTTGTCTGTGTGCCTGTGTGTGCGTGTGTGCGTCTTTCCCTTGACACAGTGTGCGTGTGTCCACAGTAGGTCTAGCTGTGACAAAACCAACAATAACAAATCACCGTAAAAAGTGATTTCATCGGTAATATTAACACCAAAAATATGAACATACAGAAAACCGTCATCATGAACCTCACAAAAGAGCAAATATAACGAATAATATTGTGAGGAACCACGACAACCACACAATAGCACATACATTACAACGAATAATATTGTGAGGAACCACGACAACCACACAATAGCACATACATTACAACGAATAATATTACGAGGAACGACAATAACCAAACCAAAGAACACGTATTGTAACGAACAACCGAACAATATTATGAGGAACCACGTCATGACAGTTTACAAAATGCGAGTTTACAAAATGGGGGGGGGACGGTGAACATTTTGGATAACTTCAATGGCTAATATTGATATCAATGGCATTAATATTTTAATGGCTAATATCGAGGGTCACAATATCTACGTTTTCAGTCAAATTATATTCTTGTTGTCATATTTTAATAAAAATTAAATTATATTTGAGGTGGCAGAGGAAAATATTAGAGCGCTTAGCCTAGTTGTCTCATCTGTGAGGCTAAGAAGCCTCTTGAATACATATAATAGGATTAAGAATAATATGTATATATTTTATTTCTGTAAAAAAAAAAATAGCAAAGAAATATGAAGGAAGACAAAAAAATATGATATAATTAAATGTTAATCTTCAATAAAAATTCAATATAGAAATATATTCTGGTGTTTGTGCATATAACGTGATGTGACGTGTACTCTGCCAACATTGATGAATGAGTACTTGTACTCTTACCCAGTAATGATGAGGGATGAAGTATAAGCCCTCACGTTCATTGCCAGCGTTACAGCAGCCGGTACCTGACGTTGCTACCCTCCAGGCTCAACCGTCTCTGTACTGGGCGCCCGTTGCCTACCACTTCAACTTGGTGTTGTTGCTGTATGCTTCCGTCGACATGTTGTATATTTGAGGAAGTAGAGAAAAGTGTAGTTAATAAATGATAAATCCAAGTAGCTGCATAAATGGTGGAATAAAATAGGCATTATATTAAAATATATTCTAGCCTATGAGCACAAAGCTATCAGTTTAAATTTTAAACAATATTTACATTTTTTTATACAAGGCTAAATGGGCACAGGAAGCAAGTGAATAAAAACTTGTAAAAGGACAAAAACTTCTTCCCCAAGAGTGTAAGTGTTAGTACATATCAAAATCAAATATATCTATCTATATTTGATAAAATATTGGACAATCATACGGAATGTGTGAAAAAGTTATTTAGTCGTTAAACTACCCATAAGCCTGCCTGACCTGTTGCTTGAAGCACCATCAGCAAGGAGAAGTTGATGCTACTCTACGATGGGTAAACAGTTTGCTTGTGGCGCGTTAACTACTTTAATGGCGGCCCGCAGACGCGTGTGGGTCGGCCTAGAACCCAGCCGTTGGCTTGGTGCGTGTCCAGTCCCATACAAGCCAGGGTTGTTTTTTATTATTATTTATTGTATATGGTTATACGTTTACATGATCTAAATCAGTTATATTTATAAGATAAATCTCAGATTATTTATAGTTAGTATAATTTTCTGTGAAGCATCGTAGCCTCGCTTAGGATAGGCTACCGTACATTGTGAATCCCAAATGTCGTTTTTTTCATAAACTGGGGACTGTTAGCGATCAATATGTTTCTGCTTTGTTTACTGCATTGTGACCCCATTGTGTTCTCGTCTTTATCTTTAATACAAGTTTTCTTAAATGTTTATAAATCGTAGAGACGTATACTTTGTTCTTTGTACTATTCTTAACCAAAGAGGGAAGCCTAAGAATAATTTTATACGCATGTTTAATATTGTCCACAGCGGAAACCATGATAAACATAGGGCTAGACTAGATAAAGTGTTATACATAGAACTTGGTTAGGTATGATTAGGTTAGCTTATGTTAGGTTAGGTGACCTTTTAGTAAATGAACAATATATACTGATTATTATAATATGTAAAATTTGTATTTAACATGACTAGTAAATTATCATACGTA
This sequence comes from Procambarus virginalis, assembly GCA_020271785.1. NCBI lineage: Eukaryota > Metazoa > Arthropoda > Malacostraca > Decapoda > Cambaridae > Procambarus > Procambarus virginalis. The sequence continues at coordinate 40,527,070 of WNGS01113158.1, read as the reverse complement.
TTGCGTCCAATATACAATTCTCAAACTCATCTGTGATGCAAGACAAATTTTAAATAATGTGCATTGGTTGATATTTGAAGTTTGGAAGATGTGGAAGGGCAGGTACTCTGGGGACTCTGGAGGCAGGCATTTGGCGATAGTTAGGTTTTGTTTGATGTTGTATTGTGTTAGGATAGTGATGCGATTCGGAGAGACGTGTGATATAGTAGTCAGCAGTTGGTTACTTCATTGTTTCTGTGGGATGTGTGTAGTGACGGTGCTGACGTTTGGTCTTTCTACCAACCCGTCCTTTCACTCAGTGCACCGGATTTTGACGTCAAAATCTCCCACGGATAAATAAAAGGGAACTATAAATTATAGCTACTAAAAAAAAAAATAACTTTTTCAATGTGTGGTCGATAAGTTAGATTACGTTCATTCCGAGCGATATAATACACCATTTACTCAGAGTAGGCAAAATTGTAAATTAATTTTGTCAATAAAGATGTTAATAATAATAATATATTTTCTGTCCGTTGTGGAAACTCGAGAGAACGGGCTGGTTGAACAGAGTGAACAAGACTACCAAAATGAGTGACTGGACACTTGCAAAATTGTAAGCAAGGTTGGTTAGACGTCTAATTAATTAGATGTAGAACTCGATGAACACTTCAACAGGTAGTCGAACGTACACGTGGTGGATCGAGTACGTAGCTAACTGATACAACACACGCATCAATGAACAAATGGTTAATCAAAAGTCTAGTCGAACACAGAGCTAAACGAGAGCATAGTTGATCGTACAGACGGTTAACCGAACACCAAGGTGGTCGAACGGACGTGTATTTGGTCGGAAACTAGAAAATCAGGCACGATGGCAACTGTAGCGAGGGTTGTGAGGAAGATGGGAGAACGGGGCGGAGGGTGGAGTGATGGGAGAACGGGGCGGAGGGTGGTAGGGAACAGTGGCTGGTGAGATGGGGGGGGGGTAGACAATGACGGATGTTAAGATGAGAACAAAGAAATAGGGGAACAAGTAAGAGGAGTAGAGATGCGGAGAGGGAAACGAGAAGGCGTGGCAAGGGAGGAGAGGAAGAGTAGAAAGGAAGAAGGGGGAAGGAATAGGGGCAAAGAAAGGAACTCACGGTTAGAAAAACGGTTTTTATAGCGTGCTCGGTGGACTGTTTGCTGTGTTGGCTGAGAGTGTTCTCTCTCTCCTTCTGTGTCTATAGGCACCACCACCGAAACACATTGAAAACAGCTACAAAACTCCTTTACTTATCGCTTAAGATTTGATTTGGTGTTAGGCTTAAGGGTTTATCAACCGCGAGAAGAAGGTTAAGACCACCATAATAGTTTACTGAGCAATCAGTAAGTATATACCTTAGTCCTGAACACATTACAGGACTAAAGTGAGCTCTTTAGTGTACTGTATATGCACCGAGAAGCGGAGTGTTCCTCCGGATGATTCTATCTCTTGTGTCCGCCATTGTAGTCTTTCGTAATTGAGATCCATTCTAAACAAGTCTGACTGTTCCCTCAATCCGCCGCAAAAAGCTCCTTACAGTGTGTGGCTCAGTTGTTGTGCCTATAATCCTCCTGAAACTGAATGTGTCTATTAACCCTGATAAAACTGTTTACTATATTCCCCTTGGAAAAATGTGCAGGTCTCTTTGCTTTATACCTCTATCAGTGTCAAACAAATGTACAACACTGAAACTACGAGATGTATAACATTAGAAGCTATTGACACTACTCTTCAAAATCTCAAGCCGACTGAATCCTATGCCTTTACTGATGGCTCTGTGCAGTTAGGCACTGGTAGAACAGGTTGTGCATGTACAGTATATAAAAGGAATGAAATGATTGTGTCTAGTACACAGAGACTGAACAACTGGGCAAGCACGACACAGACTGAGCTATTAGGTATTTATCTAGCCACTGAATATCTTAACCTGAATGGTGGTGGAGTGATATTCTGTGATTCTAAAAGTGCTCTGCAGTCCTTAAATAACCCATCACAATGTATATCTGAAGTAGCTTGTAATATTAAATGGAATGTAATTTTTGCCAATGATAATAACTATTGTATAAAATTTGTGTGGATCCCATCCCATGTTGGAGTTGGAAAACATGACTTCGTAGATCGATTGGCCAATGAGGCTTGCAGGAAAGAAAACACTGATTATGACTTTGAACTATCTAATGCAATTATTAGAAACATATAAATTAAAGAAATTAATTCAGATTTAGCAGAACTAAGAAATGCTCAGACCTGAAAGCTGCAGTATTAAGAGCTATGACAAGTTTTGTAATAGCAGGTATTTGTATGGTCAGTAACAGTTGACTACATCACAGTAACCGGACCAGGCAATGTGATGTAGTCATTGCGGTAATTCGCCTTAGCTATAGGCCCATCTGGCAGTTTAGTGAGGCTGAGCCACTACCAGAATATTCAGATTGCAAACTCTGTGATAAACCTTTAATGCATTCACTAGAACACTATATTGTTGAATGTGAAACCGTAAAACACTTTAGACCTCCCGGCCTATTGTACCACCAACTGTGTAACTATTTCACTGACTCAGGTGTTCTGGACGACATCCTAACAATATATCCAAAATTTGCTTGTCCGTTTTAAAGAATGAAGAACAATTTTATTTATATTACTTCTAAGCTGCATCAGTTATGAACCCATCCCTGCCCTTGTGTGGCAGTGCACAATAGATAGTTGTTTTCACATATCCATACATTAAAACATTGATTGTAATCATGATATATATGTACTTCAGCCTACAGTTTAGACCTTTTGTCTTGTGTATGACCCTCTGTCCTGCGTGACAGTGAATACCAGCATTATCCTCTCTTTAATAAGACTTGATTCAAATTCTCATATTAGGCAAAATTATTGACAAAATTAATTTTGTCAATAATTGTTTGAAATGAAATGTTTGGGTTAATAATAATAAGTAATCTTTCGTATATATATATATATATATATATATATATATATATATATATATATATATATATATATATATATATATATATATATATATATATATATCATTACCATCACTGTCGCCTGGCGACTGGAATTCTCATCCTACGCTAATTTTTGTTTACTTAATTACTTTCTAATCCTCGCAGTTAACATCGATAACTTGTTACAATTAAAAAATTACCTGATTACACAGTTCAAATTGAGAATTCTTTTTTTGAATATATTTTGCAATTGGAAAATTAGTCTGTTAATAATTTGTCTTAATATTACTTAGCATAGGCTAAGTAATATGTGGCATTACTTTTAGCATACTTTTGTATAATACTAAAGATTTATATGTTTAAGTTGTGGGTTGTACTTTTGACAAGGCACGGTCTAGTTTTAGGATACTTTCACTTAGCTAACAAAGCTCAATTAATTCTAAATGGAAATTTACTTTCCGATTAAGTTTGGGAATTTTACTTTCCAAAACAGCAAGTTAAGGATCCTCTGGTAGGTTAGGAGGGCAGGAAGTTCTACTAAGGTTTCAAAACGTCATGAAAACCTTTATTTGAAGTTTCGTCTCCTAACCTAGACTAAGCCAGAGGACCCAAAACAGAAAACGGGACAGTACGTCACTTTCGTGAGCCGATTTCATTTTGAATTTCGTCGATTTTTAGCCTGCGTGCGCATACGGTCGAAAAGCGTCGTTATTTGTAAGAGGACGGGTAATGTTGGATAAATTTGAAATTTGTTATTTAGACGAATTCGTTATGGAAATGTTTGGGTGGCCGTTAATGCCGTCTTTGGTCATTTATTGAGCACTCAACCTCGTGAACACTTTCTGTATAACATTATGACTTATCATACGCTGTCACCTCGACTGACAGTGTGGGTTTGTTGTCATGTGATGACACCTAGACTTACATTGTTGGTTTGCTGTAATATGCTGACGCTAACATTACTGTACATGTTGACACTGGGCGTTATTGCCATTTGCAGACATTGGTGTTATTGTCATGTGCTATCTTGAGGTTATCTTGGCATGTGCGAATACTGGCTTTATTATTATTTGCTGACACTGGCGTTATTGTCATATGCTGACACTAGTATTATTACCAAGTGCTGACATGTGCCGTGTGCTGACACTAAAATTATTGTCAGGTGCTGACACTGGCGTTATTGTGAGCTTCATATCAACATGTATTTACTAAACTTCGAAGAACAATGTGAGTTCTTTTTTGATAATCAGCGCAAACTAAATTGGTTCCTTTAGTTCTGCTGATAAAGAATTGATCTAATCAGTTATCTATAAACAAATATTGATATTTATTTTGACCTTGCTGTTAATTGAATTATTGTGACATTGTGGAGTTGATATTTTTAGCTTTGATATTAGATGGTGTGTGTGTGTACTCACCTATTTGCACTCACCTATTTGTGCTTGCGGGGGTTGAGCTTTGGCTCTTTGGTCCCGCCTCTCAACTGTCAATCAACTGGTGTACAGATTCCTGAGCCTACTGGGCTCTATCATATCTACACTTGAAACTGTGTATGGAGTCAGCCTCCACCACATCACTGCCTAATGCATTCCATCCGTTAACTACTCTGACACTGAAAAAGTTCCTTCTAACGTCTCTGTGGCTCATGTGGGTACTCAGTTTCCACCTGTGTCCCCTTGTTCGCGTCCCCCCAGTGTTGAATAGTTTGTCCTTGTCTACCCGGTCGATTCCTCTGAGGATTTTGTAGGTTGTGATCATATCTCCCCTTACTCTTCTGTCTTCCAGTGTCGTAAGGTGCATTTCCCGCAGCCTTTCCTCGTAACTCATGCCTCTTAGTTCTGGGACTAGTCTAGTGGCATACCTTTGGACTTTTTCCAGCTTCGTCTTGTGCTTGACAAGGTACGGGCTCCATGCTGGGGCTGCATACTCCAGGATTGGTCTTACATATGTGGTGTACAAGATTCTGAATGATTCCTTACACAGGTTCCTGAACGCTGTTCTGATGTTAGCCAGCCTCGCATATGCCGCAGATGTTATCCTTTTTATGTGGGCTTCAGGAGACAGGTTTGGTGTGATATCAACTCCTAGATCTTTCTCTCTGTCCGTTTCATTAAGTACTTCATCTCCTATTCTGTATCCTGTGTCTGGCCTCCTGTTTCCACTGCCTAGTTTCATTACTTTGCATTTACTCGGGTTGAACTTCAACAGCCATTTGTTGGACCATTCACTCAGTCTGTCTAGGTCGTCTTGTAGCCTCCTACTATCGTCCTCAGTTTCAATCCTCCTCATAATTTTTGCATCATCGGCAAACATTGAGAGAAACGATTCTATACCCTCTGGGAGATCATTTACATATATCAGAAACAGTATAGGTCCAAGGACTGACCCCTGCGGGACTCCACTCGTAACGTCTCGCCAATCTGAGACCTCACCCCTCACACTGACTCTTTGTCTCCTGTTGGTTAGGTACTCCTGTATCCAACGGAGTACCTTCCTTTTCACTCCAGCCTGCATCTGTGTGTGTGTGTGTGTGTGTGTGTGTGTGTGTGTGTGTGTGTGTGTGTGTGTGTGTGTGTGTGTGTGTGTGTGTGTGTGTGTGTGTAGTCACCTAATTGTGTTTGCGGGGGTTGAGTTTTGTCTCTTTGGTCCCGCCTCTCAACTGTCAATCAACTGGTGTACAAATTCCTGAGCCTACTGGGCTCTTATCATATCTACATTTGAAACTGTGTATGGAGTCAGCCTCCACCACATCACTTCCTAGAGCATTCCATTTATTTACTACTCTGACACTGAAAAAATTCTTTCTAACATCTCTGTGGCTCATCTGGGTACTAAGTTTCCACCTGTGTCCCCTTGTTCGTGTCCCACCCGTGTTGAAGAGTTTGTCTTTGTCTACCCTGTCAATTCCCCTGGGAATTTTATAGGTGGTTATCATGTCTCCCTTACCCTTCTGTTTTCCAGGGACGTGAGGTTCAGCTCCTTTAGCCTTTCCTCGTAACTCATTCCTCTCAGTTCCGGGACGAGCCTGGTGGCATACCGCTGAATCTTCTCTAACTTTGTCTTGTGTTTAACTAGGGTGTGTTTGTGCGCGCGTGTTTATGGGTGTGTGGAGCATCAATTACCTTTCCTGCATGTTCACTTCACATCCACTGAAAATGTGCCTCCATTCTCCACTGAAGAAGTGCCTCCATACTCCACTTAAGGCTCACCTGCGTTTCTAACTTCCGTCCCTGCCCTTTGGGCTTTACGCTGGACAACTTTGCTTAACCGTAGTCCATTGTATCTGTTAGCACAAATCTTGTCCTCCCCGCTCCGCGCTCTTAGTTCTGGGACCAATACTTACAGCACTCCTTTGGGCTTACGACTACTGGATTTTCCACTAAAACTCAATATTCTAGTGTTGCTTTAACCAAGTCTGTGTGTATCACGCGCTGGAAGGTTTCCTTCTCCAGTTTACAGGTTTCCATGTCCCTCAGTGTAAACTTGAGCTAGCTCCGTCCGTCAGGGAAAACCTGAGCTTCCATCGTCAGTGTGAATCATGACCCCGTCCCTCAGTGTAAACCTGAACCCCGTCCTTCAGTGTAAACCTGAACCCCCGTCCCTCAGTGCAAACCTGAACCCCCGTCCCTCTGTAAACCTGAATCCCGTCCCTCAGTGTAAACCTGAACCCCCCGTCCCTCAGTGTAAACCTGAACCCCCGTTCCTCAGTGTAAACCTTTACCCCCGTCCCTCAGTGTAAACCTGAACCTCCCGTCCCTCAGTGTAAACCTGAACCCCCGTCCCTCGGTGTAAACCTGAACCCCCGTCCCTCTGTAAACCTGAACCCCCGTCCATCTGTAAACCTGAACCCCCGTCCCTCTGTGTAAACCTGAACCCCCGTCCCTCAGTGTAAACCTGAAACCCCGTCTATCTGTAAACCTGAACCCGTCCCTCTGTGTAAACCTGAACCCCCGTCCCTCAGTGTAAACCTAAACCCCCGTCCCTCAGTGTAAACCTGAACCCCCGTCCATCTGTAAACCTGAACCCCGTCCTTCTGTGTAAACCTGAACCTCCCGTCCCTCAGTGTAAACCTTTACCCCCATCCCTCGGTGTAAACCTGAACCCCCGTCCCTCAGTGTAAACCTTTACCCCCGTCCCTCAGTGTAAACCTTTACCCCCCGTCCCTCAGTGTAAACCTGAACTCCCCGTCCCTCAGTGTAAACCTTTACCCCCGTCCCTCAGTGTAAACCTGAACCCCCCGTCCCTCAGTGTAAACCTGAACCCCCCGTCCCTCAGTGTAAACCTGAACCCCCGTCCCTCAGTGTAAACCTTTACCTCCCGTCCCTCAGTGTAAATCTGAACCCCCCGTTCCTCAGTGTAAACCTTTACCCCCGTCCCTCAGTGTAAACCTTTACCCCCCGTCCCTCAGTGTAAACCTTTACCCCCGTCCCTCAGTGCAAACCTGAACCCCCTGTCCCTCAGTGTAAACCTTTACGCCTCTCTCAGTGTAAACCTTTACCCCCGTCCCTCAGTGTAAACCTGAACCCTCGTCCCTCAGTGTAAACCTGAACCCCCCCCGTCCCTCAGTATAAACCTGAACCCCCGTCGCTCAGTGTAAAAAGCAGACAAAAAACACTTCACAGGCCAATCGCAGCCCCAAAAGGTCAAAAGTAGCGCAAATCACCTTCCATAAAAGTGTGTAGAGCATTAGTAGATGGTTTCATGACGTTAGAAACCTTGCGGAAACAAGGAGAAAAACTCCAGTAATTGGTTCGAACACACACACACACACAAACGCACGCACGCACGCACGCACGCACACACACACACACACACACACACACACACACACACACACACACACACACACACACACACACACACACACACACACACACACACACACACACATGCAGACAGGTTTATCCCCGTCCAAAAGGAGAAAAACGAAAAACAACAGAAAAACCCATGGTTCAACCCGGAATGCAAGATAGCGAAGCAACTGAGTAAAAGAACATGGAGAAACTACAGAAATAACAGAACACAAGAGAGCAGAGAGAGAGATACCAGAGGGCCAGAAATGAGTACCTCAGAGTGAGGAGGGAAGCAGAGAGACAGTTTGAAAATGACATCGCGAGTAAAGCCAAGACCCAACCAAAGCTGCTCCACAGCCACATCAGGAGGAAAACAACAGTGAAGGAACAAGTGATGAAGCTGCGAAAGGCGGAGAACAGATACACAGAGAATGACAAGGAGGTGTGTGAAGAACTTAACAAGAGATTCCAGGAGGTCTTCACAATAGAACAAGAAGAAGCCCCTGCACTAAATGAGGAGGCGGCAAACCAAGCAACCTTGGAGGAATTTGACCTCACCAGTGTTGAGGTCAAAAGGTGTCTGCTGGAGCTGGATGTGACAAAGGCTGTTGGGCCTGACAGAATCTCACCATGGATACTAAAGGAAGGTGCAGAAGCACTAAGTGTGCCACTCTCTATGGTGTATAACAGGTCACTGGAATCAGGAGACTTACCAGAAAGTTGGAAGACAGCTAACGTGGTCCCAACAGTTGCTAGGAGCTGCATCCTGGGGATGTGTGTGTGTGTGTGTGTGTGTACTTACCTAGTTGTGCTTGCGGGGGTTGAGCTCTGGCTCTTTGGCCCCGCCTCTCAACTATCAATCAACTAATATACAATTTCGGTGGTTAAAACGACATGCACCGGACGACACATCACCATGGAGTCAAGTCTCGTCCCCAAGCTGTAGAGACTGGCCTCAGTGGAGGAAAGTCGGGGCTTAGGAGCTAACGGTTGGATCTAAAAATTCATTTGAGATTAATATATTTTTAGGAGAGTACCTAGGCCCGACCTCTCAAACGTCTCCATGTCATATAAAAGCAAAGAACGGGAACCTCCTCCGCCCCCTTTTCTAAAACACTGATTTATGTGCTTTAAATGGTCGAGCAAATGATACGTAACACGACAAATTAGAGGTCAATAGGTTTATCGTCGTTTCGAGTCGTTATGAATGCTAATGAGAGCAGTAAACGCTGCCTGGGTGGCGCGGGACGTGGGGACGCCTTTGGCGCGGGAGTGTGTGGTGACACTGAGCTTGAGGCCACACTGTTTCCTGAGGAGATGGTGGTGGTGGTGACACTGAGCCTCGGGCCACACTGTTTCCTGGGGAGGTGGTGGTGGTAACACTGAACCTCGGGCCACACTGTTTCCTGGGGAGGTGGTGGTGGTGACACTGAGCCTCGGGCCACACTGTTTCCTGGGGAGGTGGTGGTGGTAACACTGAGCCTCGGGCCACACTGTTTCCTGGGGAGGTGGTGGTGGTAACACTGAACCTCGGGCCACACTGTTTCCTGGGGAGGTGGTGGTGGTAACACTGAGCCTCGGGCCACACTGTTTCCTGGGGAAGTGGTTGTGGTGACACTGAACCTGGGGCTACACTGTTTCCTGGGGTGGTGGTGGTGGTGGTAACACTGAGCCTCGGGCCACAATGTTTCCTGAGGAGGTGGTGGTGGTGGTAACACTGAGCCTGGGGCCACACTGTTTTCTGAGGAGGTGGTGGTGGTGGTAACACTGAGCCTCGGGCCACACTGTTTCCTGAGGAGGTGGTGGTGGTGGTAACACTGAGCCTCGGGCCACACTGTTTCCTGGGGAGGTGGTGGTGGTAACACTGAGCCTGGGGCCACACTGTTTCCTGGGGAGGTGGTGGTGGTGACACTGAACCTGGGGCTACACTGTTTCCTGGGGTGGTGGTGGTGGTAACACTGAGCCTGGGGCCAGTGTTACACCGTCAGCGTCACACCCAGACAACACCGTCAGCATCACACCCAGACAACACCGTCAGCGTCACACCCAGACAACACCGTCAGCGTCACACTTACACAACACCGTCAGCGTCACACCTACACAACACCGTCAGCGTCACACCCAGACAGCACCGTCAGCGTCACACCCAGACAGCACCGTCAGCGTCACACCCAGACAGCACCGTCAGCGTCACACCCAGACAACACCGTCAGCGTCACACCCAGACAACACCGTCAGCGTCACACCTACACAACACCGTCAGCGTCACACCCAGACAACACCGTCAGCGTCACACCCAGACAACATCGTCAGCGTCACACCTACACAACACCGTCAGCGTCACACCCAGACAACACCGTCAGCGTCACACCCAGATAACACCGTCAGCGTCACACCTACACAACACCGTCAGCGTCACACCTACACAACACCGTCAGCGTCACACCCAGACAACACCGTCAGCGTCACACCCAGACAACACCGTCAGCGTCACACCCAGACAACACCGTCAGCGTCACACCTACACAACACCTTCAGCATCACACCCAGACAACACCGTCAGCGTCAAACCCAGACAACACCGTCAGCGTCACACCTACACAACACCGTCAGCGTCACACCCAGACAACATGCTCCGCGTCACATCCTCTGCGTCACATCCTGCGTCACATCCTCTGTGTCGCCATCAATAATATTACGTCAACATTATCGTAAAAAAAAATACAGGAAGCGATATACTCACGAGCCTAAGACAAGATAAAGCATACTCTATGTATGTTTGTGACTATATATGTATATAACCAAGTTGTATGTGTATCAAGTACATGTATACGTATCATGTATAAGTGTGCAACGCGACATAATCTCAAATGGAATATTCGATTGATGCTGAAGTGTATCCGCTCCCAGATTCAGATTAATGATTACAGGAATGATTAGGTATACTGAAGCGCTGAATTAGGTATACTGTAAGTTAAGCGATTAGGTATTAGTGCTGATCCGGCGGTCCGGTTGAGGCTCGGTGCTGAGGTATGGGTCCTATAGCACGTTTCCTTTCACCTGATACTGCTGTACACCTAGCATTGGTAGCTCTGGTGATCAAAGAGAAACACGATTAGTCTTATGTCGGGAATCGATATGTTATCGGAGTATCTATGTCCCGGACGATGGGTTTTATATGTACAGTGACAAGGAGAAGCCTCTGTGTCACACACACAGGAGCCGGTCGGCCGAGCGGACAGCACGCTGGACTTGTGATCCTGTGATCCTGGGTTCGATCCCGGGCGCCGGAGAAACATTGGGCAGAGTTTCTTTCACCCTATGCCCCTGTTACCTAGCAGTAAAATAGGTACCTGGGTGTTAGTCAGCTGTCACGGGCTGCTTCCTGGGGATGGAGGCCTGGTCGAGGACCGGGCCGCGGGGACACTAAAGCCCCGAAATCATCTCAAGATAACCTCAAGATAACATGGTGAGTAGTTAGATGAACATGTTACATATGTTGAATAGTGATTCTCGCAAACTGAAAGCGCATATTACACATCTGTATGTATATAAATATGTAGGCGACGAGTCAGAAAAACGTGGCTGAAGTATGTTGACCAGGCCACACACTAGAAGGTGAAGGGACGACGACGTTTCGGTCCGTCCTGGACCATATCGACTTGAGAATGGTCCAGGACGGATCGAAACGTCGTCGTCCCTTCACTTTCTAGTGTTTGGTCTGGTCAATATAAATATGCATCTATAGATATTTACTCGTGCAAGTATATATCTGTGTATCTTGGTTCAATTAGTCTCCAATCGCCTCCCAGTTATAATTGATTATACTCACTTTGTATATTTAGACATGTATTATGTGTATACACATGTATTATGTGTATACACTCATGAATACCAGAAAGAACTGATACCAGTACACACCCATGAATAACTAAACCAAAAAAGTCACATATATACATATGAATCCAGGGATGCATACACCTCTGCTTGTGGCGTAATGACATCAGTATACATGTCCTATTACCTGTCCCTGATGACTGTAACGGGGTCCCGTTTAACAGGGGGTAATGGGGGATTCCTGTGTTGCTGCCTTCTCCCCCCCCCTGGTTTAATGGTCTCTGGGGGAGAGGGAAGTTAATGGGGTCGTTATTACTAGCTAATGGAGAACGTTAGTTTGATGGTTTAAAAGTTTCCCGTGGTAATGGACGATAATAATTACATTTCTGGATGTATGTGTATATATATATATATATATATATATATATATATATATATATATATATATATATATATATATATATATATATATATATACAAACTTGATGGGACGCGTTTTCTATATCAGATATAGGAACTTTTTTTGACAGCACTAAAAGCTATTTTCTATTTTTTTTTATTTTATTTGCCGGTGATCTATTTGCTGGTATTCTGAATTTTTTTATATCCGATAAATATATACTTTGTTATAGATGTGTATACTTTTAATTCAGTATGTGTTCTTAATAACATCTTTTCCTGCTATGTCAAGTTTAGTGTTTTTCTGACCTTAATATTTCCATCGTCTCTGCCTGTAGCGGGACCCCGTTACAGGCACCATATTAATAATAATTTCCCATCCTATTGTCAAATGAATTTACTTTGGTTCTTCAATATTTTGTTATTCACCTGTCCGGGTTATGAAAGATCTTCCTTCCATCTCACCTCTTCCACCTCACCCCCTTCCATCTCACCCCTTTCCATCTCACCCCTTTCCATCTCACCCCTTTCCATCTCACTCCTTTCATCTCACCCTTTCACGTCACCCCTTCCATCTCACCCCTTCCATCTCACCCCTTTCATCTCACCACTTCCATCTCACCTCTTTCACCTCGCCCCTCCCACCTCGCCCCTCCCACCTCACCCCTTCCGTCATTGTTCGGGTGGTGATAACCTCACCCATTCCACACAGACCGTGATTGTAGTCACCCTTATCCTCGTAGTATTCAGTTATATGTCCAAATATCTTTGTTTATATCTGACTTATTTAGTCGAGGCTAAATAGCGGTGTCACAGTCGACCAATGTTCATGCGAGAGAGGCTGCCTCCGAGAGCCTTCTTGGGCAGTTGGTTCCTTACCTGCTGGAGCGTGTTGAACGTGTTACGGTAATTGTCAGGTGCTGCGGTCATACCCAGCTGACGGACTGCTAATTCTTAGCCCCTAACTCCCCTTGCCACTTGGGGGGTGGGTATAGGGTGTTTATGTAGCTTCAGGGCACCTATCCCCCCCTGCCACAGGGCATGGCGAGAAGGCACTCCTAAGTATACACTTAATATAATAAAACAAAACGCCGCATTCAAGTCAATGTGGTATAAGAAAACAGGACTATACTTAAAACCTCAAAATAAAACAAATGATACTTTAATTAAAACAAACAAAAAATTAACACCTGAAATACATCTATTTTGTACATGAAGTAATAATAATGACACATAAATAAAGGCAAAATATAAATAAATGACTTGTCTTGTACAGAGAGCAAAATAACAATTTATATTACCAGACACACAAACCTTACCAAGTGCCCAAACTGTTCTTTCTTAGCTGGAGCTAGATTCACGAAGAAGTTACACGAACACTTACGAACCTGTACATCTTTTCTCAATCTTTGCCGGCTTTGTTTACAATTATTAAACAGTTAATGAGCTCCGAAGCGCCAGGAGGCTGTTTACAACAATAACAACAGTTGATTCCCAAGTTTTCATGTTTGTAAACTGTTTAATAAATGTAATCAAAGCCCTCAAAGATTGAGGAAAGATGTACATTCGTAAGTACTTGCGTAACTGCTTCGTGAATCTGGCTCCTGGTCACCAGACGAGCACCCATCATTGACTAACTACCCAGGCTTCCCAACTACTCACAAGGTAACCTCCCCATTCCTTGAGGGCAAGGAGGAGTGGTTCATGCTAACTGGTAACAATTGTGCGGGTAATTACAGGCTGATTCATACCTGGGGGACGAACTGAAAGTCATATGGTCAAACGGTGGAGAATTTATATAATAGAGACTTTTAACAAGATAAGTATTATCCCAATAACTAACACATATTTAGAGAGAGACTGCAGTGGGGAAGCGAAAACCCATTTATAGAAGGTTATAATGTGATTGACACCAGCTTATTAGAATGTGGTGGCAGTCTTGTTGATATTCCTTCGTCACCCCTGGTGTTGTCTGGTGGTGGTGTGTACCCTGGTGGTGTGTGTACCCTGGTGGTGTGTGTACCCTGGTGGTGTGTACCCTGGTGGTGTGTGTACCCTGGTGGTGTGTGTACCCTGGTGGTGTGTGTACCCTGGTGGTGTCTGTACCCTGGTGGTGTCTGTACCCTGGTGGTGTGTGTACCCTGGTGGTGTCTGTACCCTGGTGGTGTGTGTACCCTGGTGGTGTCTGTACCCTGGTGGTGTGTGTACCCTGGTGGTGTGTGTACCCTGGTGGTGTGTGTACCCTGGTGGTGTGTGTACCCTGGTGGTGTCTGTACCCTGGTGTGTCTGTACCCTGGTGGTGTAACGTATAAGGGAAACGAATGGAAAGAAATGAATAATGAAGTAATGTGTGAGGGTTTGGGTGAAGGAGGTAGAAGGGAGGTGGGAGGAGTAAGGTGTATGGGAGTCTGGGTGTAGCGAGAAGTGTGGTCACTGAAAGGGAAAGTTTGAAAAGAAAGGAGGGAGAGACTGAGAATACGGAGAGGAGTGAAAGTAGAAGCAGAAGGTAGAAAGGGCTCTAACCATCCATTGTAGTTCATTACAACTGTCATCAAATGTTTATCATGTATCAACTGTATCTGCTGTAAGCATGTACTCATACTCTTTAAGTCAGTAAACTCACAGTGCTCCACACTCTAGCTTGCAATATCTCAGAAAATCCAAGATTTAGGGAACACAATTAAAGTCAGATGTAAAAGTAAGTTAATCAAGTATATATTTATCATCGTAATTAAGTTCGATTGCTTGAATTATGATAATATTGACTATGTCAGGATAAATATACAATGTGAGTCACCACACAAGACACTGACAACGCTACGGCTGTCTGCCCCTGAAAATCACACAACACCTTCAGTGGGAACAACACCAAATTTGTCACCTTACGGTTCAACTCACAAAGTGTCTAAGCCTAAGTTGGATAGAGAGGGGGGGGAGGGGATTGACAGGCAGTCCCCCCTCGTCCGGCCGACAGCCTGGTCTCTGCTGCTGTTCAATCGTCCCGCCTCTCTGTCTACTGTGTTCTCTGCTGATCCTCTGTGCTCACGAATGTACAGTTCCCTGGGTATTTATGGGGGGGGGGCTTGCTAAGTAGATAGCCACAGGCCATATACCTACCAAGCCTGGACAACGGCTTGTTTGATGAAAAGACACCACCAACCGTCTGCAATTATCAGCTCAGCAGAAGCAAGGTCATTTCACACGACCTGACCTGAAAGTTAAGTTTATATTGTGTTATGACTTAGATTTCTTAAACTTTCTATGGCTATTTTTGTGTGAGTGATAATAATTTCATTATTATAATGGTTGTGATATGTCTGACGTTGGCTCACTGTGCGTCACTATCTCTCCCTAACAGTCACACTGAGAGACAAGCGCCACTTGGGAGAGACGCAGCCGGGCCTTGTGCGGATGGAAGCTGGTAAGTTTATCTTGCTTCTTGTGTATTTCACCTAGTTGTGCTTGCGGGGGTTGAGCTCTGGCTCTTTCGGCCCGCCTCTCAATTGTCAAGCAACTGTTACTAACTACTATATTTTTTTTCCTCCACACTCTCCCCCCCCCCCCCCCCACAACTCAGGAAGCAGCCCGTGACAGCTGACTAACTCCCAGGTACCTATTTACTGCTAGGTAACAGGGGCATTAGGGTGAAAGAAACTGCCCATCGTTTCTCGCCGGCGCTGGGAATCGAACCCGGGCCACAGGATCACGTGTCCAGGGTGCTATCCACACACCACCCGGTGGTGTGTGTGTGTGTGTGTGTGTGTGTGTGTGTATATATATATATATATATATATTATATAATATATATATATATATATATATATATATATATATATATATATATATATATATATATATATATATATTCACTAAGACGTGTAAATAACCCGACCGGGATGGAAGTCATGACGTCTTTGATTGTAGTAAAATTGAGCCATTTAGAGATAAATGTAAGCTCACGCTGTATGATATGGCAACCTATCTTATTACCATGGATAAATTACCTGAAATCCTTGCACTGTATCCACATTTCGCTCCCAGTAGATGAACGAGATATGAGATTAAGAAACAAGTAGTGTATTACAAAGACTAATAATAAACAGCAGCTCCCCTATGACTCTGTAATATCTTAATTTAATTGGCCAAACAATTCTGTGTTAGCGATAAGACCTACCATCAATGTATAATGACTTACTGTAAATATATAGCTCTTGAAATAGAACATTTTCTGTAACTATAAGGTGTGAAGGATAGATGAAATTGTTTATTTAATAATCTAAGATGAGGTCTGATAAAGACCTTTTGTGTCCTCAGTAATGCTTTTTGCGCTACCGCTCACAGGATGAGTATGGGGTGCACAATAATCTAGCTGCCTCTGACGGCAACAATAAAAAAAAATCGTCTATGGTGACCAGAAAGGGTGTTGTTACAGTGCCGCCATAGGCCTGGCCACCATTGTGTGAGTGTTCTCATATATCCCAGCCTGGCACTCTCTTGACCAGTGTTTACACTTGACTCCTTGTGCTCTCCTCGGCTCCTCTCACTCTTGTTGTTGTTTAAGATTCACTACTTGGAACAAAGTTGCAAGTAGCACGGGCTATGGTGAGCCCGTAGTGAGATCAACCTCTCACACTATTATTCCTTCCCCATACATCATCGTCTTCCTGCTTCGGCTCGGCGCTTTCTTTTATATTGACTTTTCTGTTGCTTGCTTCTTACGTCCT
Organism: Procambarus virginalis; assembly: GCA_020271785.1. Lineage (NCBI taxonomy): Eukaryota > Metazoa > Arthropoda > Malacostraca > Decapoda > Cambaridae > Procambarus > Procambarus virginalis. Next base: position 40,510,353 of record WNGS01113158.1, on the reverse strand, counting down.
GGCAACAGATCGTATTGTGTCCGAACCAGCTTTGAAGATGTTACTCTTGTTCCTTACAGGAATAGATGGGATTGGTCGGTGGTGTTGTGCGTTATCAACTGGACGACTGTGGTGATATATATTGTAGTTGAGTTCCTTTGTGTTGTGGCAGAGTAGTGTCCATGGTGACTCTGTTAGTGTTAGTCTGAAGAAGACGAGCAGGGCGTGGCACACTGCTTCATATTGTGCTCACAATAGAGTTTTGTTTGTGTTTACAGATGCTAATCTTCTTGTTTGAGGAGCTGTTCACTTGAGACAGTTAAGCCAGTCCCAGCTGTGTCTGGGTACAAGTGACAGGATGAACAACCCAGCGGGTTTTCTTCCTATTGGGGAGTGTTGTGCATGCTGCTATGACGGTGTGTCCACTCACAGGATGAGTGGCGCTGCCCAATTAACTCGCCCCTCGGGGCAAAAGTTAAAAAAAAATTAGTTTTGTTCCATTTAATGACATTATTAGTCATCTATTGTTTTTACATTTTGCTATGTACCTCAGTACTTTGCTTCCTTTTCCCGTAGAGCTCACTTTTATTGGTTATCACTCCGGGGTTATCACTCCGTGTATAGAAGCATTTAGATATTGATTCTGGTCAATAGTCTTCGCATTGTCTCGTTATCTTGTATAAAACTGCCAAGGTGAGTCTTGAGCAACTCCAAGAATGTAACAAAATGTGAGGTGGTGGACGAGGGACGGTGCCAGGTTCTCAAGTGAGCGGGAGCGAGCACATTGTTCCTTTGATTTTTTGTGTTAAATTCAAAACACAAGGAAGATACGGTTTTAAAGGAAGTATGTAATTGTTATTTTGTATTTAAAATGTTTTACAGTAAGCTTATACATCTCAAAACATAAAAACATGTGTGTTATTATATTATTTTAATTTTAATTGTAAAATGAACACAAAACGAAGTAATGTGAAAATGCACGAAAGAACTGCAACAATCTTCTGCATAAGGTTCATTCTTGCAACTTGGTCTGCTACTTCATTATAGTCCTCCCCCCCCCCTCAGTAGCCAACTCTTTCACTGGAGAGCACAGCTAGCACAGACTCTATCCTCGTCCATTATAGAACACAGGCAGGACTCTATCCTCGTCCATTGTAGAACACAGGCAGGACTCTATCCTTGCCCATTGTAGAACACATTTACTCACATATGTAAATATGTGAGTAAATTGAAAGCCTTGTCTAGCACTTTACTCCAGAATATAAGAACAATTAATTAAGAACTAATAAAAAACTGATACGTACTGAAGTGTTTTCTATATAGCCTTCGCCTCCTCGAGCTGCTTAGGAGCTCTCGGTTTATCTCGGCAAGAACTGTGTGTGGAGCACCTACCGGCGCTGACCACTTCTGCAAGGCTGCCTCTGCTGCTCACTTTCTGCACGCCCGTCTAGTATCACTAAGTTTCTTTAGAGTCAATGCGAAAGATTTAATCTGTTAGCTTAGGTCTTCTTTTAGTACTGAAAGAAGAGGTAAACTGCAAGAAAGAAAGGTAAAGATAATTTCTAGTTCCCCAAAACAATTTGGTGTGAATACTGTAGCTTAGTGAATCAAATAGAACCAAATTAAATTGAAACAAAACTTCCTAATCTTTGTCTGGAGACCAGATATTACACCCGACAGAGTACTTGCTCCATCGTAAGACTCACCGTAGCACAGTTATTGACAGTTCTCAGTGTGTGAACCCTGGAGGAAGAATGTTGAAACAGTCTTCAACCCCTTACTCCAGTTAATTCGCCGAGTCGTATAAATCGTCCCACTGCATCATTGCGAACTGTTACACATGGCAAGGATAAAGAAAATTGATCAGTTCTGCTGATGTTAATAGTAAGAGTCAACAATTATGGCCAAGTACTAAGCCACCTGGATATCCCCAATTATCTTGGATAAAGCCTGGGGTGGTATGGACTGATCAGGTCATGGTGTACTCACCTAGTTGTGCTTGCGGGGGTTGAGCTCTGGCTCTTTGGTCCCGCCTCTCAACCGTCAATCAACAGGTGTACAGTTTCCTGAGCCTAATGGGCTCTATCATATCTACACTTGAAACTGTGTATGGAGTCAGCCTCCACCACATCGCTTCCTAATGCATTCCATTTGTCAACCACTCTGACACTAAAAAAGTTCTTTCTAATATCTCTGTGGCTCATTTGGGCACTCAGTTTCCACCTGTGTCCCCTAGTGCGTGTGCCCCTTGTGTTAAACAGCCTGTCTTTATCAACCCTGTCGATTCCCCTGAGAATCTTGAATGTGGTGATCATGTCCCCCCTAACTCTTCTGTCTTCCAACGAAGTGAGGTTTAATTCCTGCAGTCGCTCCTCGTAGCTCATACCTCTCAGCTCGGGTACTAGTCTGGTGGCAAACCTTTGAACCTTTTCCAGTTTAGTCTTATGCTTGACTAGATAGGGACTCCATGCTGGAGCCGCATACTCCAGGATTGGTCTGACATATGTGGTATATAATGTTCTGAAGGATTCCTTACACAAGTTTCTAAAGGCCGTTCTTATGTTAGCCAACCTGGCATATGCTGCTGATGTTATCCTCTTGATATGAGCTTCAGGGGACAGGTCTGGCGTGATATCAACCCCCAGGTCTTTCTCTCTCTCTGACTCTTGAAGTATTTCATCTCCCAGATGATACCTTGTATCTGGTCTCCTGCTTCCTACCCCTATCTTCATTACATTACATTTGCCTGGGTTAAACTCTAACAGCCATTTGTTCGACCATTCCTGGAGCTGTCCAGGTCTTCTTGAAGTCTCAAACTGTCCTCCTCTGTCTTAATCCTTCTCATAATCTTGGTGTCATCAGCAAACATTGAGAGGAATGAGTCTATACCCTGTGTGTGTGTGTGTGTGTGTGTGTGTGTGTGTGTGTGTGTTGTGTGTGTGTGTGTGTGTGTGTGTGTGTGTGTGTGTGTGTGTGTGTGTGGTGTGTGTGTGTGTGTGTGTGTGTGTGTGTGTGTGTGTGTGTGTGTGAGGGCTGAGATATACCTGCTTGATACCTGCTTGATGGGGTTCTGGGAGTTCTTCTACTCCCCAAGCCTGGCCTCGAGTTACCGACAGCAAGCCTGGCCTCGAGACCAACAGCCTGGTCCACCAGGCTGTTGCTTGGAGCGGCCCGCAAGCCCACATATTTGTTGCCTTTCCATCACTCGGTAATAAGTGTTGCTTCAGTATTTTGGCAAACATCTTAATAACTTTCAAGAAATTGCCTTCAGTTGAACTTGGGGAACCTGAACCTTTAATACTCAGGATAACCGTGGAATGCTTGTCCCTGTTTTTTCCAAATAGAGAACCTCATCTATAACATAGGTTAGCATCACCCCCATCTTTCTCTGACTCTTTCTTTTCCGTAGTTACAAAGAAAAGATAGTTCTGTCATTGTTCAAAGAAAATTTGGCAAGAAAAAGATTTCCTCAAGTTTTTTTTTAAGAGTTTCACTTTTTCAGTTTAGTGTGTATCTTTAGCAACAGTCTTGCAACCTTAGGTACAGTCTTGCAACTTTAGGTACAGTCTTGCAACCTTAGGTACAGTCTTGCAACCTTAGGTACGGTCTTGCAACTTTAGGTACAGTCTTGCAACTTTAGGTACAGTCTTGCAACCTTAGGTACAGTCTTGCAACCTTAGGTACAGTCTTGCAACTTTGGGTACAGTCTTGCAACTTTAGGTACAGTCTTGCAACCTTAGGTACAGTCTTGCAACCTTAGGTACAGTCTTGCAACTTTAGGTACAGTCTTGCAACCTTAGGTACAGTCTTGCAACTTTAGGTACAGTCTTGCAACCTTAGGTACAGTCTTGCAACTTTAGGTACAGTCTTGCAACTTTAGGTACAGTCTTGCAACTTTAGGTACAGTCTTTCAACCTTAGGTACAGTCTTGCAACTTTAGGTACGGTCTTTCAACCTTAGGTACAGTCTTGCAACCTTAGGTACAGTCTTGCAACTTTAGGTACGGTCTTTCAACCTTAGGTACAGTCTTGCAACCTTAGGTACAGTCTTGCAACCTTAGGTACAGTCTTGCAACCTTAGGTACAGTCTTGCAACTTTAGGTACGGTCTTGCAACCTTAGGTACAGTCTTGCAACCTTAGGTACAGTCTTGCAACCTTAGGTACAGTCTTGCAACCTTCGGTACGGTCTTGCAACCTTAGGTACAGTCTTGCAACTTTAGGTACAGTCTTGCAACTTTAGGTACGGTCTTTCAACCTTAGGTACAGTCTTGCAACCTTAGGTACAGTCTTGCAACCTTAGGTACAGTCTTGCAACAACTTAGGTACGGTCTTGCAACCTTAGGTACAGTCTTGCAACCTTAGGTACAGTCTTGCAACCTTAGGTACAGTCTTGCAACCTTCGGTACGGTCTTGCAACCTTAGGTACAGTCTTGCAACTTTAGGTACAGTCTTGCAACCTTAGGTACAGTCTTGCAACCTTAGGTACAGTCTTACAACCTTAGGTACAGTCTTGCAACCTTAGGAACAGTCTTGCAACCTTAGGTACAGTCTTGCAACCTACGGTACAGTCTTGCAACCTTAGGTACAGTCTTGCAACCTTCGGTACAGTCTTGCAACCTTAGGTACAGTCTTGCAACCTTAGGTACAGTCTTGCATCCTTAGGAACAGTCTTGCAACCTTAGGTACAGTCTTGCAACCTTCGGTACGGTCTTGCAACCTTAGGTACAGTCTTGCAACCTTAGGTACAGNTGGTACACCCACACCGTCACTGGTACACCCACACCGTCACTGGTACACCCACACCGTCACCGGTACATCCACACCGTCACTGGTACACCACACCGTCACAGGTACTCCCACACCGTCACCGGTACTCCCACACCGTCGCCGGTACACCTACACCGTCAACCGGTACACCTACACCGTCACCGGTACACCTACACCGTCACTGGTACACCCACACCGTCACTGGTACACCCACACCGTCACTGGTACACCCACACCGTCACTGGTACACCCACATCGTCACTGGTACACCCACACCGTCACCGGTACACCTACACCGTCACTGGTACACCCACACCGTCACTGGTACACCCACACCGTCACTGGTACACCCACACCGTCACCGGTACACCCACACCGTCACCGGTACACCTACACCGTCACCGGTACACCCACACCGTCACTGGTACACCCACACCGTCACTGGTACACCCACACAGTCACCGGTACACCTACACCGTCACCGGTACACCTACACCGTCACTGGTACACCGTCACTAGAACACTACATCTTCGGTAGTACATCCACACCATTATCACCACAACACCTAGGCTACACCACACACAACACCTAGGCTACACCACCACAACACCTAGGCTACACCACCACAACACCTAGGCCACACCACCACCACAACACCTAGGCTACACCACCACAACACCTAGGCTACACCACCACAACACCTAGGCCACACCACCACCACAACACCTAGGCTACACCACCACAACACCTAGGCTACACCACCACAACACCTAGGCTACACCACCACCACAACACCTAGGCCACACCACCACCACAACACCTAGGCCACACCACCACCACTACACCTAGGCTACACCACCACCACTACACCTAGGCCACACCACCACCACAACACCTAGGCCACACCACCACCACAACACCTAGGCTACACCACCACAACACCTAGGCTACACCACCACAACACCTAGGCTACACCACCACAACACCTAGGCTACACCACCACCACAACACCTAGGCTACACCACCACCACAACACCTAGGCCACACCACCACCACTACACCTAGGCCACACCACCACCACAACACCTAGGCCACACCACCACCACAACACCTAGGCTACACCACCACAACACCTAGGCTACACCACCACAACACCTAGGCTACACCACCACCACAACACCTAGGCTACACCACCACCACTACACCTAGGCCACACCACCACCACAACACCTAGGCCACACCACCACCACAATACCTAGGCTACACCACCACTACACCTAGGCTACACCACCACCACAACACCTAGGCTACACCACCACCACAATTATGATAGACAATTGTGCTGACGTTTTGTCAGGCTTCCAGCCACACCCTTCTTCCTCGTTAATTTTTCTTTTTTACTTACATTTTTAAGTAATACTGATACAGATGCAGTATCAGTAGCAAGTATAGTACCAGTACCAGGTGTAGTACCAGTTAGAATGCTCTAGGCGTCGTGGCTTCTATCATACTAAACATAAAAACACCTAAAGTTTTTGGGAGTGAAAAAGATGACATATTTCCCCTTGATTCTAACAGATGTCAGTTGCATGCGCAACAGCTATTCATGCTGCTATAAACATTGCAACAAATGAGTGTGCATGTTTATTTGGCCACGTTAAGTGAGAGACAGCTGCTGAGATCAGCTGTCCGCTGAGAGGCAGCTGCTTCCATCTCATTATGGTAGTTGCCTACCCTCCACTCGGAGGAACACTTATCAACTGTAGATAGGTGTAGGCAGTGAAGTCTTGTATCTTGGTAGTGCACACACACGTCTGTCAACATCTGTAACACAAGCACCAACATCGGCAACACAAGCATCAACAACTGCAACACGTGCGTACCAACAGCTACAATACGCCGCAACACATGTATCAACATTGCAACACAAGCACCGACAGCTGAAACACAAACACCAACACCTGCAATACACGCACCAACGTCTGTAACACACGTACCGACATCTGCAACGCACGTACCGACATCTGCAACGCACGTACCGACATCTGCAACGCACGTACCAGCATCTGCAACGCACGCACCTACATCTACAACACAAGCATCAACAGCGTGAAGTTCGTGAGCCATTGTGCCGCCTGCCACCTGCATTCATGTCTTTTTTTTTAACTTTTTTTTTTATCAAGAGCAACAGGTTCAGAAAGGAATTGAGCTTTTGTTTCGCGGCCAATCAATACGTGGCAAGTGCATTGTGCAGCCGTGTTCCCGGGAAGAGCTCGCTCCGGCTGCATTGTGCAACTCGTTCCACTGAAGACAAATTTTACGAGTTCACACTGCATTCCGCGATCATTTCTATCACAATAGTGAGTTGCAACCAATTATTGCTTCCGTGATAACAACGGGAGCGAACTGCCTTGTGTCGTGTTGAGTTTCATGTAAGCTGACAGGATACCGCATGCAGGATATTGCTTGCACAAGATCGCATGTAGGAGGTCGGTTGCAGGAGATTGCTTGCAAGAGATCGCTTGCAGAGGAGTGCTTGCACGAGATTCTTCCAGGATAAAGGTAGCTTCTGTCGTCAGGTTATTTCAACATGAAGAGTCAAGGATCAGTATGATGCTCATGTAAACCATTTATGACACTGGGGGTAAACTTTTATGATACTAGTTTAAACCATTATGATACCGGTGTAAATCATTATGATACTGGCGTAAACCAGTATGATACTGCTGTAAATCATTATGCTACAGGAGTAAATCAATATGACACTGGTGTAAACCATTGCTACTGGTGTAAACAATGATAATGGTGTAAGCCATCATGATATTGATGTAAACTATTGTGATTGGTGAAAATAAATTGCACTGATGTAAATCATTGATACTGGTGTAAACGAATATGATACTGGTGTAAACCAAAATGATACTGGTGTATACAATGATACTGGTGTAAACCAAAATGATACTGGTGTAAACCAATATGATACTGGTGTAAACCAAAATGATACTGGTGTAAACCAATTCGATACTGGTGTAAACCAATATATGGAATAAACTATTATGATGCTGATGTAAACCATTTTGAAACTGGTCTAAACCATTATGACTGGTATTAACTATTATGAGGTGTAAATCAGTATGACGTGTAAACTATTATGACGTGCAAACCATTATGACGTAAACCATTGTGACTGATGTAAACCTATATGATACAAGCATTAACCACTATCATACTGGTTCAAACTATTATACTAGTGTAAACCATCTAAACTTGCTTATTGTCCAATGAATACATTAAATTAATGAGTTAGAAAATTGTTCATTAAATAATGGTATTTAGATCAATATAACTGTGTAGGAGGGTAATCTTCTTCTTGAGGTTATCTTGAGATGATTTCGGGGCTTTTTAGTGTCCCCGCGGCCCGGTCCTCGACCAGGCCTCCACCCCCAGGAAGCAGCCCGTGACAGCTGACTAACACCCAGGTACCTATTTTACTGCTAGGTAACAGGGGCATAGGGTGAAAGAAACTCTGCCCATTGTTTCTCGCCGGCGCCTGGGATCGAACCTAGGACCACAGGATCACAAGTCCAGCGTGCTGCCCGCTCGGCCGACCGGCTCCCCTAATAATGGTGTCAGTAAACTGGAAGAGTATTCACACTGTGAGAGGTGGTAATTAAAACTGCAAGCGGGTAGCACTGTAAACTTTGTCCCATGTAACCAACCTGTTCGCCTCCTGAAGGCACTGTATTTTTTATGCAATTAAATCCATGTGTGAAAAGTGCAGTGGCTTAAGAAAATTAAAACAGGGGCAATATTGACGCTTCCTGGGGTAGCTTAGGTTTTAACTTACTGCGAAAATCTGTATCGTCCCGATTAGTACGCGTATCGCCCTCAGCACCACCACTTATGTGTAGTGCCCTTAGCACCACCATCACGTATAATACCTTTAGCACCACCACCATGTGTATTGCCCTCACCACCACCTGTAGCGGGCTCAGCAACACCACGTGTAGCGCCCTCAGCACCACCACTTATGCGTAGTGCCCTCAGCACCACCACGTATAGCCCTCAGCGCCACCATGTACAGCACCCTTAAATGTAGCACTCAGCCCTACCACATGCAACACTTCCGTGTGTAGCATCACTTGCAACACAAGCTCAGGCACCATCGTTGCTTTCGTTGGTCCCATCTGCGCTCTCTTTTGTTGCTGAAGTGATGTCAAGAATTTTGAGGAGAGTGTGAATTTGGCGGGAATATTGTCAGTCGATAATGGCGCGCTGGGAGATTCAAATGTTATTATTTTCTTTGTACGAAGCATGTTATTTACTTGAGAAGATTTTATGGAGACATGTTTAGGCCAACTACATCGATATCGTCACTACTGCCAATACCTAATTCACTATTTACGCCACCACCTCTACACCGTCATCTCAAGTGAGCCGAAAATCTTGGTCTAGACACCTTTTCTACCACGGCTCACATCGCCGCCAGAAACACTGACACCCACACCTACATCTTACATGGGCACCACCACCCCACGCCACCACCTACATCACCCACTTACATGGGCACCATCCACCCCACGCCACCACCAACATCATTACATGGGCACCATCCACCCCACGCCACCACCTACAAAGACATCAACTGCATCAATGTTGTGCTGTACACTGTCAGTATTCGATCACAACACAAACCCAAGTCACAATGCCGTTGGAGCGTCAGACGTTGCAAGCCAACTGACAATCTAATAAATACAATAAGCAAATGAAAAGGCAAGCGCTGAGGCGATATGACTATATATCACTTTGTAGAAATGTGAGGAAAAGGAGCTGGGGAATGAGGGAGCGATGCCCAACCCCTTGGACCATTGGTGTGTGTAGTAAGAGGACGCCTCCTGATACTACAGTTCTTTGATGCATCCTATTGTACAATATTTGGTGTTGATAAATTTGAGGAACATCGGTAGACAATAATACCAAGACTGAGACGTAAAGGACTTGAATCCCGATCAAACGTGATGAATTTGTTTTATTCTTGCAAAACCACTTGCATAATCCTCAAAGGCACGATAATCTTTATTCTGAAACAAATATTTATAAGCCCTTAAGAGGCTTCATATGTGGATCTTATCACTCATTGTGTGCTTAGTTTGTTTGGTTCTTACACTCTGAAACCCGGTGTCGCGTGTCTTGCCTACACGCTATGCCCCAGTGTTTTCCTTTACTTGGAAAATATTTCGGATTCACAAAGGTGTCTCGTTTTTTTTTTCATTATTCTTTGCCAACCCGTCATCAACATTTTTTTCGAAAAACCCTTCAATCTTGCAGTCGTCGTCTTGGTTTATGAATGAAAAGTATTTTACTCACAACTGATTTTGCATGTACTGCGTTCACGTCCCCGCTTGAATCGCACCTCTATAATTGCTTCATCAAAGTACTGCAAAAAAAAAAAAAAAATTCTGACAGCCTAACTACCTAACCAAATAAATGTTAGGCCTAACTATTCAACACATTTTAGTATATAATAATATTATCTTATATTTGAGGCAATACTAATGGTGAATCCCGCAGTACATTAAAATGGGTGAATGCGTCATTGGGTTCGGCCTGGACGAGCCTGAGAACAGGTAGGTTCACTGTGGCTCTTAATAGAAATAATTGTCAACGGCTTTACCTAACCTAGGCCCTACTGCATAAAACTAATATATATAATAATATATATTTGAAAAGTTCGTGTTATTTTCGTTTCACATTAGGCTACGATAAAATTAACGCAAGTGGCGTCCGGGTGGTTGCAGCCCGGTCAGGCCAGGCATTGTTTGGTATACCTTGCCAGCTTTTAAAATCGCACCTTAGATCGCTGTTGGAATTACTTACGTTGTATAACTATAGTGGTAAGTCGCCTACACCGCCTCTTCATGCCCCCTACACCGCCACCTTCGTCACTACCTACACCTTCACCGCGACCCACTCTAGTGCCACCGACACCGCCACTCACACCGCTGTCATCTACACTGCCACTACTCTTCTACCCACACCGCTACCATCTACACCACTTACACTTCACCCACACTACTGACGCCGCCACCATCTACACCACTTACACCAACACCGCTACCACCCCCAACACCTACACCTCTATACACTCCGCCACCTTCACCGTGTTAACAGCTGTAGCGACATTGGATGCTTCACACCCAGTGAGACTTTCCACCTTGTCTAGTATTTCACTAACTTGTGTTAGGAAGAAGGAAGCGAGGGATACCTCGCTTCCCTTTCCCCCTCCCCTTCCTCTCTCTCTCTCTCTCTCTCTCTCTCTCTCTCTCTCTCTCTCTCTCTCTCTCTCTCTCTCTCTCTCTCTCTCTCTCTCTCTCTCTCTCTCTCTCTCTCTCTCTCTCTCTCTCTCTCTCTCTCTCTCTCTCTCTCTCTCTCTCTCTCTCTCATTATTAGTTAAAGTAGTAGTAATATATAATTATCATTATTAGTGTAATTATTATCACTATTAGTATAATTATCAATATTAATATAATTATATTTATTAATATTATTATTATTATTATTTGTAATTATTGTAGTAATAATGTTAGTTTACCATCATAATGGTATGATGATTGACTGGCTACTATTAAGTGTCCTGAACCATTCATTTACAAGATGTGTCAATTGTTAAATTAAGTGCCTACGTTTTGGGTGCCAGCTTGGTGCCAACACGGGCTCCACTTTGCTTGATGTCTGAAACGCACAAACTCTTGTACTTAGGTCGAAGGAAATATGCCAGTTTCCTGAAGCATTTACCATATATTTTTTGAATATATTTGGTTCAAATATTTACTGAAGGACTGAGTCTCGTTAATCTCTACACGTAATATATTAATCTGTGGATCCTATTAATCAATGGTCCCTATTAATGGGTGGATCGTATTAATCAAAGGATCATGTTATTCATTGGATCGTGTTAATTAGTGGATCTTATTAATTAGTGGATCGTATGAATCAGTGGATCGTATTAATTAGTGGATCTTTTATCAGTGGATCACATTATCAGTGGTGTATTAGTCAGTGGCTCGTATTAGTCAGTAGGTCATATTAATCAATGGATTGCATTTATTAGTGAATCGTATTAATCAGTGGACAATATTTAAAGTTACTCGTAATAATTAGTGGATCGTATTAATATGTGGGTCATATTAATCAGTGGGTCATATTAATCGGCAGATCATTAGGATGGTCCATTTAATGTCTCCGTGAAAATAATAAGAAAATAATAAAAAGAAAAAGAAATATTTGTATATACTTATTATGAATATCTATACTTGTTACCTTATTCATAACTGTAGTCATATCTCTGCGACTTTACTGTACTTTTAGTTAGAAAATATAATTTTAATTTAAGAACTTAGATTAATACATTGTGAGGCTATTCTAAATCATTCTTCTACTA
>WNGS01113158.1:40464800-40494343 GCA_020271785.1 Procambarus virginalis | reverse complement strand
GCAATAAATAGGTACCTGGGAGTTAGACAGCTGCTACGGGCTGCTTCCTGGGGGTGTATAAGAAAAAGGAGGCCTGATCGAAGACCGGGCCGCGGGGACGCTAAACCCCGAAACCATCTCAAGATAACCTGAAGATAACTACATGTTAATGGTCTGACCACTCTCCCATCAACCTCTCCTCTTACAAAGATCATCGCATTTCGCTCGTCTGCGAAAAATTGTCGCCCAGGCCCAAAATTGTCGTTCTGGAAAATGGAAGCGGCTCGCGGAAGTGACGTACTGTCCCGTTTTCTGTTTGGATCGTGGTAGGTTAGGAGAGGACACTGTCAATTGACCGTTTCCCTGACATTGGGACACCTTAGGAGGACGGGCTGCTCCCACCCATTCTCCCTCGCTATCAGAACCTAGCCCATAAACACACTACTTGTCTTCACGAAAAACTTCTCAACTTAGAAAACAATCACCACCCCCTGTTGGATAGGACTAATATTCAAGTTCACTAGGAACAATCTTTAAGCACCTGACTGAAAGTGATTGTATAAATTTACAGGCCAATGTTTCTGGCTTTTTGACAAATGGCAAATAATTAGAGGTTGCAGGTGAGCGGAGGAAGGTGTAGCTACCTGGGTGGACCATCTTGTAGAGCCTGGCCGCGTCCACTTGTCAACAGGGTTGTTAGAAAACTTGTTCTAAATTGTAATATTTCTGAATCTTAGAACAATTTAGAACTGTCCTATGATTCAGAAACTTATCTAATTAAGCGAGATTTAATTAGATAACCTAATTTCTCACACAATAGAGGCTCAGTAGAGGCTGTTACATGCCAATAAACTTTGAAAGGAAAAAGACTATCCCCCATCTGGTTAGTTATTTATATTCGAAATAGGATCGGCACCAGTATTGACCTTTTAGGGACGCCGCGAGTGACGTAGCGCCACTGTCAACTCTTCCCTCACACCATGACCACTCCTCTGTTGAAGACGGTACTCCATTCCTCTCACACCGGCCCCTCGCTCAACATGCTCCACTACTGACGTGTGGGGCAGGCTCTGCCACCCATGAACCCATGCTGGTGTTGGCTTACATAACACCTCTATCTTCCAACCCATGTGAAAAATATTCACATTATATAATTAAAACATTAATATATATTAACAGTTACCGCGGTAACTCAAAATTCTAGCTGACCTTTCAATCTATGGCAGCCCAGCAATCCTCACGTGATTAAAACAATGTATAGAAAAATCTATAACCTTCCAGTCTCTATGGAGGCATGGGTTCGAACCCCCACCGTTGCCACCAATATTACATTTCACAAATAATAAAACCATATATATATATATATATATATATATATATATATATATATATATATATATATATATATATATATATATATATATATATATATGACTGAAAACTCACACCCCAGAAGTGACTCGAACCCATACTGCCAGGAGCAACGCAACTGGTATCTACAGGAAGCCTTAATCCACTTGACCATTACGACCGGACATAAGGAAGTGATAGCCGAATCTATTTGAACCACTTCCCCGCCGGCACTTGGATGGTAATCTTGGGCATAGCATTTTACTAAATCACCTCATTCTTTGGGGCAACACGTGAGGAACACAAGTGCGAACAAGCCTGAATGGTCCCCAGGACTATATGCGACTGAAAACTCACACCCCAGAAGTGATTCGAACCCATACTGCCAGGAGCAACGCAACTGGTATCTACAGGAAGCCTTAATCCGCTTGATTAAGGGTGTGAGTTTTCAGTCGCATATAGTCCTGGGGACCATTCAGGCTTGTTCGCATATTATATATATATATATATATATATATATATATATATATATATATATATATATATATATATATATATCCAGCCATCAACACCCCAGTACATTGTGCTCCTAAGAATTAGATTAACAGCCTCATTTAATGCGCATCCTTTGTGCCGACAAATAAACCAAAGTAAGTATTAATTTTCAAAATAAGGTTATAATAAGGTATACACACACACATATATTTATATATATATGTGTGTGTGTGTGTGTGTGTAAATCACGAAAAATAAATACGTGATTAAAAATGTGACAGTGTCAGACCACGGAGGAAAATTGAAACAGGAATTTCTGTGAGTATTAATACATATTTATAATAGAACGCCTATTGGCCTTCAGTGACTAACCATAGTCAATGTCTATGACAGTCATTGGCTATGACTATGTCAATCACAGTCATAGCCAATGACTAACCATAGAAGGTACAATAACAAATGAATGAAATTAGGTGGACACAAATATGCACAAGAACTGCAGAAGGCCTATTGGCCCATACGATGCAGCTCCTATTTATACCCACCAACAGGCCCACACATGGATAATAATAACATAAGATAGTAAATATTTACAATGAATTAGTGAGACAAATGTGTTCCAATGATTCTTCTCAAGTCGCCCTTTAATTGATCTATTAAAAATGGATCTAAGTTATATAAACCACTGCTAATGTTCATATTACTTTCTTTTGTAATCTGTATCAAAGCAGATTCAATTATGTTTCTGTTAAAGGTGCTTTTACAATTCGTTATTGAAGAAGCCATCTCTCAATCAATTTGGTGAGCATCTTCTGACAGATGAACAAAGCATTAGACAATTGGCCATGTCTTACAGAGTATTTATGTTGCGAAATTCTACATTTCAAATCTTTAGATGTTTGCCCAACATAAAACTTATTACAGTCTTTACAAGGTATTTTATAAATGACACAATTATCACTACGAGGGCTGTTTCTAACTAATAGCTTACCAACAGTATTTTCGTAGCTAAACAATACATGTATATCAAAAAGTTTCAAGGCTTGACAATATTCTCAAACCCAGAGAAATATGGCAAACATAACACATTCTTTGGGCGAATTTTTTCTCTGCATATATTATTATAATATGTATGACGTGCTTTGCTATGGCAAAGCGGTCTCTACGACCACGGCGGTCTCCGGGTTTGGAGTCCCTGTGCCTTCTTTTACCAACTTCGAGGTCAACTCCGGAGCTTAGTTCCTGCGACGGTGCTGGAACCAATCATATTGGCGTTTGCCATTCCATTTGGAGACTTTGGGCGCCGTGGAGAGGGGGGGGGGATCTGCTGCCTGGTAACAGCTTCTACGCCGTATCAACCTACCCTGGCTTTGCCCTCTGAGAGAACACTCCAGACTTGCAACTAGAGCGCAACTCGATAGTCTCCGAGACTGATGGATGCCTACCGAATTATCTGTGTGGACTCTGGTTACCATTATGTGGCCATGTACCAACCCAGAACACCTCTGTGACCCTATATAGTCCACTATGCCCACCCGATATAACAGTAGGTCCCCTGATTGGATAATTTTAGAAACAGTGGGAGGAAGCTGACTAGAGCAGCATGATCCATGCTGGTCATGTCATTCCGACTGAGGAGGTTGTGGTCAACAGACGTATGTGTTCAAGTTACCAACCATTAGATAGAATATGTCGTTTGAGCCCTTAGGTAACGTTACTACAGTACGGTCCCACATTCGTCTTAATTAAGTTCTTGTAAACCGTCAGAATCCCGCATTGTAATTCATTCAGAGAATTAAGTGTGAAATGACTTTAGAATGGATGCCACGAGGGTACCTTCAGCTGTGCCAGGACTGAGAATGTAACCCTTTGTATCGTGCAAAATCTAAGTCGGCAGTAATGTTTATGTTCGGAAAGGGTCGAGTGAATTGAATGTAAACTCTCAGAGCAGCAATATACAATCTGAAGGTGAAGTGCCTTAAACGTTTAGTTATGAAGAACCAACTATAGCTGCCAGCACGCTGTGTTTCTTACTCCGACCAGTGTGAGCCGCCCACATGTGAACCCATGTACTTCGAACCCACATGTCATTTTAGCCGCACCTTGTAGTCAGTCCCACCCCGTGAAATTTCTGTAAGCGTGTTTGCCCACCTCAGCGAGCACAGGTGTTGATCTACTAGATACCATGTGCAGGCGATGTAGAGCAGCATCAACACTACGAGACTCAGTCTAAGACCAGCCGTTCAGACCTAAGAGCGGAGTGTAAAAGTGGGTGTGGCTGGCATTTACTGCAAGTACAAAGCTCTGAGTTTGGTTGGTTATTGTCTATTTTCGCGCCGATCGCTGATTAGTCAGAGCCACTCACCTCATTGATCAACCGCAACAGGTAGAGGCTTGAGTTTGAAGACAAACCCAGAGTGAACAAGGCAAGGTAATTATCAAAAGAAGGCACCAAACCGGGAAGGCTATGTAGCACCATCAAAGTGCGAAATAATCAGAGGGCGCTAAATATCACCAACAATGCCAATACGAGAACAAAAACGCATAAGGCGAACGATATCAAAAGTATCCGATTCACCTAGAAGTCTATCCAGGGACAAGTGACCACGAGGGATGGTCGGAAAGCAAGACACACTCGTCCTGGAAGTCAGGACATTCAACAAGGATATGCACAACTATAAGAGGGACAACGCAATTCGGACAATAAGGAACAGGTCGGCACTCCATCAAGTGACCATGGGTTAAGCGAGTATGGCCAATCCGCAGCCTAGCCAAAGGAGTTTCCCACCGCCGGTTACGGTGGTAGGAGGAAGGCCATGGGGACACACTACGTTTGAGAGTACGCAGCTTGTTACTAACTACAGAGGACCAACAACCTTGCCAACGGGCAAGGATGGACGAATGAATAACAGGATAAAAGTCAGAATAAGGAATACCTTTACGGGAGATGGGACAAGAACGGATAGCTTCCTTAGCGGCAGCATCCGCATGCTCATTTAAAGGAACACCAATATGGCTGGGAACCCAGCAAAACTCTACTGATTTAAATTTACAAGAAATAAGAAACAGCCAATGTTGAATCTCGATGACCACCGGATGGACAGGATTAAAGGACCCTAGAGCCATGAGGGCACTACGAGAGCCAACTACAACCACAAAGGAGGAATGACAGTGAGAAAACACAAGACAGAGAGCATAGAGAATAGCAAAGTTCTACCATGAAGACGCTAGCCTCCGAAGGGAGGAGACACATATAAGTGCGGTCAGGAAAAACAACAGTAGCCCACACTGTCCGCAGACTTAGACCCATCGGTGAAGATGGAAATAGAGCGGGAGTGCGAAGAAAAGTGCTCAAGGAAGAGGCTTTTCAGAATCTTAGGGGGGTAAAGCTTTAGTGATACAAGTCAAGGACGTACAAAACTTGGGAAGGGGGACTCTCCACGGAGGCAAGGAAGGAACAATATGAGGAGAAACATTAGAAATATGAACAGAAAGAGAATCCTGTAAGCGAGATTACAGGACAGAAAGAGGAAGACGATGAAGAGGAACAGGAGCTACAGGAGGGGTAAAAGTTAAAGCACAACAGAGGCGAGAGGAAGGATGTTGTAAGGACCGCGCAAGATAGCGAAGACAGTAGCGATAACGGCGGTCCTGAAGAGAGAGGAAGCCAGTGTCAACATACAAACTGAGGGCGGCAGTCGAACGAAAGGCACCAGAGCTGAGACGCAACCCAGTATGGTGCAAAGCATCAACACGGCGAAGAGTAGAAGAAGAAGAGTATGTAGAGCAACCATAATCGAGTTTAGACAGGACGAGAGAGGAGTGCAAATAGAGGAGCGTGCGCCTATCCGCTCCCCAAGAAGTATGGGACAAAACCTTAAGTAGGTTAAGGGCCTTAGAGCATTCAACTCGGAGGCAAGAGATATCAGCTGACCAAGACAAACGAGTGTCAAAGACTAACCCCAAAAGCTTAGCGGAATCCCTGTACATAAGGGGATGACCATAAAGTGACAAAGAGGGACGAATAACTACATGCTTCCGAGTAAAAGTCATAGCACAAGTCTTAGACGTAGAGAACTTGAAGCCATGATCGGTGGCCCAAGACGACACGGCATCAATCAAGTTGAAGCCGCCAGTGAAGGAGAGGCGAATCATCACCCTGACAGCAAAGGGAAAGATCGTCAACATAGAGAGCGGAGAAGACGCCAGAAGGAACAGAGGAAAGAAGATCGTTGAGGGCAACTAGAAAAAGTAGTGCTCAGAACACTACCCTGGGGTACACCCTCATACTGCCGAAAAGGGGCAGAGAGAGTGGTACCAAGCCGCGCACGAAGGGAACGACGAGAGAGGAAACTCTGGAGGAAGAGAGGGAGATTCCCACGAAGGCCAAAAGAATGAAGTTGAGACAGAATATGATACCCCCAGATAGTGTCGTAAGCCTTTTCCAGGTAAAAAAGGATGGCAACAATGGAGGTCTTCGCAGCAAAAGCAGTACGAATATAGACCTCCAAGTTCACCAGGATATCTGTTGTGCTGCGGCACTTGCGAAAACCAAATTGAGAAGGGGAGAGGTGGTGATAGTGTTTTAAGAACCACATCAAACGAACGTTAACCATACATTCAAAGAGCTTGCAGACAAATCGTGAGGGCAATAGGGCAGAAGTCCTTGGGGGATGACCCGAGAGACCCTGGTTTCTGAACAGGGAAGACAACGGCATCGAGCCAGTCTTCAGGGACTGACGATGACTCCCAGACCCGATTGTACAGACTCGGTAAATACTGAGACGTGCACGGAGGGAGATGGCAAAGCATTTCATAATGAATGCCATCGGAGCCCGCCACCGTAGAACTGCAAAGGGTTAGGACAGACTGAAGCTCAGAGAGAGAGAGCAGGGATCATTATAGGGAAGGCGAAGATAAGTACAGACATTTAAAGGACGAGACTCAAGAATAGCCTTATGAAGAAGGAAGGATTGGGGAAGATGAGAACCAGAACTAACAGATGAAAAATGGGAACCCAGTTCGGTCGTGACCTGCAACGGGTCTGCCACAAGAGCACCATGGAGGCGAAGGACCGGCGAGACATCGGGAACGAACTTACCCGCAATCTTGTGGATACGCTTTCAGACCAGTGGTAGAGTTGTTTCGGACGTAACGGTGGAGACATAAGACATCCAGCAAGCACGTTTAGCTGCACAGATGGTCCTACGGGCCACCGCACTCGCCTTCCGAAACAAAAGAAAAGACTCGAACGTCTGCAGGCGGTGATGTCTCTTCCAGGCCGCACACATACAGCGGACAGTCCGAGCACAGTCCACATTCCACCAGGGAATGCACTTCCACATTCCCAGAGAGGAAGAGCGAGGAATAGAGCGGAGGGCAGCGTCAAAGACAGTGTCATGAAAAACAAGGAGGGAGCGAGGGAGGCAGAACTCAGACTGAATTCCTTCAGTCTCCGTGGTGCAGTGGTAAGACACTCGCCTGGCGTTCCGCGAGCGCTTTGTCATGGGTTCATATCCTGGCCGGGGAGGAGTTACTGGGTGCAAATCCTTAACTGTAGCCTCTGTTTAACTCAACAGTAAAATGGGTACTTGGTTGTAAAAACGATTCTTCGCGGCGGGGATCGTATTCCAGGGACCTGCCCGAAACGCTACGCGTACTAGTGGCTGTACAACAATGTAACAACTCTTGTATATATCTAAAAAAAACTGAGAGGTCGGAAATAGTAGCATGGAGAGTAAAGAGGCGCCAGTCAGCCTATGCAAACCGCCACCTAGGGAATGAGAGAGGAGGGTGAAAAGAGAAAAAAGTAACAAGGATAGGAAAATGGTCACTGCCTTGAAGGTCATCAAGGACTCGCCACCCGAAATCTAAGGAAAGGGATGACGAGCACAGAGAAAGATCCAGACAGGAAAGGGAGCGAGACTGAGAGTCCAAATGAGTGGGCTCACCAGAATTAAGAAGGGACAGGGAAGAAGAGAGGAGGAAAGGTTCAAGGAGGCGACCCCGGGTGTTTGTCAGAACATCACCCCAAAGGGCATGACGACAGTTGAAATCACCCAGCAGGAGCACAGGCTCTGGCAAGGAGCCAAGGAGGTGTTTAAGATCAGGAAGAGAAAGTGGGACAGCGGGGTGGGGGGGGGGGGAGATAAATGGAACAAACCGTGTACCATCTACGCACAAAGACACGGGCAGTAGAACAGTGGAGAGGCGAGGAAAAAAGTAAGGGGACAAAGGGAACATCGGAGCAAATCAAGAGAGCAGAAGAATTATGGACCCCAGCAACAGCAGGGGGGGAGGAGAGAAAAGAATAGCCACGGAAGCGACCAGGACGAGCACCAAGCATCAGCTCCTGGAGACAGACACAAAGGGGCGAAAACTGAAATTAGAAGTTGGAGGTCAAGGAAATTGGCGTAATGTCCACGGATATTCCATTGAAGAATAGACATCGGCAAAGAGAGAGAGGAGAGCAACAGAGAGCACAGAAGAAACAAAGGTGAAAAAGGAACACAGCACATTAAAGAAGCACAGGGTCAGCGAAGTCAGGGTTAGGGGGCATGGGTAAACTGAGTAAAGAAGGAGGGAAAGAAGTGGGAGGACAGACCAGAGGTGGACAAGCAGGGTCTGGAGGAAGAGGAGGAGGAGAAGGAGGAAGGAGGAGGAGGAGGAAGAGGAGGAGGAGGAGGAAGAGGAGGGGCAGAAAGAGGGGAGCGCACCTCAGCAAGGGCAGGGATCGAGATGGAACCGGGGGCTAAAGAAACCCCCACAGTAGGAACAGGGGGCTCCACCACCGAAGCGGGTGGGGAAGGAACGATAGAATCAGAGATAGAGAGCGAAGAAGAAAGCAAAGCCTTCTTAACTACCGGGGAGGAGGAAGGAGAGGAGCCAGATTTCCGCTTCTGACTCAAAGAGACAGGCGTCCCAGCAGCAATGTATTGGGCAATAGACTTTAGCGTCTCGATAGGAGAAGAGCGAGAGCGAACAACACGACCACCAGGAGAGCGATGGACATCGGCTCGCACTGTCAGGCGGCGTGGAGCCAAGAGACTGAGGAGAAGGACGAGAAGGAGGACCAGAGGGAGAGGAGAAAGAAGACACAGGAGACATGACAGACTGGGTAGAAAGAAGGGGAGCCCGAGACAGAACCAAGAGGGGGACCCTCTGGGACAGAACTGAGGGAAACAGGGGAGGTGGTGGTGGGCGTGTTCGGGTCTAAGGCTTGGAAACGGTTGCGAGACTGAGAAAAGTGGGAAGGACAAGGAGAGAAAGAGCGCACCATGCGAGCATAGGAGACACCAGCGAAAGAGGGAAGACGATGAACTTGGCGCCGAGCCACAGGAAAAGACAAGCGGTCCCGGTGCTTCTAGCCGAGGACAGCCGCCTCAAGTTTGTAACGTACAAGTATACACACACGGGAGAAGATAGGGTGGGCCTCACTGCAGTTGAGGCAGCGGGCCTGGGGAGAAGTGCACTCCAACTTAGAGTGACCCTCGCCTCCACAAACAGGACTACAGCATTTGAGGGCACCATGTCCAAACCTCCAGCACTTATTGCACATCCGAGGAGATGGGATATACTCCTGAACGGAGCATCTGGCACCAGCAAGAATGACAGAGGGCGGAAGGGTCCTACTATCAAAGGTAACCTACACAACCCGAAGAGGCAGACGGCGATGACCACGAGGGGGACGAGTAAACGTATCCACCTGGAGGACAGAATGACCCTGGGATTCGAGGATATGCTCGATATCCTCGTGGCAGTCTTTTAGATTCCGAACACCAATTGCATCATGGTGTGGGAGGAGAACATTGCCAACACTGGCATTCAACCGAGCGTTCTTTGAGACCCGAACAGGGGTCTCGCCTAGGCAGGATAAGGCGGCCAAGCAGGTGGCTGCATCCTGAGAAGGAGCAGCAACGACACGGGTACCAAGACGGGTGCGGTTAAAGGTGACAGAGGCATCTACCGAGTCTACAAGATGCCTAAGGGAAAAATCGTCAGGAGTTAAATCCAAAGGATGGAGGTCAAAGTACTTAGTCCACGTAGCAGGACCAAATAAAGCATGGTACGAACTAGTATGGGAAGGGAGCATACGAGAGCGACCGTGGCAGGGACAGCGACGAGAACCTTTAGAGAGACGGGTCATAAGGCGCAGTAGCCACAATAAGAGATGGAGCCGTGCAAGGAGACGAGGCAGTCACCACAGCAGGCTTGGGGCTCGACCCAACCACAGAGGAGGGAGAGGGAGCAGGGAGGAAGAGTCCGGTCTGGGCCTAAACCAGGTCCTGTAGTGGGGGCTACAGAACCCGGTCTTCCAGGACGGTCGGACTCAGGGGCCTGATCGCCCACCCCATGAGCCTGGGTAAGAGAAGTCATGTCGTCATCCATACAGCAAACAAAATCAAAGGTTGGGACCTGGAACCAAGGGATACCACCTACCAGGGCAGCCAGGGAGGCCGAGCGCGGGCCAGTGCAGGAAGGGTGCGCCGTCCCCAGCGGTGCTCCCCCTTTTCAACAAGAAAGTCCTACTACATCGTCCCCAGAGTGAACAAGTAATTATCTGTGTGGTATTACGTTGTTCAACAATCGGAGTGAATGTGTACGTTGACACACAACACATTTAGGATATGTGCATGATATGTTAACTGTCAGCTTACAGGTCATTATTGTCACTAATTGTGCATGTCATTAATGATCCAGAGTATACGGAACTTACATTTTCCCTTGCTGACCAACTAGTGATATGAAAAGTCTCTCTCGTGATTGGTTGTCAAGAGTGCGAGGATTGTCCACAGGGACCCACGTGACCAGGGAGGCTGGTGAGAGTCACGCGATAATAGTATTATACTACGTCTGCTGGCTGGAGGGTTGTATTGTTTATTGAGGCTGTTCTTGAGTAATAAATCAGCAGTCCATTTTGTTTGATAAAGATATCCAATTTCTGGTTTTATGATGTCAATTTCATTATTTGAAATTATATTTTTATTCTTCTTTCTTCTGTTTTATACCGTGAACTCATAGTGGATTTGTAATAGAGCTTTACGCTTATTTGCTGTTCTCTTTTGTACCACTTTTCTATAAATCTTCTGTTATGGATGCCCACCTTCCTATTCGTGCATCCGTTGTTTATTAATACTTTAAGGCTTCTGTCCAATTCTTTAGGCATAGTGTGCGTAACGAACAAGGGGCCCCTAGATGTAAAGAATAAGGGAAGCAAGGCCCCCTTGAGCTAACATGAAAGGGTTGGTTACATTAAAAAAGAATAAAACTGCCTGGCTGAGTACTACTTTCCCCGAGCACTGCCAAATTCCTGAGGGAAAGCGACTGTACTTTCTGCTACTCGGGTAGCAGCTCCTGTCTGGGTGTGCCAGGACCTGCTGCCTGTAACACACACTGTTGCCTGCTATGACCTGCTTGCGCTAGTAATCAGTGTCTCCTACCAAATCCTCCTCTTACAATCATATTGTCAGTAGTATCGGAGTCTCGCTGTGGCTAGTTAGAGCCAGCCTCTTCCGTAAGGGCACCACGAAGGGAGTAACGATACCTTAATCAAGTTTAAAAGCATTTAATAAAATAATCGTGTAGCACACGTCAAAATCACAAATAAATATCAATATATATGACAGCGATGAAGTCTACCTTAATATAAATTTTCTGTAGCCTCTTCCGGCTTTGCTTCTGGTAGCCTCATTTATAAAGTTTGTACACAAATTCTCTGTTAGTCCTTAACTCTGTAAATCTTTCAAAAGCTTATCGACTAAAGTACCACCTAGTTACACAAATCAAATATGTACTATACATCAAATCAAAATAATAATTATATCGTTATCAGACATAAATCAATACTAAAATTCCAAACAGCCTAGCTTCAAACTTCATTGTTCACTCACTAAACGTCAAGGGTGAATTTGTATTCTATAAATAAATGGATCTCTTTCCTACACATAATATACTTTGTCATTCATGTCTCATTACTCCCGAATCTTGCCCGCATTTTTTTTATAAAACTACACACATCAACTGTGAAAATGATTAATAAGGTAAAATCCCTATTTGACATCCCTTGGTAACCTAGAGTCTAGCCTTCTTGCTAACTGAATGAGATCAAAATCAAATCAAATTAAAAATGTTTATTCAGGTAAAAGTATATACATAGAAGATGAGTTACAAACAATGTTGGATTTATAGATAGAGCTAGTAGATACAATACCTAAAGCCACTAATACGCACAGCATTTCGGGCAAAAACCAAAGTTGTAACCAAAGTTTATAGTTGGCTATAAACCAAAGGCATGTGGAGTGACTTCAGACTTGTCTCAACACACTATGACTGACTAAACTCCTTTTATCACTCCAAATCAAATATGGCAGCACCACAATAGCAAAACATATTATACCAAAATCAGTCTTTTAGCACTTGTGTGCAGCTGATGGCTCCTGGCAACTCTTGCCGCTGGGCCCCCCCGACCTCAGTCCTCGCGTCACAACAGTCCTCTGGATCACTACAGGCCTCCAGAACTCTACAGATCACTGCCTGCCTAAAGATTACCAAGTTACCTTGCACCCTGGACTTAGCTCTCGGGCTCCACCTCATACATGGTCCCATGGAATACCGTTACAATTACCAAATCACTGTCGCTCCCGGTTACTTTATGAAGGCCAGCCTTTACCTAGCTGTCTGGGCTTCAAACACTGGCCCCCAACTGCTGCTTCAGTGGACCGATCCTCTCATGATCACCTGGGGGTCAAACTCTTAGTCCCAGACTTCTGCTACACTAAATATTGGTTGGTTCTCCACAACCACCTCACTCTGAAGGCCCGGTTCTTACATAACCTCCCGGAGGCCTTAACTTTCGCTTCACAACACCTTCACTAAATTGGGCCTCCCTCTTGGGACCAGGATAACTGCACTGCTCCCTGAACTTGCATTAATGTTCACTTAAAGATGTTACAGGGCCCAGCCATACCTTCAGGGTACCTATAGACCAAACCGTCGGCACGTGTTGCTCCTGGATCTACCTGCTCTCTCAGGCATGTCATACCTGCGGCCCTTTGCAAGCACACCTGTGGCCATTTGCAAGCACACCTGCGGCCCTTTGCAAGCACACCTGCGGCCCTTTGCAAGCACACCTGCGGCCCGCACAAAGGATGCTGTAATTTGGTCATTTAATGGTCACAATTGCAGTTTTATAATTTAAACGATCAGCTTTCAATATCATTCAAAAATCAAAATGTTTATTCAGGTAAAAGTACATACACAATATATTTCAAAAGCAGAAAATTAACCGAATGCAGCTGTGAGGCAAGCGAGTTAAGACTTCTAACAATAGACATGACGTTAACGGTTAAGCTGGCCTAAATTTCGTTTCAGTTCTTTAACCTGTGATTTTGTTTCAGAAAACAAGGATGACTGATCAACACTTGTCATTTCTGATCCAAGTGGGAACTGCCACAGCCATTTCAGCCAGACAGTAAAAATTATCATTAAAAACAGGTGTCAAGCCTCAGGACACAACACTAAAAATGATTGAACAGTCGTAAATGTTCATTTTGAACTGTTGTCATTTGTGTACAATGTATTTGTTACTGTTGCATAGAAGTTTTTGTTGCCATTTAATTTCTTTGTAAACTACTTTATTTCTTTGCATTCATGAATGTGGTTAGCCGCTAAACCATATGCATGCACATTAAATAACTTCAAATAGTTGTGTGTGGCCCTCATGACAACACAAATGTGGCCCATATGGCCCTCGGGAGACCCTCAGTTTGACATGCCTGTGCTAGCTGGTGATACACTTGACGCCTGGCAAACTTAGTCTCACATACTGTAATTTTGTCTGAATTGTACTTTGCCTCGAGTCCTCTTCAGTGTGGAGAAGTCGTGGCTGCATCCGTCAGCTCCACAGGGGAACAGTGCCAGGTGCCACCGTCTGTGCACTAGCTGTGTCGTTCCCTGGCACGCCAATACTCTTGAAACACGGTCGTCTTTCCTGATGACACAGACTTCTCACATCAGGTGAGAAGGTTGCCGCAGCTTGCCAATCCTCAAAGCCCTCGGCTACATAGCTCCGTAGAAACCACTTACAAGGTCAGCTCCTGGGCTCTCACCCACCGCTGGGTACAGTTCTTATTTTATCTCGGTTCGGTCCTACTGACAAGCTTCAGGTTGATATGTGTCCAGCAATGACCGAGTGACAGTACACAGATGTGTGACCTCTGACGCTCAGGCGTAAAGTGACCCGTCTTTACCAATCTCTGTTTTCCTTGTGAGACGTCTCTGTTCTGCTTCGCACGGATTGGTCTCTACAGGTAACGTTGTCTTGGCAACCATGACAACTTGGTATCTCCAGCTTCTAGAAGCTCTAGCGTCACCGCCGTCTTGGCGGGAAAGTGTCCTTGCCTCCCATAGACCTCGCCATATAAGCCCCCCTCTAACATCACAACATTATCACTTATCCTAGTTAACTGCATCAAAAATATACCGGCACGAATGAATAAACCAATCTATGACTGTCGAACGGAAAAAATGTCATACAGGAGGTAGCCTAGGCTAGGCTACCTAAAATCATGACATACGCCAGTCAGAACAATGTGTAGGAGCTCTGCGTATGTTTTAGTATTACACTAGTCTTATATCGGCATTCATACACATTCCAATATTGGTATTTTTAGTCTAAGCTTCCGTGGTGAGTGGGTATGTGCGCGTCGAATTTGCACCATATCCTTCACTATGGTTTCTGTATATTTATATAAAGCATTACTAACGATTTCGAAGAACCATCTGTGGAGAAACCGTCCAGTGATACCGACTCGTTCAGAGAAAATCTCTTTACTGGGGAGCACTCCCCCCTCCCCATATATACAAGAGTTCTTATATTCTTGTACAACCATAGCACTCATAGCGTTTCAGGCAAGTCGTTAATTCTATGTTCCCCGGAATACGACCCGCCAAGTTGTCTAACAAGGTGCTCATTTTACTATGTGTAAGAGACTACAGTTACGGATTGACGCCCAGTAAATCCTCCCCGGCCAGGATACGAACCCAGGACAGAGCGTTCGCGATTAGAAAACTATCACGAGATATGTCAGTGTCCTTAGAGCAAAAGGTGAACTTGTCTGTGCAAGCTGGTGAATTAAACAATGTCTTACACTGTCTTATTACGGGTTAACTGACAATAAATTGATGGTTAATTACTGGGAAGACTTACCTGCAATGGCGTCTTGTCCCGTCGTCTGTTCCTGGTAACTTGAGACCTTCAATCTGAAGTTAATCTTCAGCTTATTTTACAGTTTGGACTGCCATGCACACCGCCTGCAATATCACACGGATTAATACGACATAAGTAACATCCCGCCAAACACACACCGAAACTACGACGTTGGTACAACGTTCGAACAAGCTTTAACACCTCCTAACCAGTTATAACAACCAATATAGCAAGTTGTAACAACGTTCTAATACGTCATAAACATGTTAAGCCAAGATGTAACAACTTTATTATAAATTGTAACAAGCGGAAAATAGAGACAGTTTCGGTTTGTGTTTCCAGGGATGGCAGCTCTCATAGGCTGCTGGCTCTGTGTAAATGTGTCGCAAGTCCATTAACACAATATAGTTGCATAATATTGCACAATATTGTTCAATAAATCACTGAAGTATATGTTTAACATATCACTAACCCTGTCCATGGTACCGCCAAGGAACAAGGTACAAGCTAGATAACAGAACAGAAAAAAATGTGTATATACTGAGTAGCAATGTAAATGTATGGCCACGTCTGTGGTGGAAAATAATACAAAAATATATATAGTTGTGTGATGGAATCTACAGATTTAGACTCAATGTGTTAACAACAATGTATTTATTTTATACCTACCGGTGATTAATAAATCTTCTTCTTCTAACCAGAACACCTGATAAAATCCCAACTCCAGTCTTTATGCTAATTGGTCAATCAAGCATGGAAAGTAAAAAGGATTAATCACGCCAATTGTTGGGGTGCTGGGAGTGGGTGTCTCCAACTTGGTAGACACAGAGTCCAGTTCACAGCAGGACTGCCACTTACTATTTAACGTAGAGGAAGGTACTGTCGACTACAGCCAAGGGTGTAGGCGTCTGTCATCACAGCGTGACCCAAGGTAGGTCTATCATCACAGCGTGACCAAAGGTAGGTCTATCATCACAGCGTGACCCAAGGTAGGTCTATCATCACAGCGTGACCCAAGGTAGGTCTATCATCACAGCGTGACCCAAGGTAGGTCTATCATCACAGCGTGACCCAAGGTAGGTCTATCATCACAGCGTGACCCAAGGTAGGTCTATCATCACAGCGTGACCCAAGGTAGGTCTATCATCACAGCGTGACCCAAGCCGGGTCTATCACCACAGCGTGACCCACGCCGGTCTATCATCACAGCGTGACCCCATGGTAGGTCTATCAACACAGCGTGACCCAAGGTAGGTCTATCAACACAGCGTGACCCAAGGTAGGTCTATCAACACAGCGTGACCCAAGGTAGGTCTATCAACACAGCGTGACCCATGGTAGGTCCATTAACACAGCGTGACCCATGGTAGGTCCATTAACACAGCGTGACCCATGGTAGGTCCATTAACACAGCGTGACCCATGGTAGGTCCATTAACACAGCGTGACCCACGGTAGGTCCATTAACACAGCGTGACCCACGGTAGGTCTATCAACACAGCGTGACCCAAGGTAGGTCTATCAACACAGCGTGACCCAAGGTAGGTCTATCAACACAGCGTGACCCAAGGTAGGTCTATCAACACAGCGTGACCCATGGTAGGTCCATTAACACAGCGTGACCCATGGTAGGTCCATTAACACAGCGTGACCCATGGTAGGTCCATTAACACAGCGTGACCCAATGTAGGTCCATCAACACAGCGTGACCCACGGTAGGTCTATCAACACAGCGTGACCCAAGGCAGGTCTATCAACACAGCGTGACCCAAGGTAGGTCTATTAACAGCGTGACCCATGGTAGGTCCATTAACACAGCGTGACCCATGGTAGGTCTATCAACACAGCGTGACCCAAGGTAGGTCATTAACACAGCGTGACCCATGGTAGGTCCATTAACACAGCGTGACCCATGGTAGGTCCATTAACACAGCGTGACCCAAGGTAGGTCTATCAACACAGCGTGACCCACGGTAGGTCTATCAACACAGCGTGACCCAAGGTAGGTCTATTAACACAGCGTGACCCATGGTAGGTCCATTAACACAGCGTGACCCAAGGTAGGTCTATCAACACAGCGTGACCCATGGTAGGTCCATTAACACAGCGTGACCCATGGTAGGTCTATCAACACAGCGTGACCCAAGGCAGGTCTATCAACACAGCGTGACCCAAGGCAGGTCTATCAACACAGCGTGACCCACGCCGGTCTATCAACACAGCGTGACCCAAGGCAGGTCTATCACCACAGCGTGACCCACGCCGGGTCTATCAACACAGCGTGACCCAAGGCAGGTCTATCACCACAGCGTGACCCACGCCGGGTCTATCAACACAGTGACGTGGCCAACCCAACGGCGAGCGTTCCTCACCTCCAGTGATGCCACGACATCACATTTAAACAATTTGTCTAAATCCTAAATGAAGAATTCGTGTTATTAATTCAATTATATTCACAGGTGTTATCAAGCCAACGTTCACGTTATTATTAGCAAAGTTGAGTATCTGAGACGTCTCATGCGGACGCTATAGAAAAAAAACTACTATTAATAATCACCTTAAGGCACCTTGCGGGTGCATTCACTCGTGAATTAACTAGGCTGATTATATTTCAAGCAATGAATAATAATGTATTGGTGCTAAACACAGGAAAAAGTCAGAGTTTAAGGAATTTGAATATATATAAATTATAAATAAATGGTATTTGTTCCCAATATATTTAGAGGAATCCGTTTACTTGGGTATGGAAGCCTCGTGTCCTTACGCATTCCTTCCTATGCGTACAGTTCTCTAAATAATAGATAACTATGTATTAAGTCAGTTGCACAAATAAATGTGAAAGGAATTTTTCACATGTTGTCTGCGGTTTTCACGTACACGTCGAGGAAAGGAAGTGTACCATCGAAGCCTAGTTTATGGGTAAAGTTGAATGCTGGGTAAGGTAGGTTTTAGTTTATGGGTAAAGTTAAGTACCGGGTAAGATAGGTTTTACTTTATGGGTAAAGTTAAGTACTGGGTAAGATAGGTTTTAGTTTATGGGTAAAGTTAAGTACTGGGTAAGTTTAGTACTAGTTTATGGGTAAAGTTAAGGTTTGGGTAAGTAGATCATTTATCCATATCAGTTCATCGAGATCTTCCCAGATAAGAATATGTCATCGATGTATCTGCAGTAGATGTGGGGTTTCCCTGTGGTTTGGAAGAGATCTTCCAGTGTTCCCATGTAGAATCTACCAAATGAAGTTAGTGGAGAACCCATGGCTACTCGGTCCATCTGCGTGTACAAATCTACCCCCCCCCCCCCCACCTCACCCCCAAAGAGGTTGGGAATGTGGCCATCTTGGTGTAGATCTCCAAGAGATTACGGAGGGCTCTGAAATATCTAGCTTTGGAGTAGTATTTTCACGCCAAATTCTGTCTAATGTTGATATTATTGTTAAAATTTAAATTTTGCCCCGAGGGGCGAGTTTATGGGGCAGCGCCACTCATCCTATGAGTGGACATACCGCCATCGCAGCATGTACAACACTCCCCAATAGGAAGAAAACCCGCTGAGTTATTCATGTTAATGTTAAGTTGATGGTAGTATCCAAAGGAGTAGCTGTTACCCATGTAGCAGGTCCCCCCTCTCCACGTTGCTGAAATTATCCAATGGAAAGTCAAATAGCCTCTGTACTTATTTACTTGCAGAGTACTCCATTGGAGTAGCCTGCCTGTTATTCCTGTCTGCTTATCTAACTTATTCACCAGCCTCTTATGGGGTACTGTGTCAAAGACTTTTCAACAGTTCAAGAAAATACTGTCTGCCCACCCTTCTCTTTTTTGCTTAATCTTTGTCACCTGGTCGTAGAATTCTAAAACACTTAAACCCCAGCCACTCCTTGCGAGGCAAGATTTGCCATCCCTGAACCCATGTTGGTGTATGTGACCATGTGTACTCACCTAGTTGTGCTTGCGGGGGTTGAGCTCTGGCTCTTTGGTCCCGCCTCTCAACTGTCAATCAACTGGTGTACAGATTCCTGAGGCTACTGGGCTCGATCATATCTACATTTGAAACTGTGTATGGAGTCAGCCTCCACCTCATCAATACTTAATGCATTCCATTTGTTAACTACTCTGACACTTGAAAAATTCTTCCTAATGTCTCTGTGGCTCATTTGGGAACTAGAATTCCACCTGTGTTCCATTGTTCGTGTTCCACCCGTGCTAAAGAGTTTGTCTTTGTCCACCCTGTCAATTCCCCTGAGAATTTTGTATCGTGTCTCCCCTTACTCTTCTGTTTTCCAAGGTTGTGAGGTTCAGCTCCCTTACCCTTTCCTCGTAGCTCTTACCTCTCAGTTCCGGGATCAGTCTGGTGGCATACCTCTAAATCTTCTCTTGTCTTTAACTAGGCATGGACTCCAAGTTGGAGCTGCATACTCCAGGATTGGTCTGACATAATTGTATACAAGGTCCTGAATGATTCCTTACGCAAGTTTCTAAAGGCTGTTCTTATGCTGGCCAATCTAGCATATGCCGCTGATGATATCCTTTTGATGTGGGCCTCTGGGGACAGGCTCGGTGTGATATCAACCCCCAGATCTTTCTCTCTATTTGACTCTTGCAAGATATCTCTTTACAGATGGTACATTGTGTTCAGCCTTCTGCTCTCTTCGTCTCATTTCATTACTTTACACTTTCCTGAGTTGAACTTTAGTAGCCATTTTCTAGACCATTCCTCCAGTTTGTCCAGGTCATCCTGTAGTCTCTGTCTATCTTCATCCGTCTTGATTTTTCTTATAATTTTTGCATCATCGGCAAACATTGAGAGGAATGAGCCTATACCCTCTGGAAGATCGTTAACATATATTAGAAACAGGATGGGTCCAAGTACTGAGCCCTGTGGGACTCCGCTGGTGACATCTCGCCACACTGATGTCTCCCCTTCACAGTTACTCGCTGTTTCCTGTTGCTTAAGTACTCCCTTATCCACTGGAGCACCTTACCTTTTTCTCCTGCCTGTTGCTCCAACTTTTGTAACAGCCTTTTGTGAGGTACTGTGTCAAAGGCTTTCTGACAGTCCAAGAAAATGCAGTCTGCCCATCCTTCTCTTTCTTGCTTAATGTGTGTGGACGGGTGTATGTGACCATGTGTGTGGACGGGTGTATGTGACCATGTGTGTGGACGGGTGTATGTGACCATGTGTGTGGACGGGTGTATGTGACCATGTGTGTGGACGGCTGTATGTGACCATGTGTGTGGACGGAAGTATGTCACTCATGTCACCTTAGTGCTCTTCCCTAACATACTGCCTCTATTTTATGGATAATAGATAGTACAGTATTTTGTATGTCTCGGCCATGTTCCCACTTACCTCTGTTCTTCAAGAGACATAAGGGCCGCATTCTTTAATTGTAAGATTCGAGTTTTAGGAAACGTCTGAAGTCTCCCGACCTTCGTTTTCTTTTTGAGATGAGGGTTCCTCACTGGTGCTGCATACTCTAACACTGGTCTGATATATGCTTCAGATAGCACTGTGAACGATGATTCCTTGTCTACGCTCCTGAAGTGACTGCGGGTGCTCGCCATGCAGCAGCATCTATACGATCTTGCATATGCAACAGGCGCAGTTTTGCGCTGCCTTATTCCATTCCTTGTCACTAGTGAGCTCTTGCAAGTCTCTCTGACCTCATGATGGGTGATCTGAGCCTTAATGATGCGTGGTCAGTTGCAGTCGTTGTTTGTTCTGGTTGTTCACGAGGTCAGAGTAGTCAGCACACAGTAACACAAGGACACTCTAGAGCTTCAGCTATGTCATGTGTGTGTACTGCGTATTACGCCAGTTATGTCATGTGTGTGTACTGCGTATTACGCCAGTTATGTCATGTGTGTGTACTGCGTATTACGCCAGTTATGGAACCTTTCCTTGTTCTCACCTAGTTGTACTCAACTAGTTGTGCTTGCAGGGCTTGAACTTCGGTTCTTTGCTCCAACCTTTCAACTGTCAATACAGGTTCCTGAGCCTACTGGGCTCTATCATATCTACATTTGAAACTGTGTATGGAGTTAGTCTCCACCACATCACTGCCTAATGCATTCCATTATCTAACTACTCTGACACTGAAAAAATTCTTTCTAATGTCCCTGTAGCTCATCGTATACTTAGCTTCCACCTGTGTCCCCTTGTGCGTGTACCACCATGTTAAATAAACCATCCTTGTCTACCCTGTCAATTCCTCTAAGAATTTTGTGTGCAGTGATTATGTCTCCCCGAACTATACTATCTTCTGGCGAGGTGAGGTGCAATTCACGCAGCCTCTCCTCGTAACTCATACCTCTTAGATTTGGGACTAGTTTAGTGGTATAGCTTTGAACCTCTTCCAGGTTCGTCCTGTGCTCGACAAGGTGTGGGTTCCATGCTGGAGCCGCATACTCCAGGATTGGTCTTACATACGTGGTATACAAGGTTCTGAATGATTCCTTACCCAAATTTTTAAAGGCAGTTCTGATGTTTGCTAGCCTCGCATACGCCGCTGATGTTATTCTTTTGATGTGGGCACACTCACGACTCGATAATGGTCCAGGAAGGACCGAAATGTTGTCGTTTCTCCATCTTCTGATGTCTAGTTTGGTCATCATATCTCCAGCCACCTTATGTGACTCATCGTCCGCTTTTGATGTGGGCTTCAGGAGACAGATTCCGCGAGATATCAACTCCGATCTTTCTCTCTTTCATTTCGTGGAGGATTTCGTCTCGTATTCGGTATCCTGTGTCTGGCCTCCTTTTCCCTCCTCCTTATTTCATTAGCTTACATTTAATTGTGTTGAACTTTAGTANCCCAGGCTGCCACACAAGGATTCTACTGCTTCGGCCTAAAATACCTCCCCACCAAATAAAAAAGGAACGATACCATGAGATCCAGCAGTGCTTTAAGTGCTACGAGCTCTCCCACCCGACCAACAAGTGTCAGCACCCTGTCCAGAGGTGCAGCCTGTGCGTACTGGACCATCACTACTCCATATGTAAGGCAACAGTCCATCGCTGCTTGCTCTGTGAGGGCAATCACCCCGCAATTTCCTACCGCTGCCCCCGCAGACAGGAAAGCATCAAGGCCCAGGTTGAAGCCAAGAGAAACAGCCCTTCTACCTCCTCGACCAGAGCCCAAGCGTTCAACCCACCACCTTAGCTCTCACTAATCGACCAGAAGACTTTCCGGTCTTGCCAACATGTGGCTCCTCCCAGCAGGCGACACATCCTTCTCATTGGGGACCCAAGGTCCCACAGGCTCCTTCACAGCCCCCTGCATCACGTGCAGGCATTATCCCTGGTCTTCTTAAACTAGCGGAAAGGCCTGCAGGACCTGACAACCAGCGCTTTGTTAGTGAACTGAACGCATTATACATAGACAATGGCCTGGCTCCCATCATAGCCACTAGCGTAAATCTCACTGCCTCCTCTACCACTCCGGAGACTACCACCAGGACGACCGTGCGGTCAACTTCAACTCCAGAACCGCCCATGACCCGGTCGACACAGAGGTAATTCCTTCTCCAGCTCCCAACACTCCTACCATCACTATATCAGCAGCCGTGCTAGCAGACGTGCTGTCTACAAACGATAACAGCACCACCAGCGCTCCTGAAATAGCTACAACCACCAATCAACAACACCTAAGCCTACCTAAGGCTGCAAGGCGAAGACAAAAGACAAAACACCACTACGGAGGTTACGGACTCCTCTGACGAGGAAATCATAGTAGGAGCTCCAGCGCCGCATCACAAATATGACACCTATACGGTTCAAGACTTCCTCATGGAGGCCACGTCACCAAACACCAACGACAGCACTACTCAGCCAAAGTCGCAGGCAAAGAAAAAACGGAAAACCTAGAACTCTACACTAATCCCACCAGCTCCATAACTGGTATAGCCAGCCCTCCAGGCTGAAAACCATCATGAAGACCCCATCCATCGTCACATCTCTAGTATCAGCCACTGATACAGATAATGGCTCCAAAGAGCCTCCACTTACGGGCTCACCATAGCCCGTGCTACTGGAACTTATTGTTCTGAGTATCGAATCTTAAACAACAACAACATCCTCGTAACTCAAACCTCTCAGCTCTGGGACTAGTCTGGTGGCGTACTTCTTGACTCTTCACGTTTGCTATATGTTTATCGAGATACGGACTCCATGTTGCTGCCGCATACTGAATAATTGGTCTGACGTATGTGGTATACAAATTTCTGAAAGATTACTCGTTAAGGTTTCTAAAGGCAGCTGAAATGTTGACCAATCAACCTGTAGTTTCTTGCAGTGTTCCATTATATTTATCCTCAAACTAGTTACATTATTACAGCACTCCGGCAACTGGTAGTATTTCAGCAACACCACGCACTGCTTGTTAGTGTAACACCACCAGGTGTTGTGTGTGTGTGTGTGTGTTGCACGCCGCGGTGCTACACTCCCCTACACCAGGCGGTATCAAAGTCCATTCCATGCACCCGCCAAACCCCCTGTTTATGAATGATAATCGGTTTACACACGATTATACTGCAGTCTTGTCACAGTCACCTGCTGGCCACTTACACCACCCACACTTAACCTGGTCACCTGCAGCTGAAATACACTCAATAATTCACTTAATCACTTACATACCTACTTAGATCGCGTCGGTAACTTGCGCTGATATTTGACGCCTCGAGAGTGTGTGTCGCTTAGTAATACTCGCTACACACAACCTCTTCTATTAACTTTAATTACGAGAAGAGTGAGAGTGACTTATCAAGAGTGAACACAAAAAAAATACGTGAAAATACGTGAAAAATAAATACGTGACTAAAAATGTGACAGTGTCAGACCAAGGAGGAAAATTGAAACAGGAATTTCTGTGAGTATTAATACATATTTATAATAGAACGCCTATTGGCCTTCAGTGACTAACCATAGTCAATGTCTATGACAGTCATTGGCTATGACTATGTCAATCACAGTCATAGCCAATGACTAACCATAGAAGGTACAATAACAAATGAATGAAATTAGGTGGACCAAATATGCACAAGATGCAGAAGGCCTATTGGCCCCATACGTGCAGCTCCTATTTATACCCCCACATGCCCACACATGGATAATAATAACATAAGATAGTAAATATTTACAATGAATTAGTGAGACAAATGTGTTCCAATGATTCTTCTCAAGTCGCCTTTAATTGATCTATTAAAAATGGATCTAAGTTATATAAACCACTGCTAATGTTCATATTACTTTCTTTTGTAATCTGTATCAAGCAGATTCAATATGTTTCTGTTAAAGGTGCTTTTACAATTCGTTATTGAAGAAGCCATCTCTCAATCAATTTGGTGAGCATCTTCTGACAGATGAACAAAGCCTTAGACAATTGGCCATGTCTTACAGAGTATTTATGTTGCCGAAATTCTACATTTCAAATCTTTAGATGTTTGCCCCACATAAAACTTATTACAGTCTTTACAACAAGGTATTTTAATAATGACACAATTATCACTACGAGGGCTGTTTCTAACTAATAGCTTACCAACAGTATTTTCGTAGCTAAACAATACATGTATATCAAAAAGTTTCAAGGCTTTGACAATATTCTCAACCCAGAGAAATATGGCAAACATAACAATTCTTTGGCGAATTTTTCTCTGCAATATTATTATAATATGTATGACGTGCTTTGCTATGGCAAAGCGGTCTCTACGACCACGGCGGTCTCCGGTTTGGAGTCCCTGTGCCTTCTTTTACCAACTTTTACCAACATAAATTAATATTGAGTCGCAACATGGTTTTATAAATGGCCGTTCATGTTTAACAAATTTGTTATCTTTTTATTCTAGCATAGTTGAGGCAGTTGATAGTGGTAAGGATTGTGATGTTGTGTACCTTGACTTTAGCAAAGCTTTCGATACAGTGCCACATGAAAGACTGATTAAAAATAGAGGCTCATGGTATTGGGGGTGCATATTAGCTGGATTAGGCATGGCTATACCAAAGGAAACAGAGAGTTAGTATAAATGGAGTCAAGTCAGAGTGGGAAAATGTTGTAAGTGGAGTGCCTCAAGGCTCTGTCTTGGTCCTCTGTTGTTTATAATTATATAAATGATTTAGATTCAGGTTTGAGTAGCAACATTTGCAAATTTGCCGATGATACGAAAATCGGTAGGAAATTAATTCGGAGGACGACTCACTATCACTTCAAGTTGATCTAGATAGGGTTTTGAAATGGTCAAAGGACTGGCAGATGCAGTTTAATGCTGATAAATGTAAAGTTCTGAAGCTAGGTAATGATGATAGAGTTACCAGATACGAGCTAGATGGTGTTGAGATTGCGAAGTCGGATGCGAAAGGGTCTGGGAGTTATAATTAGTAAGAATTTAAAACAAAAGGATCAATGCATAAATTTTCGTAATAAGGCAAATAGGACACTCGGATTTATTAATCGCAGCGTAAGTAACAAGACACCTGGTGTGATTCTCAACTATATCTTGCTCTGGTTAGGCCCATTTAGATTATGCAGTTCAGTTTTGGTCGCCATATTATAGAATGGATATAAATTCACTTGAACGTGTCCAGCGTAGGATGACTAAGTTAATTCCCCAAATTAGAAATCTTTCATATGAAGAAGATTAACAAGCTTAATTTGCATTCACTGGAAAGGCGAAGAGTTAGGGGTGACATGATAGAGGTTTACAAGTGGATGAATGGACATAACAAGGGGATATTAATAGGGTATTGAAGTATCAACACAGGACAGAACGCGAAACAATGGGTATAAATTGGATAAGTTTAGATTTAGGAAAGACTTGGGTAATCTGGTTCAGTAACAGGGTTGTTGATTTGTGGAAACCAATCCGCGTAACATTGTGGAGTGGGGTCCCTCGATTGTTTTCATGCATGGGTTGGACATGTATATGAGTGGGATTGGTTGGGTATAAATAGGAGTCTGAGGCGCTTCGTATGGGGCCAATAGGCCTTCTGCAGCTTGCCTTTGCGATTCTTCTGAGGATTTTGTAGGTTTGATCATGTCTCCCCTTACTCTTCTGTCCTTCCAGGGTCGTAAGGTGCATTTCCCGCAGCCTTTCCTCGTAACTCATGCCTCTTAGTTCTGGGACTAGTCTAGTGGCATACCTTTGGACTTTTTCCAGCTTCGTCTTGTGCTTGACAAGGTACGGGCTCCATGCTGGGGCCGCATACTCCAGGATTGGTCTTACATACGTGTACAAGATTCTGAATGATTCCTTACATAGGTTCCTGAACGCTGTTCTGATGTTAGCCAGCCTCGCATATGCCCGCAGACGTTTACGTTTAAGTAATGTGAGTGGCTTCAGAAGACAGGTTTGGGTGTGATATCAATTCACTTAAGAATACTAATTAACTCCTCTGTCCGTTTCATAACGTTAAACGTTATCAAAATCAGTCCTATTAGGATATCCATGGGTCTGGCCTCCTGCTCCTCCACGGCCACTAGTATTCACATTCACTTGCAGTGGTTACTCGGGTGAGACTTTACCTACAGCCATTTGTTGGACCAATATCAACATCAAGTCTGATCAAGGTATCTTGTAGCCTCCATCATCCTCAGATCTTTAATCTATCACTACAAACTATTTTTGCATCACATCAGCAAACATTAGAAGAGAAACGATCGTCATATACCAACTCGGAAATCATTTACATATATCAAAACAGTATAGGTCCAGAACGACCCCTGCGGGACTCCATCACTGTAAACTCTCGCTCAATCTGAGACCTCACCCCTCACAATGACTCGTTGTCTCTGTTGACTTAGGTACTCCTTTATCCAATGGAGTACCATTCCCTTCACACTGGCCTGCATCTCCAGCTTTTCACTAGCCTCTTTGTGGGAACTGTATCAAGGCTTTCTGACAATCCAAAAATATGCAGTCTGCCCCACCCTTCTTTTTCTTGCCTGATTTTTGTTGCCTGGTCGTAGAATTCAAGTAACCCTGTGAGGCAGGACCTGCCATCCCTGAACCCATGTTGATGCTGTGTTACAAAGTTCTCTTTCGCTCCAGATGTTCCACTAGCTTTCTTCGCACAATCTTCTCCATCAGCTTGCATGGTATGCAAGTTAGGGACACTGGCCTGTAGTTCAGTGCCTCCTGTTTATCCCCTTTCTTGTATATCGGGACTACGTTAGCTGCTTTCCAAATTTCTACCAGTTCCCCTGTTGCCAGTGATTTGTTATCAACTATGGAGAGTGGGAGAGCATAGTTCTTTCTGCTCCTTCCTTAGTATCCATGGGGAGATTCCATCTGGGCTTCAAGTTCCAGTTAGTATGTTTATTGAGATAAGCAAGAAATACATCTCAAAGGGATAGAGTAGCTTAGGCTATTTCTACACCCCCTTCATCTGGGCCTATAGCCTTTGTCACATTCTCTAGTAAACACTTCCTTACTTCCCCGCTGGTAATCTCAAACTCTTCCAGTGGTTCCTGGTTAGCTAGCTATTCCCTCTCTTATCTCTGGGATTTCTCCTTCCTCTAAGGTAAGACCTCCTGGAATTTCTTATTGAGTTCCTCACACCTTCCTTGTCGGTTTGTAGTGAATCCTTCTTCCCCTATTCTTAATTTCATAACCTGTTCCTTTACTGTTTTCTCCTGATGTAGCTATGCAGCAATTTAGACTAGAGTCAGGTATCTTGAGGTTATCTTGAGATTGATTGCGGGGCTTTTTAGTGTTCCCGCGGCCCGGTCCTCGACCAGGCCTCCACCCCCAGGAAGCAGCCCGTGACAGCTGACTAACATCCAGGTAGCTATTTTACTGCTAGGTAACAGGGGCATAGGGTGAAAGAAACTCTGCCCATTGTTTCTCGCTGGCGCCTGGGATCGAACCCAGGCCACCAGGATCACAATTGTCCAGCGTGCTGTCCGCTCGGCCGACCGGCTCCCAGTCTTTGCCTTGCTTGCGATGTCATTTTCGTATTGTCTTTCTGCCTCTCTTCTCATCCTGACATATTCATTCCTGGCTTCTGGTATCTTCCTCTGCTCTCCAGTGTCCTGTTATTCCATGTTTCTCCATGCCCTTTTACTTTGCTGCTTAGCTAGCCTACATCTCTGATTAAACCATGGGTTTCTCATCTGCATTTCACTGTTTTCCTTTTGGATTGGGACAAACTTGTTTGCTGCGTCCTTGCACTTTTGCGTGATGTAGTCCATCTTATCTTGGGCCGTCTTTTCCCTGAGCTCTGTTTCCCATGTTATATCTGTTAGGAATTTTCTTATCTCTCATAGTTTCCCTTTCGGTATGCTAACCTTTTGGTTTCGGTATCCCTCCTCGAGTTCAATACCCTTCTTCAATCAGGTACTCAAACACCAATACACTGTGTGTGTGTGTGTGTTGTGTGTGTGTGTGTGTGTGTGGGTGTGTGTGTGTGGTGTGGTGTGTGTGTGTGTGTGTGCTGTGTGTGTGTGTGTGTGTGCTTTCTTCCCCCCCCCCTCTTACTGTCTCCCCATCAATCTCAATCTCTCACCCTTTTTTTCTCTCATCTCCCCCTCTTTCTCTCCCTCCCTCCCCTCCCTCCTCACTCCTCTCCTCTCTCATACTTTGCCACCCCCCACTCCCCGGGGCCCCCAGGCCTGACCCTCGGGGACCCCCAGCCCGACCCTCGGGGACCCCCAGCCCCGACCTCGGGGACCCCCAGCCCTGACCCTGGGACCCCACCTGACCCTCGGGGACCCCCCAGCCCGACCTCGGGGACCCCCAGCCCTGACCCTCGGGGCCCCAGCCCCGACCCTCGGGGACCCCCAGCCCGACCCTCGGGGACCCCCAGCCCCGACCCTCGGGGACCGCCCCGACGCCCCAGCCCTGACCCTCCGGGACCCCCAGCCCTGACCCTCGGGGACCCCCCAGCCCTGACCCTCGGGGACCCCCCAGCCCTGACCCTCGGGGACCCCCAGCCCTGACCCTCGGGGACCCCTAGCCCTGACCCTCGGGGACCCCCAGCCCTGACCCTCGGGGACCCCCAGCCCTGACCCTCGGGGACCCCCAGCCCTGACCCTCGGGGACCCCCAGCCCGACCCTCGGGGACCCCCAGCCCTGACCCTCGGGGACCCCAGCCCTGACCCTCGGGGACCCCCAGCCCCGACCCTCGGGGACCCCAGCCCCGACCCTCGGGGACCCCCCAGCCCCGACCCTCGGGGGACCCCCAGCCCCGACCCTCGGGGACCCCCAGCCCCGACCCTCGGGGACCCCCAGCCCTGACCCTCGGGGACCCCCCAGCCCTGACCCTCGGGGACCCCAGCCCTGACCCTCGGGGACCCCCAGCCCTGACCCTCGGGGACCCCCAGCCCTGACCCTCGGACCCCCAGCCCGACCCTCGGGGACCCCCAGCCCTGACCCTCGGGGACCCCAGCCCTGACCCTCGGGGACCCCCAGCCCTGACCCTCGGGGACCCCCAGCCCTGACCCTCGGGGACCCCCAGCCCTGACCCTCGGGGACCCCCAGCCCTGACCCTCGGGGACCCCCCAGCCCTGACCCTCGGGGAC
>WNGS01113158.1:40441822-40455032 GCA_020271785.1 Procambarus virginalis | reverse complement strand
GCAAGCCTCCAATCAGACGTAAATTAGGTCTTTCTATGGGTTACAGAAAATAATATGTTTAACGAAGTTCCAGCTCTGCGCTACGGAAAAAAATGAAAATATAAAAACGGAAACCACATACAAAACGCAGTCAAATCATAACATAGAACGAAAGGCAATATATAGGATTTGGATGTACTCATGTCGGAAGACCTTACCTTCAAGAACACAATAAAGTAGCCGTCACAACTGCAAGAAATGTCAGGTTGGAATACAAGAACTTTTCACACTAGAGATGCTATACCGATGATACTTTTAAGACGCTATAGTGCTCTCTAGAGTGGAGTACTCCTGCACAATGACAGCTCCTTTAAAAGCTGGAGAAATTGCTGACCTGGAGAGCGTGCAGAGGTCCTTTACTGCTAGAATCCACTCAGTAAAACATCTAAACTATTGGGACCGACTAAAAAGCCTAAATCTGTATTCTCTTGAGCGCAGGCGGGAGAGATACATAATAATTTACACGTGGAAAATATTAGAGGGGCTGGTCCCAACCTGCACACAGAAATAACACCACGTGAGACCAGAAGGCATGGCAGGATGTGCAGAATACCCCCGTTGAAAAGCAGAGGTGCAACAGGTACTCAGAGAACTCTTATCAACATCAGAGGCCCGAGACTGTTCAACACAGTTCCACTACACATAAGGGGCATAACTAGCAGACCCCTCACAGTGTTCAGAGAGAACTGGATAAGCACCTCCAAAGGATACCTGTTCAACCAGGCTGTGATTCGTACGTCAGGCTGCGAGCAGCCGCGTCCAACAGCCTGGTTGACCAGCCCAGCAACCAGGAGGCCTGGTCGAGGACCGGGCCGCAGGGACGCTAAACCCGAAATCCTCTTAAGGTAACCTCAAGGTAGCTTAGTGCTGCCCGTGCCCATCACCCCGTTCACCGGGACCCCGCCCACACCAGCACCCGCCCACCAGGACCACGTCCACACCAGCACCCCGCCCACCTGGACCACTCCCACACCAGCACCCCGCCCACCAGGATCACGCCCACACCAGCACCCCGCCCACAGGATCACGCCCACACCAGCACCCAGCCCACCTGGACCACGCCCACACCCGTCCACCAGAACCACGTCCACACCATCACCCCGCCCACCTGGACCACACCCACACGCCGCCACCAGGACCACGTCCACACCCACACGCCGCCCACCAGGACCACTTCCACACCCCACCCCGCCCACCAGGACCACGTCCACCCCACACCCGCCCACCAGACACGTCCACACCCACACCCCGCCCACCAGGACCACGTCCACACCCACACCCCCCCCCACCAGGACCACGTCCACACCAGCACCCCGCCACCAGGACAATTAGTACCCCCCCCCCCCTCAATCACCCACAGGACCCCCTCCCAGCACCCTGACAATCTGGCTGTGACCATAAAGTACACGCAAGCTGTAGACCCCTTGTCTTAGTTGGCGTCTGGCTGCTTCAGCAGGGGCAGGGCGGCCAGCACAGTAAGGCAGGGCAGCCAGCAACAGAGAGGCAGGGCAGCCAGCAACAGAGAGGCAGGGCAGCCAGCAACAGAGAGGCAGGGCAGCCAGCAGCAGAGAGGCAGGGCAGCCAGCAACAGAGAGGCAGGGCAGCCAGCAACAGAGAGGCAGGGCAGCCAGCAACAGAGAGGCAGGGCAGCCAGCAACAGAGAGGCAGGGCAGCCAGCAACAGAGAGGCAGGGCAGCCAGCAACAGAGAGGCAGGGCAGCCAGCAACAGTGAGGCAGGGCAGTGTGGGAGCGTGGCTGTGATGACCAGGACCTGTTGTAGTCATCACCTGTGTAATGTGACAATACTATGATCCAGCGGTGTCCTACCCCTCACCTGTGTGTGTCTGTGTACTCTCCTACTTGTGCTTGCGGGGTTGGGCTTCGGCTCTTTCGTCCCGCCGCCTTTAAACTGTCAATCAACTGTTACATAGGTTCCTGACGTTACTGGGCTCAGAGAGGCCAATAAACCTGTCATATCTACATTTGAATTTGTGTGTAGAGTCAGCCTCCACCACACCACTGACTAACGTATTCTATGTGTTAATTACTCTGACACTGGAACTTTTTTTATCTAATATGTCTGTGGCTCATCTGGGTACTAAGTTTTCCACCTGTGTCCCCTTGTTCCTGTTCCACCCATGCTAAATAGTTTGTCTTTGCCCACCCTGTCAATTCCTCTAAGAATTTTGTAGTGGTAATCATGTCTTTCTTAACTCTTCTGACTTTCAGGGACGTTAGGTTTAATTCCCGTAGCCTTTCCTTGTAACCCATGCCTCTCAGTTCCGGGACTAGTCTGGTGGCATACCTCTGAATCTTCTCTAACTTTGTCTTGTGTTTACTAGGCATGGACTCCAGGGTGGAGCTGCATACTCCAGATTGGTCTGACATGTGG
This sequence comes from Procambarus virginalis, assembly GCA_020271785.1. Lineage (NCBI taxonomy): Eukaryota > Metazoa > Arthropoda > Malacostraca > Decapoda > Cambaridae > Procambarus > Procambarus virginalis. The sequence continues at coordinate 40,452,601 of WNGS01113158.1, read as the reverse complement.
TATACAAGGTTCCGAATGATTCCTTACATAAGTTTCTAAAGGCAGTTCTTATGTTGTGGTATCCAGCATATGTCGCCGATTATATCTTTTGATGTGGGCCTCTGGGACAGGTTCGGTGTGATATCAACCCCCAGATCTTTCTCTTTGATTCTTGAAGGATTTCATCTCCCAGATGATACCGTGTGTTCAGCCTCCTCCTCCTCCTGCCTTCCCTAATTTCATTACTTTACACTTTAGTACACTTTAGTAACCATTTTCTAGACCATTTCTTCAGTTTGTCCATGTCGTCTTGTAGTCCCTGCATCTTCATCTGTCTTGACTCTCTTCATAATTTTACATCAGCAAACATTGAGAGGAATGAGGCTATACCCTCTGGAAGTTCGTTTACATATATCAGAAACAGGATGGGTCCGAGTACAGAGCCCTGTGGGACTACGCTGGTGACATCTTTCCACTGAGGTCTCTCCTCGCGGTAACTCACTGTTCTCCGTTGTTTTGATACTCCCTTATCCAATGGAGCACCTTACCTGTTATTCCTGTTTCTCCAACTTTTGTAACAGACTCTTATAAATTTATGGGGTACTGTGTCAAAGGTTTCTGACAGTCTAAGAAAATGCAGTCTGCCCATCCTTCTCTTACTTAATTTTTGTTCACCTGGTCACATAATGCTATTAAATCTGAAGCACGATTTACCGTCCCTGAGCCCATGCTGGTGGTGTTACAAAGCTCCTTCTCTCCAATATACTTTTTCCTCACTATATTCTTCATTACCTTGCAAGGTATACAAGTGAAACTGGCCTGTAGATTAATGCCTTTTGCCTCTCATCCTTTTTGTATATTGGAACTACATTAACTGTCTTCCAGCTTTCCAGTAGGTTTCCTGTGACCTGTTATTCTCCTTAGAGAGTGGCACGCACAGTGCTTCTGTACCCTCTTTCAGTATCCATGGTGAGATTCTATTGGGCCCAATAGCCTTTGTCACATCCAGCTTCAACAGATTCCTTTTGACCTCGTTTCTGGTAAGCTCAAGTTCCTCCAAGGCTGCTTGGTTTGCCCCCTCATCACTCAGAACAGGGACTTCTTCTTGCTCTATTGTGCAGACCTCCTGGAATCTCTTGAATTCTTCACATATCTCTTTGTCATTCTGTGTATATGTTCTCCCATTTTATCAGTTTCATCACTTGTTCTTGAACTGATGTTTTCGTCCTGATGTGGCTGTGGAACAGATTTGGTTAGGCCTCGGCTTTACTTGCAATGTCATTTTCGTACTGTGTCTCTGCTTCTCTCATGAATGATTTAAAGCCGAGAGGTTTCTCTCCCCACACCGAGGGAGTCATTCTTGGCCCTCTGGTATCTCCCTCTGCTCTCTGGTGTTCTCGTATTTCTGTAGTTTCTCCACGTTCTTGTACTTAATTGCTTTGCTTCCTTACCTGCCTGATTGAACAATGGATTTTTCGGTTTCTTATAATGTATCTCATCTTGGGGCCGGGATAATCTTGTGTGAAGCTTCTCCACACTTGTGGGTGACGTAGTCCATCATATGTGTAGGACGCTGAGTGAAGGCAGCCACGAAGCTGTGCGTGAGGACGTCAACACTGGTAATGAAGCTCCTGGTGTTGGCACACATTATGCTAATGGATTAACTGGCCATGTATGAACCATGTTAAATAAGGGAGATGTGTATAGTGGGTGACCCTGTAGATGGTAGGTGGGGAGGTGTTGTGCTGGGAGGCTGGCAACAGTCACACCCCCTCCTCTCTCCCTTCCTCTCACTTTCTCACACTCACTCTCACTGTGTGTGTGTGTGTGTGTGTGTGTGTGTGTGTGTGTGTGTGTGTGTGTGTGTGTGTGTGTGTGTACTCACCTATTTGTGCTTGCGGGGGTTGAGCTTTGGCTCTTTGGTCCCGCCTCTCAACTGTCAATCAACTGGTGTACAGATTCCTGAGCCTACTGGGCTCTATCATATCTACACTTGAAACTGTGTATGGAGTCAGCCTCCACCACATCACTGCCTAATGCATTCCATCCGTTAACTACTCTGACACTGAAAAAGTTCCTTCTAATGTCCCTGTGGCTCATGTGGGTACTCAGTTTCCACCTGTGTCCCTTGTTCGCGTACGACCAGTGTTGAATAGTTTATCCTTGTTTACCCGGTCGATTCTTCTGAGGATTTTGTAGGTTGTGATCATGTCTCCCCTTACTCTTCTGTCTTCCAGGTCGTAAGGTGCATTTCCCGCAGCCTTTCCTCGTAACTCATGCCTCTTAGTTCTGGGACTAGTCTAGTGGCATACCTTTGGACTTTTTCCAGCTTCGTCTTGTGCTTGACAAGGTACGGGCTCCATGCTGGGGCCGCATACTCCAGGATTGGTCTTACATATGTGTACAAGATTCTGAATGATTCCTTACATAGGTTCCTGAACGCTGTTCTGATGTTAGCCAGCCTCGCATATGCCGCAGACGTTATTCTTTTTATGTGGGCTTCAGAGACAGGTTTGGTGTGATATCAACTCCTAGATCTTTCTCTCTGTCCGTTTCATTAAGTACTTCATCTCCTATTCTGTATCCTGTGTCTGGCCTCCTGCTTCCACGGCCTAGTTTCATTACTTTGCATTTACTCGGGTTGAACTTCAACAGCCATTTGTTGGACCATTCACTCAGTCTGTCAAGGTCATCTTGTAGCCTATCATCCTCTGTTTTAATCTTCCTAATAATTTTGCATCATCAGCAAACATGAGAGAAACGATTCTATACCCTCTGGGAGATCATTTACATATATCAGAAACAGTATAGGTCCAAGGACTGACCCCTGCGGGACTCCACTTGTAACGTCTCGCCAATCTGAGACCTCACCCCTCACAATGACTCGTTGTCTCCTGTTGCTTAGGTACTCCTTTATCCAATGGAGTACCTTCCCTTTCACACTGCCTGCATCTCCAGCTTTTTCACTAGCCTCTTGTGTGGAACTGTATCAAAGGCTTTCTGACAATCCAAAAATATGCAGTCTGCCCACCCTTCTTTTTCTTGCCTGATTTTTGTTGCCTGGTCGTAGAATTCAAGTAACCCTGTGAGGCAGGACCTGCCATCCCTGAACCCATGTTGATGCTGTGTTACAAAGTTCTTTCGCTCCAGATGTTCCACTAGCTTTCTTCGCACAATCTTCTCCATCAGCTTGCATGGTATGCAAGTTAGGGACACTGGCCTGTAGTTCAGTGCCTCCTGTTTATCCCCTTTCTTGTATATCGGGACTACGTTAGCTGCTTTCCAAATTTCTAGCAGTTCCCCTGTTGCCAGTGATTTGTTATACACTATGGAGAGTGGGAGGCATAGTTCTTCTGCTCCTTCCTTTAGTATCCATGGGGAGATTCCATCTGGGCTTCAAGTTCAAGNACATAAAAACATCATCACCAAAAAGCTTCTCAACCTCAACAAAGCCTACCTACACCAAGAATAGCGCTGAAGGTTCGCCTCTGCAACATGGTATCTTCAGGCAACCAAATTAGAAAGGTTAAATATCCCAAAAGGAATCCGCAGGGAAATAGCAGTTAGGTTATATAGACTACGTCTAGGTTACAGATGCAACTGGGAGATTGGTGAACCCGGACAGAGAGAGTGCATCTTCTGCCAAACTGTCACAGAAAAGCCATTACTTCACTATCTTCTGGAATGTGAAGCAACCGACGACCTTAGAAGAGCTTTAAGAGTTCCTGAATCTTGCAGTGGCCACCCTAAAGCCATCAACAGAGCCACTCTCCTGGTCAACAAAGGTGTCCAGCAGCTGGACACCCTCATAAAGACTGTGAAGCAGTATCCTCCCCCGCGATAACAGCTTGATGATTAAATGCAACCTCAGAATAATGAAAAGAATTACGGGAAAAAAAATTGTACCACTTACGGGCTATTCATGCCCGTGCCACCTCTTGGGTGGCTTAATCTTTATCAATCAATCAATCAATGCTAGCATTAAGTAAAACTCTGTTTCCAGGTTACAGTTGTGTGTGTGTGTGTGTGTGTGTAAACTAAAGTTTTTGAAAATGTATTAAGTTATTACGAAACGCGTTCAAGCGTCGCGTCAGACTAGAAATAAAAATGAATTTTGGAGAAATGATTTTTTCAATTACCATCGACAGTAAAAAGAAACATAAGAAATATTGAGAAAATTCGTGTTAGAATTATTAATCTTACTTTTTCGGTCATATTTAACAACATATGTTTACAAGAACAACTGCTATCAAAATATACTAATATATATATATATATATATATTATATATATATATATATATATATATATATATACATATATATAATGTTTAACAGATGCTCAGCTTGCTCTGTAAGGGTTTGGAGGGCTTCCCTCTTCGTGTTTAGTTGATGCCGTATGAGCTCTTGCCTATACCCCTATAGGTATAGTCTGCGTTGCGGACTGCTGGGTCATGTGGGTGTATATTGGTGTATACTGGCAGCAGGTTTTCTTTTAAACATGTCTCATTGAATATGACCGCATATTCTGTATTTACTATCTTCTGATTTAGGGCTTCTATCCCTCTAACTATTTTCCTAGCATCAGGCCTTAGCTGAAAGACGAGTTCTCCAAAATTCATTTTCGTTATTTCAGGGTGAAAAAAAGTGAATTACTATAGAATGTATTACACTTATTTATACAATTTGCACAACGTTTCGAACATCCATGGTTCATTCTGAAGTGAAAAGAAATTACAGAACTCGTTTATTTAAACCCGTACAGAGTCAGGGTTTGTTAGTTGAGAGGCGGGACCAAAGAGCCAGAGCTCAACCCCCGCAAGCATAACTATGTAAATACACACACACACACACACACACACACACACACACACACACACGTCTGTAACTGAAGGGAAGATGATGGCCACATAACACACAGCTGAGGCTCCACATGAGCCACATACACCAGGCGTGTGCCAGCAGCCTGCAGCAACTTGGACCGAGATTGTACCAACAGTTCGACACCAGAACTCCCCTCACAACAGTGAATGCTCCTAACACAAGAGTATTTCCTTTGGGTAGTGACCATTGCCGCAACTGTCAGCAAGCATCTTGATCTGCAATCGCTCTGTATTGCAGTGTTTATGTTTAGCTTAGTCTACACTGAAGACATATGCCTTTGCGACCAGACACAATCTTGCAAACACGAGTCCCACATTCTGGGGTGAAAACACTCATGTGGACGACACACAAGTAACAATGAAACCAACCACATCAATGAGACCATCACATCTATGTGCCAGACACACAGATAGACAGATAGACAGACAGACAGACAGACAGAGACCGACGTTGTCTTGTGGTTACCCGCAATTCTGTCAATCCTGCAGCTCACCCAAGTGGATAACATTGTAATCCTGGAAGTACAAGAGCCGAGGTGGGATAACACGCGGGTATCCGTGTTATCTTATAGGAGGCTGGCCGGTCGAGCGGACAGCACGCTGGACACGTGATCCTGTGGTCCCGGGTTCGATCCCAGGCGCCGGTGAGAAACAATGGCCAGAGTTTCTTTCACCCTATGCCCCTGTTACCTAGCAGTAAAATAGGTACCTGGGAGTTAGTCAGCTGTCACGGGCTGCTTCCTGGGGGTGGAGGCCTGGTCGAGGACCGGGCCGCGGGGACACTAAAAGCCCCGAAATCATCTGAAGATAACCTCAAGATAAGATATCCTCGCTGGATGATTCTACAGCAACTGTCCCCTTACTGCCTTTGCCACTTCAAGGCTTGGTGTCTCAGAGTGAGCTAGTGGGCATGATAACGCCGGCAGAGGTGAAGTGATTGGCAGAGGTGAACGCTAGTGTGACCAATGGGGGGTGGGGGGTGAGGTGAGGATCGGTCATGTGCCTGATGCTACCACCCACACGGAAAACAGTCATGTTGTGTATAAATTTTGGCACCTAAACCATCTTTAGAACTTTGTCTCCTCTATCAGATCTGAGACCCTTAGTCCTGGGGAGACAGCACCAAAAGCTTCCTCGTGGATCTGGGTTCCAAACTCATCGCAACAATAGGAACCCATGGGCTGCCAGCTTCCTTTTCCAGCGCCTTTTAGAGTGTCTGATCAGAGCGTATAGGTAGACTGGGTAGTAGACGCGTGTGTAGTGGGTAGTTTCATACAACACTACAACACCAGTGTGTAGTTTCCTACAACACTACAACATCTTCATCTTGACATCTTCAAGAGGAAACTAGATTTATTCCTCCAAGGAGTTCCGGACCAGCCGGGCTGTGGTGGGTATGTGGGCCTGCGGGCCGCTCCAAGCAACAGCCTAGTGGACCAAACTCTCACAAGTCAAGCCTGGCCTCGGGCCGGGCTTGGGTAGTAGAAGAACTCCAGAACCCCATCAACCAGGTATCAACCAGGTATCAACCAGGTAACACCAGTGTGTAGTTTCCCTGGTGTTGCCTCTGATGGCGATTGACGGGTGTGATAGATGGGAGTTCGTAGTAGAAGGGAAGTAGTAGACAGGAGGTGGCAGGTAGTGGGAGGGATCGACTAGGTAAGACTAAGCTGGGTGGTCGGTGTGTACATCTAATTGGAGTGAAGAGAATGGGCTCGCCACTCCACAAATGGTGGGACGAGAGCTGGGCTTCGGAGGGAAGGGCGCGGGTGTATGGAGGTCTGTACTTGGGCCCAGATAAGGAGGGAGAGAGAGAGAGGGAGGGAGCTTAAGAAAGATGGAGGACAAAGGGAGGTAAGAGAGATGGGTGGAGGAGTGACAGAGGCGTTAGAGGAAGAAGGAATGGGATAAATATTAGGGGGTAGGATGAGGATTAAAGAAGGGGGAGGATGTTTTATAAAAGAGGAAGGATGGCGGAATAGATAGAGGAAAGAATGCCTGACGAAAAGGGCGGATGGGAAGATTAGAGAGAGAGGAGGGAAATAAACAAAGGTAAGGAAGCCAGAGGAAACAAAATGAGGGTTCAGGAGTAAAGGAAGACGAGAGGGAAGGTGAAAGAAAAAGAGGGAGATAGATGGGGGTAATACATGGACCCCGTTGGCCTCAGACCAGCGATGGGGCCAATTGCCTTTATGGCTATGGCAGACCTGGCTATTATTTACGACTATCCTCCTACCCCTTGTCCCCCCCCCCGCACAGGGGCTCCACCTGGGGGGCAAGAATGTATTATTTTTTCTGTGATGGGGAGCCTTGAGAGAGGAGAATGGCTGATTTAAATAGTAAATAAGCCTTTTCTAGTCACTGATACATACGTTGGTGTGTGATGATAGTGAGGGCAGGTAGTTTTGGTGGGATTGGGTCCCCCTTTTGTGGCAGAGGTGGTTACCTTGGAGGGTTAAAGGGGGGGGGGGGGGAGGAGAGGCAGAAGGCAGCCAGGGAGGGGCAACTCAGGGCGTGGAAGTTGACAACCGTTTTAGGTGGTGTGCCGGAGTGCTGTGATTGGCAGAGGTGAACGCTAGTGTGACCAATGAGAGAGCTGGACACAATAGGGAGCTCTGCCCACTGGAGCGGGCACACCCAGCTTGAGTGGATTCTCTTGTCCTTTGTAAAATATTTTTTTTATTTTTTCTCTGATATTCACCTGTGTTTTTTCCCCGGCTGTCGGTATAATGTCTTGGGGACGTAAGGCGGCCGACACCACGACCACCGGACCTCTTAAGAATCATGTAACAGATGCAAGAATATGATTTCTCATTATTTTTTCGACAGGGGGTGGAAGAGAAAGAGGGTAAGGGGGTGCAGAGCCGCGGTACCCTCTTCCACCCCCTCTATCTCACCCCACTCCCACCAGTCCGCCCGTGATGCATTTAGCTAAGCAGGCAGGTATCTAGTGATAGTGAAGGAGGATGTTGAAGGACACACACCTGCAATTAGAGGGAGGAAGAGACAGCTCCCATCACTGTCAAGACGGCCGGCGTTATCATGCCCACTAGCTCACTCTGAGACACCAAGCCTGCCACACACTCGCCCACCTAACCATCAAAATAACCAGCTAGCCAGCCGGCCAAGAGCCTGCTAGCCAGTAAAATAGATAGTGGGTGTCAGCTAGCTAGCCAAGCAGCTGACCAACCTGTTAACTAGCCAAACGGACAATCGCAACAGCCCGACTCACCACCAATTTAGTCACTTTTCTCCCTTCACATCCACCTCTAAATCCTCAACTCCACCAATAACTCTGGTGACTATACTGGGCTCCGGCGCGTGTCTGGCCCTTATAGAGAATATGACGAATTATTAAAGCCACACTCAAGCTTCCGCAGAGTTATAGACAATTTTACAAGCACATTTGTCCCATCAAAGACTACGAACACGATATAATTGACCCAAGGTCAAAATGAGGTCAGTGTATATGCCACAGTGAAAATAATAATGCTAGTACCAAACATCAAAAGTCTTCAAGACGAGGTTTTTTTTCTAGAGGTGAGAGCACGAAGTGCAAGCTATGTACTCGAGGGCACGAAGTGCAAGCTATGTACTCGAGGGCACGAAGTGCAAGGTATGTACTCTAGAGCCAGCAATATAGAGGATAACGCCTCTAGTCACGTTAATGCAGCCCTCGACCCCGAAGACGTTATCGTCAATTTTAACTTTGCAACCAAAAACGATATTTTCTCATTGTTTATGAGGGCCAGACTGCATCATAAACACTGACCAAATGGCGGGTAATCCCGACCCCAGACACAGTGGTTCATCATCAACACTGCTCTACACGCCACTCGCAACTCATCACGTTCAAACGCTTCGTGAAGAGTGTTTCACTGTTGACCAGACCACACACTAGAAAGTGAAGGGACGATGACGTTTCGGTCCGTCCTGGACCATTCTCAAGTCGATTGTGACTCATCGCCTGCAGTGTTTCACTCTTAGCAGTAAAATAGGTACCTGGGTGTTAGTCAGCTGTCACGGGCTGCTTCCTGGGGGTGGAGGCCTGGTCGAGGACCGGGCCGCGGGGACACTAAAAGCCCCGAAATCATCTCAAGATAACCTCAAGATTGCTATGTTCCAACCGCATATTTATCAATGTTTCGCTCACTATTGTAAATATAAATAACTCAGCCCGTCCCATAGCTCGTCCTCATCAACAAAGGCCAAATGCTCGTTAATCCAGCCGCCAAACCCCGTTTACGGTTACGAATTACTGTTTACACACACGACTCAACTGATGATTATCGAATATTTCTCGAGCTGTTTCGCTGACGACCTTTGTTCGAATTGCAACTCTGTAATCAAAGACCCAAAAGCGATTCCATGCACCCGCCAACCCCACTGTTTATGAATAAAAAACGGTTTACACACACGACTCGACTCATTTCGTTCGAACACTTCCGGAACAAGTGCTTCACTGACGAATTTTGTTCGAACCACAACGCTGTAAATGCTTCACCCACGTACTACAAATACAAATAATCGCAAACAGAACCTAAACACCTAACCTAACCTAAATATGCACAATATGCTAATATATTATATTGATTTATATTCGAGAAAATTCCCGTTTTGAATGAACAGCATGTTACAATTTATGAATGCGTCTGTGGGGTTGACCGCTAGATGTAATGGACTTGAGTCGAGGACGGGTTGTTGTAAATGATTCACACAAGTACTTCAAATACAAATAATTGCCAACACAATCTAAACTCCTAACCTTTGCCTTACTACATATAGAAATTTAATATATAATAATAGTAACGTATTTATAAGAAGAAACCCATTTTATATACACAGTAAGTTCAAATTGATGAATTGATGGGAAGGGGGATGATGCGGCCGCTGCTTTAACGAGCCTGGCCTGAGTATGGGTTGCAGTACTTACATCACCACTCCAGCGATAGAAGCAATCGCTGGGGGAGTGGTATCGGTACTATGTACGCCAGTGGAGTGTTCCTTTGTAGCACAGGTTCGAATCCTGGTTGTGTCATATTTGGATGGGTTGGGTTGGGTTCTTAGTGATTATATATCTATTATATATAATTTCAGTCTGTGTATTCTAAATATATTTTGATAACAGTACAACATAAATACTTGCAGATAATGTCACAATAACGGGACAGTAACACGAGCCACACACATGACATGGAAGTGACTGTTAGGGTTAACTCTTGCCTGTCCCAGCACGTAGTTTAATGATTTAACCTTACTATGCCCATGCACTGCACCAGGCCCTGATTCTTGGAACTCCATATTCATCAAGAACTAGAAAACCACTATCACAGGCCCTTCACATTCTTTGGAGACAAAGCTTAGATACTGGCGTTATCCCTGATATACTAAAAACAGCAGAGATAGCACCACTCCATAAAGGAGGTAATAAGGCAGAGGCAAAAAAATTGCAGACCGATAACACTAACATCACATATCATAAAAATCTTTGAGATAGTGCTAAGAAGTAAGATCACAAAATACATGGAATCACAGCATCTCCATAAGCCCGGACAACATGGTTTCAGAACAGAGCGCTCTTGCCTGTCACAGTTGCTGGACCACTATGACATGGCACTAGATGCCATGGAAGATAAAAAAAAAAAAGCTGATGTAATTTACGCAGATTTCGCAAAAGCCTTTGACAAATGTGAGCAGGGTGTTATTGCAGATAAAATGGGTTCCAAAGGAATTACCGGAAAAATAGGCAGATGGATCTACAATTTCCTGACTAATAGAACCCAATGTGTAAGTCAATAAAATAAAATCCGGACCATCAACCGTGAAGAGCTCAGTCCCCCAGGGTACTGTGCTTGCTCCAGTACTTTTTCTCATCCTCATATCGGACATAGACAAGGACACAATCTATAGTACTGTAT
>WNGS01113158.1:40421822-40436822 GCA_020271785.1 Procambarus virginalis | reverse complement strand
GAGGAATCAATATGACTAGCTTAACTACACAACGAAATTACAATAACGTGATGCATCAAATGAACAAATCCACAAGGGCCGTGACGAGGATTCGAACTGCGTCCGGGGCATTCCAGACGTTGCCTTAATCGACTAAACTACGACATGGTCAAGAGAGTTGAAACCGAAGTTCTACTGAACTCACTGGATCCTGCAGCCTCTCCGAGACACAACCAGGGTTTTACACCACTCCCCCATGCACTCGAGCTATGTCAATAGGCTGTTTAAGGCAGCGTCTGAGATGCTCATGGACACAGGTTTGAATTCTCGTCATGGCCCTTGAGGATTTGTTCATGGCTGTCTTCAGCGAGCCACTAAACGCACTAAAGATTGATAACCCAAATGAATTTTTCATGGATGTGATGCAAACATCAAATCATATATCAGATGTTACCCTATCCCCACTAGATTTTGAAGAAGCCATAAACAGTATGTCTACGCACTCTGCACCAAGCCCTGATTCTTGGAATTCTATATTCATCAAGAACTGTAAAAAAAACACTATCGCTGGCCCTCCACATTCTTTGGAGACAAAGCTAAGATACTGGCGTTATCCCTGACATACTAAAAACAGCAGAGATAGTACCTCTCCATAAAGGAGGAAATAAGGCAGAGGCAAAAAATTACAGACCGATAGCACTAACATCACACATCATAAAAATCTTTGAGAGTGCGCTAAGAAGCAAGATCACAAAATACATGGAATCACAGCATCTCCAGAACAGGGCGCTCTTACCTGTCACAGTAGCAGGACCACTATGACATGGCACTAGATGCTATGGAAGACAAACAAAATGTTGATGTAATTTAAACAGATTTCGCAAAAGCCTTCGACAAATGTGACCATGGTGTTATTGCACATAAAATGCGTTTAAAAGGAATTACCTGGAAAATACGCAGATGTATCTATGATTTCCTAACAGAATCCAATGTGTAATAGTCAACAAAATAAAATCTGATCCATCAACCGTGAAGAGCTTTGCAGATGGCACTAAGATTTTTATGAGAGTAGAAAACATAGAGGACACGGCAAGCCTCCATCAGACGTAAATTAGGTCTTTCTATGGGTTACAGAAAATAATATGTTTAACGAAGTTCCAGCTCCTGCGCTACGGAAAAAAATGAAAATATAAAACGGAAACCACATACAAAACGCAGTCAAATCATAACATAGAACGAAAAGGCAATATATAGGATTTGGATGTACTCATGTCGGAAGACCTTACCTTCAAAGAACACAATAAAGTAGCCGTCACAACTGCAAGAAAAATGTCAGGTTGGATAACAAGAACTTTTCACATTAGAGATGCTATACCGATGATACTTTTAAGACGCTAGTGCTCTCTTAGAGTGGAGTACTCCTGCACAATGACAGCCCCTTTAAAATCTGGAGAAATTGCTGACCTGGAGAGCGTGCAGAGATCCTTTACTGCTAGAATCCACTCAGTAAAACATCTAAACTATTGGGACCGACTAAAAGCCTAATCTGTATTCTCTTGAGCGCAGGCGGGAGAGATACATAATAATTTATACGTGAAAATATTAGAGGGGCTGGTCCCAAACCTTCACACAGAAATAACACCACGTGAGACCAGAAGACATGGCAGGATGTGCAGAATATCCCCGTTGAAAAGCAGAGGTTCAACAGGTACTCTGAGAGAACTCTTATCAACATCAGAGGCCCGAGACTGTTCAACACGCTTCCACTACACATAAGGGGCATAACTAGCAGACCCCTCACAGTGTTCAAGAGAGAACTGGATAAGCACCTCCAAAGGATACCTGTTCAACCAGGCTGTGATCGTACGTCAGGCTGCGAGCAGCCGCGTCCAACAGCCTGGTTGACCAGCCCAGCAACCAGGAGGCCTGGTCGAGGACCGGGCCGCAGGGACGCTAAACCCCGAAATCCTCTTAAGGTAACCTCAAGGTAAGCTTAGTGCTGCCCTCACCCCGTTCACCGGGACCCCGCCCACACCATCACCCCGCCCACCAGGATCACGCCCACACCAGCACCCCGCCACCTGGACCACGCCCACACCCGCCCACCAGAACCACGTCCACACCAGCACCCCGCCCACCTGGACCACGCCCACACCCACACGCCGCCCACCAGGACCACGTCCACACCAGCACCCCGCCCACCAGGACAATTAGTACCCCCTCCCCTCAATCACCCACCAGGACCCCTCCCAGCACCCCTGACAATCTGGCTGTGACCATAAAGTACACGCAAGCTGTAGACCCCTTGTCTTAGTTGGCGTCTGGCTTGCTTCAGCAGGGGGCAGGGCGGCCAGCACAGTGGGGCAGGGCAGCCAGCACAGTAAGGCAGGGCGGCCAGCAACAGAGAGGCAGGGCAGCCAGCAACAGAGAGGCAGGGCAGCCAGCACAGTAAGGCAGGGCAGCCAGCAACAGAGAGGCAGGGCAGCCAGCAACAGAGAGGCAAGGCAGCCAGCAACAGAGAGGCAGGGCAGCCAGCAACAGAGAGGCAGGGCAGCTAGCAACAGAGAGGCAGGCAGCCAGCAACAGAGAGGCAGGGCAGCCAGCACAGTGGGGCAGGGCAGCCAGCACAGTAAGGCAGGGCGGCCAGCAACAGAGAGGCAGGGCAGCCAGCAACAGAGAGGCAGGGCAGCTAGCAACAGAGAGGCAGGGCAGCTAGCAACAGAGAGGCAGGGCAGCTAGCAACAGAGAGGCAGGGCAGCCAGCAACAGAGAGGCAGGGCAGCCAGCAACAGAGAGGCAGGGCAGCCAGCAACAGAGAGGCAGGGGCAGCCAGCAACAGAGAGGCAGGGCAGCCAGCAACAGAGAGGCAGGGCAGCCAGCAACAGAGAGGCAGGGCAGCCAGCAACAGAGAGGCAGGGCAGCCAGCAACAGAGAGGCAGGGCAGCCAGCAACAGAGAGGCAGGGCAGCCAGCAACAGAGAGGCAGGGCAGCCAGCAACAGAGAGGCAGGGCAGCCAGCAACAGAGAGGCAGGGCAGCCAGCAACAGAGAGGCAGGGCAGCCAGCAACAGAGAGGCAGGGCAGCCAGCAACAGAGAGGCAGGCAGCCAGCAACAGAGAGGCAGGGCAGCCAGCAACAGAGAGGCAGGGCAGCTAGCAACAGAGGTAAACGCGACTCATATCTGTACACCGTCTGGGTCACCTGTCTGGTGTTAATTGTTACCTTAAGGTAGAGGCGAGCAGGTAGGTTGCCTGTAGACCGCAGGGCCGTGTGACGGGCCCAGACCAGGAGTGGATAACAGTGAAGAAGATCAATGGTGTGGAGCGTGGCTGTGATGACCAGGACCTGTTGTAGTCATCACCTGTGTAATGTGAATACTATGATCCAGCGGTGTCCTACCCCTCACCTGTGTGTGTCTGTGTACTCTCCTACTTGTGCTTGCGGGTTTGGGCTTCGGCTCTTTCGTCCCGCCGCCTTTAAACTGTCAATCACTGCTACATAGGTTCCTGACGTTACTGGGCTCAGAGAGGCCAATAAACCTGTCATATCTACATTTGAATTTGTGTGTGGAGTCAGCCTCCACCACACCACTGACTAACGTATTCTATGTGTTAATTACTCTGACACTGGAACTTTTTTTATCTAATGTCTCTGTGGCTCATCTGGGTACTAAGTTTCCACCTGTGTCCCCTTGTTCCTGTTCCACCCGTGCTAAATAGTTTGTCTTTGCCCACTTGTCAATTCCTTTAAGAATTTTGTAGGTGGTAATCATGTCTTTCTTAACTTTTCTGACCTTCAGGGATATAAGATTTAATTCCTGTAGCATTTCCTTGTAACTCATACCTCTTGGTTCCGGGACTAGTCTGGTGGCATACCTCTGAATCTTCTCTAACTTTGTCTTGTGTTTAACTAGGCATGAACTGCAGGGTGGAGCTGCATACTCCAGGATTGGTCTGACATGTGGTATACAAGGTTCTGAATGATTCCTTACACAAGTTTCTAAGGCAGTTCTTATGTTGTGGTATCCAGCATATGTCGCCGATTATATCCTTTTGATGTGGGCCTCTGGGGACAGGTTCGGTGTGATATCAACCCCCAGATCTTTCTCTTGATTCTTGAAGGATTTCATCTCCAGATGGTACCTTGTGTTCAGCCTCCTCCTCCTCCTCCTCCTCCTCCTCCTCCTGCCTTCCCCTAATTTCATTACTTTACACTTTAGTACACTTTAGTAACCATTTTCTAGACCATTTCTTCAGTTTGTCCATGTCGTCTTGTAGTCCCTGCATCTTCATCTGTCTTGACTCTCTTCATAATTTTTACATCAGCAAACATTGAGAGGAATGAGGCTATACCCTCTGAAGATCGTTTACATATATCAGAACAGGATGGGTCCGAGTACAGAGCCCTGTGGGACTACGCTGGTGACATCTTTCCACTGAGGTCTCTCCTCGCGGTAACTCACTGTTCTCCGTTGTTTTGATACTCCCTTATCCAATGGAGCACCTACCTGTTATTCCTGTTTCTCCAACTTTTGTAACAGACTCTATAAATTTATGGGGTACTGTGCAAAGGTTTTCTGACAGTCTAAGAAAATCAGTCTGCCCATCCTTCTCTTACTTAATTTTTGTTCACCTGGTCACATAATGCTATTAATCTGAAGCACGATTTACCGTCCCTGAGCCCATGCTGGTGGTGTTACAAAGCTCCTTCTCTCCATATACTTTTTTCCTCACTATATTCTCATTGCCTTGCAAGGTATACAAGTGAAACTGGCCTGTAGATTAATGCTTTTGCCTCTCATCCTTTTGTATATTGGAACTACATTAACTGTCTTCCAGCTTTCCAGTAGTTTCCTGTGACCTGTTATCTCCTTAGAGAGTGGCACGCACAGTGCTTCTGTACCCTCTTCAGTATCCATGGGAGATTCTATTGGGCCCAATAGCCTTTGTCACATCAGCTTCAACAGATTCCTTTTGACCTCGTTTCTGGTAAGCTCAGTTCCTCCAAGGTTGCTTGCCCCCCTCATCACTCAGAACAGGGACTTCTTCTTGCTCTATTGTGCAGACCTCCTGGAAATCTCTTGAATTCTTCACATATCTCTTTGTCATTCTGTGTATTGTTCTCCTATTTTCTCATTTTATCACTTGTTCTTGAACTGATGTTTCGTCCTGATGTGGCTGTGAAACAGATTTGGTTAGGCCTCGGCTTTACTTGCGAGTCATTTTCGTACTGTCTCTCTGCTTCTCTCATGAATGATTTAAGCCGAGAGGTTTTCTCTCCCCACACCGAGGAGTCATTCTTGGCCCTCTGGTATCTCCCTCTGCTCTCTGGTGTTCTCGTATTTCTGTATTTTCTCCACGTTCTTGTACTTAATTGCTTTGCTTCCTTACCTGCCTGATTGAACAATGGATTTTTCGGTTTCTTATAATGTATCTCATCTTGGGGCCGGATAATCTTTGTGAAGCTTCTCCACACTTGTGGGTGACGTAGTCCATCATATCTGTAGGACGCTGAGTGAAGGCAGCCACGAAGCTGTGCGTGAGGACGTCAACACTGGTAATGAAGCTCCTGGTGTTGGCACACATTATGCTAATGGATTAACTGGCCATGTATGAACCATGTTAAATAAGGGAGATGTGTATAGTGGGTGACCCTGTAGATGGTAGGTGGGGAGGTGTTGTGCTGGGAGGCTGGGAACAGTCACACCCCCTCCTCTCTCCCCTCCTCTCACTTTCTCACACTCACTCTCACTGTGTGTGTGTGTGTGTGGGTGTGGTTTGTACTCACCTAATTGTACTCACCCTAATTGTGCTTGCGGGGTTGAGCTTTGGCTCTTTGGTCCCGCCTCTCAACTGTCAATCAACTTTTGGTACCAGGTTCCTGAGCCTACTGGGCTCTATCATATCACATTTGAAACTGTGTATGGAGTCAGCCTCCACCACATCACTGCCTAGTGCATTCCATTTACTAACTACTCTGACACTGAAAAAGTTCTTCTAATGTCCTCTGTGGCTCATTTGGGTACTCAGCTTCCACCTGTGTCCCCTTGTTCGCGCCCCTCCAGTGTTGAATAGTTAATCCTTGTTTACCCAGTCAATTCCCCTGAGGATTTTGTAGGTTGTGATCATGTCCCCCCTTACTCTTCTGTCTTCCAGTGTCGTAAGTTGCATTTCCCGCAGCCTTTCTCATAACTCATGCCTCTTAGTTCTGGACTAGTCTAGTAGCATACCTTTGGACTTTTTCCAGCTTCGTCTTGTGCTTGACAAGGTACGGGCTCCATGCTGGGGCCGCATACTCCAGGATTGGTCTTACATATGTGGTGTACAAGATTCTGAATGATCCTTACCCAGGTCCTGAACGCTGTTCTGATGTTAGCCAGCCTCGCATATGCCGCAGACGTTATTCTCTTTATGTGGGCTTCAGGAGACAGTTTGGGGTGATATCAACTCCTAGATCTTTCTCTCTGTCTGTTTCATTAAGTACTTCATTCCCTATTCTGTATCCTGTGTCTGGCCTCCTGTATCCACTGCCTAGTTTCATTACTTTGCATTTACTCGGGTTGAACTTCAACAGCCATTTGTTGGACCATTCACTCAGTCTATCTAGTCATCTTGTAGCCTCCTACTATCATCCTCTGTTTCAATCCTCATAATTTTTTGCATCGTCGGCAAACATTGAGAGGAACGAATCTATACCCTCTGGGAGATCATTTACATTACCAGAAACAGTATAGGTCCAAGGACTGACCCCTGCGGGACTCCACTTGTAACGTCTCGCCAATCTGAGACCTCACCCCTCACAATGACTCGTTGTCTCCTGTGCTTAGGTACTCCTTATATCCAATGGAGTACCTTCCCTTTCACACCCTGCATCTCCAGCTTTTTCACTAGCCTCTTGTGTGGAACTGTATCAAAGGCTTTCTGACAATCCAAAAATATGCAGTCTGCCCACCTTCTTTTTTCTTGCCTGATTTTGTGCCTGGTCGTAGAATTCAGGTAACCTGTGAGGCAGGACTTGCCATCCCTGAACCCATGTTGATACTTGTGTACAAAGTTCTTTCGCTCCAGATGTTCACTAGCTTTCTTCGCACAATCTTCTCCATCAGCTTGCATGGTATGCAGGTTAGGGACACTGGCCTGTAGTTCAGTGCCTCCTGTTTATCCCCTTTCTTGTATATCGGGACTACGTAGCTGCTTTCCAAATGTCTGGCAGTTCCCCTGTTGCCAGTGATTTGTTATACACTATGGAGAGTGGGAGGCAGTTTCTTCTGCTCCTTCCTTAAGTATCCAAGGGGAGATTCCATCTGGGCCTATAGCCTTTGTCACATCTAACTCTAGTAAACACTTCCTTACTTCCCCCTGGTAATCTCAAACTCTTCCAGTGGTTCCTGTTTAACTATTCCCTCTCTTATCTCTGGGATTTCTCCTTCCTCTAAGGTGAAGACCTCCTGGAATTTCTTATTCAGTTCCTCACACACTTCCTTGTCGTTTGTAGTGAATCCTTCTTCCCCTATTCTTAATTTCTAACCTGTTCCTTTACTGTTTTTNATATATATATATATATATATATATATATATATATATATATATATATATATATATATATATACATATATATAATGTTTAACAGATGCTCAGCTTGCTCTGTAAGGGTTTGGAGGGCTTCCCTCTTCGTGTTTAGTTGATGCCGTATGAGCTCTTGCCTATACCCTATAGGTATACTCTGCGTTGCGGACTGCTGGGTCATGTGGGTGTATATTGGTGTATACTGCCAGCAGGTTTTCTTTTAAACATGTCTCATTGAATATGACCGCATATTCTGTATTTACTATCTTCTGATTTAGGGCTTCTATCCCTCTAACTATTTTCCTAGCATCAGGCCTTAGCTGAAAGACGAGTTCTCCAAAATTCATTTTCGTTATTTCAGGGTGAAAAAAAGTGAATTACTATAGAATGTATTACACTTATTTATACAATTTGCACAACGTTTCGAACATCCATGGTTCATTCTCAAGTGAAAAGAAATTACAGAACTCGTTTATTTAAACCCGTACAGAGTCAGGGTTTGTTAGTTGAGAGGCGGGACCAAAGAGCCAGAGCTCAACCCCCGCAAGCATAACTATGTAAGTACACACACACACACACACACACACGTCTGTAACTGAAGGGAAGATGATGGCTACATAACACACAGGTGAGGCTCCACATGAGCCACATACACCAGACGTGTGCCAGCAGCCTGCAGCAACTTGGACCGAGATTGTACCAACAGTTCGACACCAGAACTCCCCTCACAGCAGTGAATGCTCCTAACACAAGAGTATTTCCTTTGGGTAGTGACCATTGCCAACTGTCAGGAAGCATCTTGATCTGCAATCGCTCTGTATTGCAGTGTTTATGTTTAGCGTAGTCTACACTGAAGACATGCCTTTGCGACCAGACACAATCTTGCAAACACGAGTCCCACATTCTGGGGTGAAAACACTCATGTGGACGACACACAAGTAACAATGAAACCAACCACATCAAAGAGACCATCACATCTATGTGACCGACAGACAGACAGACACAGACAGACAGACAGACAGAGAGACCGACCTTGTCTTGTAGTTACCCGCAATTCTGTCAATCCTGCAGCTCACCCAAATGGATAACATTGTAATCCTGGAAGTACAAGAGCCGAGGTGGGATAACACGCGGGTATCCGTGTTATCTTATAGGAGGCTGGCCGGTCGAGCGGACAGCACGCTGGACACGTGATCCTGTGGTCCCGGGTTCGATCCCAGGCGCCGGTGAGAAACAATGGCCAGAGTTTCTTTCACCCTATGCCCCTGTTACCTAGCAGTAAATAGGTACCTGGGAGTTAGTCAGCTGTCACGGGCTGCTTCCTGGGGGTGGAGGCCTGGTCGAGGACCGGGCCGCGGGGACACTAAAAGCCCCGAAATCATCTGAAGATAACCTCAAGATAAGATATCCTCGCTGGATGATTCTACAGCAACTGTTCCCTTACTGCCTTTGCCACTTCAAGGTGGGGGGGTGAGGTGAGGATCGGTCAGGTGCCTGATGCTACCACCCACACGGAAAACAGTCATGTTCTATAAATTTTGGCAACTAAGCCATCTTTAGAACTTTGTCTCCTCTATCAGATCTGAGACCCTTAGTCCTGGGGAGACAGCACCAAAAGCTTCCTCGTGGATCTGGGTTCCAAACTCATCGCAACAATAGGAACCCATGGGCTGCCAGCTTCCTTTTCCAGCGCCTTTTAGAGTGTCTGATCAGAGCGTATAGGTAGACTGGGTAGTAGACGCGTGTGTAGTGTGTAGTTTCACAAAACTACAACACCAGTGTGTAGTTTCCCTGGTGTTGCCTCTGATGGCGATTGACGGGTGTGATAGATGGAGTTCGTAGTAGAAGGGAAGTAGTAGACAGGAGGTGGCAGGTAGTGGGAGGGGTCGACTAGGTAAGACTAAGCTGGGTGGTCGGTGTGTACATCTAATTGGAGTGAAGAGAATGGGCTCGCCACTCCACAAATGGTGGGACGAGAGCTGGGCTTCGGAGGGAAGGGCGCGGGTGTATGGAGGTCTGTACTTGGGCCCAGATAAGGAGGGAGAGAGAGAGAGAGGGAGGGAGCTTAAGAAAGATGGAGGACAAAGGGAGGTAAGAGAGATGGGTGGAGGAGTGACAGAGGCGTTAGAGGAAGAAGGAATGGGAAAATATTAGGGGGTAGGATGAGGATTAAAGAAGGGGAAGGATGTTTATAAAAGAGGAAGGATGGCGGAATAGATAGAGGAAAGAATGCCTGACGAAAAGGGCGGATGGGAAGATTAGAGAGAGAGAGGAGGGAAATAAACAAAGGTAAGGAAGCCAGAGGAAACAAAATGAGGGTTCAGGAGTAAAGGAAGACGAGAGGGAAGGAGAGGAAGGTGAAAGAAAAAGAGGGAGATAGATGGGGGTAATACATGGACCCCGTTGGCCTCAGACCAGCGATGGGGCCAATTGCCTTTATGGCTATGGCAGACCTGGCTATTATTTACGACTATCCTCCTACCCCTTGTCCCCCCCCCCCGCACAGGGGCTCCACCTGGGGGACAAGAATGTATATATTTTTTCTGTGATGGAGGAGCCTTGAGAGAGGAGAATGGCTGATTTAAATAGTAAATAAGCCTTTTCTAGTCACTGATACATACGTTGGTGTGTGATGATAGTGAGGGCAGGTAGTTTTGGTGGGATTGGGTCCCCCTTTTGTGGCAGAGGTGGTTACCTTGGAGGGTTTAAGGAAGGGGGGGGGGGGAGGAGAGGCAGAAGGCAGCCAGGGAGGGGCAACTCAGGGCGTGGAAGTTGACAACCGTTTTAGGTGGTGTGCCGGAGTGCTGTGATTGGCAGAGGTGAACGCTAGTGTGACCAATGAGAGAGCTGGACACAATAGGGAGCTCTGCCCACTGGAGCGGGCACACCCAGCTTGAGTGGATTCTCTTGTCCTTTGTAAAATATTTTTTTTATTTTTTCTCTGATATTCACCTGTGTTTTTTCCCCGGCTGTCGGTATAATGTCTTGGGGACGTAAGGCGGCCGACACCACGACCACCGGACCTCTTAAGAATCATGTAACAGATGCAAGAATATGATTTCTCATTATTTTTTCGACAGGGGGTGGAAGAGAAAGAGGGTAAGGGGGTGCAGAGCCGCGGTACCCTCTTCCACCCCCATCTCCCCACCAGTCCGCCCGTGATGCATTTAGCTAAGCAGGCAGGTATCTAGTGATAGTGAAGGAGGATGTTGAAGGACACACACCTGCAATTAGAGGGAGGAAGAGACAGCTCCCATCACTGTCAAGACGGCCGGCGTTATCATGCCCACTAGCTCACTCTGAGACACCAAGCCTGCCACACACTCGCCCACCTAACCATCAAAATAACCAGCTAGCCAGCCGGCCAAGAGCCTGCTAGCCAGTAAAATAGATAGTGGGTGTCAGCTAGCTAGCCAAGCAGCTGACCAACCTGTTAACTAGCCAAACGGACAATCGCAACAGCCCGACTCACCCCCAATTTAGTCACTTTTCTCCCTTCACATCCACCTCTAAATCCTCAACTCCACCAATAACTCTGGTGACTATACTGGGCTCCGGCGCGTGTCTGGCCCTTATAGAGAATATGACGAATTATTAAAGCCACACTCAAGCTTCCGCAGAGTTATAGACAATTTTACAAGCACATTCGTCCCATCAAAGACTACGAACACGGTATAATTGACCCAAGGTCAAAATGAGGTCAGTGTATATGCCACAGTGAAAATAATAATGCTAGTACCAAACATCAAAAGTCTTCAAGACGAGGTTTTTTTTCTAGAGGTGAGAGCACGAAGTGCAAGCTATGTACTCGAGGGCACGAAGTGCAAGCTATGTACTCGAGGGCACGAAGTGCAAGCTATGTACTCGAGGGCACGAAGTGCAAGGTATGTACTCTAGAGCCAGCAATATAGAGGATAACGCCTCTAGTCACGTTAATGCAGCCCTCGACCCCGAAGACGTTATCGTCAATTTTAACTTTGCAACCAAAAACGATATTTTCTCATTGTTTATGAGGGCCAGACTGCCTCATAAACACTGACCAAATGGCGGGTAATCCCGACCCCAGACACAGTGGTTCATCATCAACACTGCTCTACACGCCACTCGCAACTCATCACGTTCAAACGCTTCGTGAAGAGTGTTTCACTGTTGACCAGACCACACACTAGAAAGTGAAGGGACGACGACGTTTCGGTCCGTCCTGGACCATTCTCAAGTCGATTGTGGCTCATCGCCTGCAGTGTTTCACTCTTAGCAGTAAAATAGGTACCTGGGTGTTAGTCAGCTGTCACGGGCTGCTTCCTGGGGGTGGAGGCCTGGTCGAGGACCGGGCCGCGGGGACACTAAAAGCCCCGAAATCATCTCAAGATAACCTCAAGATTGCTATGTTCCAACCGCATATTTATCAATGTTTCGCTCACTATTGTAAATATAAATAACTCAGCCCGTCCCATAGCTCGTCCTCATCAACAAAGGCCAAATGCTCGTTAATCCAGCCGCCAAACCCCGTTTACGGTTACGAATTACTGTTTACACACACGACTCAACTGATGATGATCGAATATTTCTCGAGCTGTTTCGCTGACGACCTTTGTTCGAATTGCAACTCTGTAATCAAAGACCCAAAAGCGATTCCATGCACCCGCCAACCCCACTGTTTATGAATAAAAAACGGTTTACACACACGACTCGACTCATTTCGTTCGAACACTTCCGGAACAAGTGCTTCACTGACGAATTTGTTCGAACCACAACGCTGTAAATGCTTCACCCACGTACTACAAATACAAATAATCGCAAACAGAACCTAAACACCTAACCTAACCTAAATATGCACAATATGCTAATATATTATATTGATTTATATTCGAGAAAATTCCCGTTTTGAATGAACAGCATGTTACAATTTATGAATGCGTCTGTGGGGTTGACCGCTAGATGTAATGGACTTGAGTCGAGGACGGGTTGTTGTAAATGATTCACACAAGTACTTCAAATACAAATAATTGCCAACACAATCTAAACTCCTAACCTTTGCCTTACTACATATAGAAATTTAATATATAATAATAATAATGTATTATAAGAAGAAACCCATTTTATATACACAGTAAGTTCAAATTGATGAATTGATGGGAAGGGGGATGAAGCGGCCGCTGCTTTAACGAGCCTGGCCTGAGTATGGGTTGCAGTACTTACATCACCACTCCAGCGATAGAAGCAATCGCTGGGGGAGTGGTATCGGTACTATGTACGCCAGTGGAGTGTTCCTTTGTAGCACAGGTTCGAATCCTGGTTGGGTCATATTTGGATGGGTTGGGTTGGGTTCTTAGTGATTATATATCTATTATATATAATTTCAGTCTGTGTATTCTAAATATATTTTGATAACAGTACAACATAAATACTTGCAGATAATGTCACAATAACGGGACAGTAACACGAGCCACACACATGACATGGAAGTGACTGTTAGGGTTAACTCTTGCCTGTCCCAGCACGTAGTTTAATGATTTAACCTTACTATGCCCATGCACTGCACCAGGCCCTGATTCTTGGAACTCCATATTCATCAAGAACTAGAAAACCACTATCACAGGCCCTTCACATTCTTTGGAGACAAAGCTTAGATACTGGCGTTATCCCTGATATACTAAAAACAGCAGAGATAGCACCACTCCATAAAGGAGGTAATAAGGCAGAGGCAAAAAAATTGCAGACCGATAACACTAACATCACATATCATAAAAATCTTTGAGATAGTGCTAAGAAGTAAGATCACAAAATACATGGAATCACAGCATCTCCATAACCCCGGACAACATGGTTTCAGAACAGAGCGCTCTTGCCTGTCACAGTTGCTGGACCACTATGACATGGCACTAGATGCCATGGAAGATAAAAAAAAAAAAAGCTGATGTAATTTACGCAGATTTCGCAAAAGCCTTTGACAAATGTGAGCAGGGTGTTATTGCAGATAAAATGGGTTCCAAAGGAATTACCGGAAAAATAGGCAGATGGATCTACAATTTCCTGACTAATAGAACCCAATGTGTAAGTCAATAAAATAAAATCCGGACCATCAACCGTGAAGAGCTCAGTCCCCCAGGGTACTGTGCTTGCTCCAGTACTTTTTCTCATCCTCATATCGGACATAGACAAGGACACAATCTATAGCACTGTATCATCCTTTGCAGATGGCACTAGGATTTTTATGAAAGTAGAAAACAGAGGACACGGCAAGCCTCCAATCAGACGTAAATCAGGTCTTTCTATGGGCTGCAGAAAATAATATGATGTTTAACGAAGTTCCAGCTCCTGCGCTACGGAAAAAATTAACATAAAAACGGAAACCACGTACAAAACGCAATCAAATCATAACATTGAAGGAAAAGGCAATATAAAGGATTTGGATGTACTCATGTCGGAAGACCTTACCTTTAAAGAACACAATAAAGTAGCCGTCACAACTGCAAGAAAAATGTCAGGTTGGATAACAAGAACTTTTCACACTAGAGATGCTATACCGATGATGATACTTTTAAGACGCTAGTGCTCTCTAGAGTGGAGTACTGCTGCACAATGACAGCCCCTTTCAAAGCTGGAGAAATTGCTGACCTGGAGAGCGTGCAGAGATCCTTTACTGCTAGAATCCACTCAGTAAATCATCTAAACTATTGGGACCGACTAAAGAGCCTAAATCTGTATTCCTTTGAGCGCAGGCGGGAGAGATACATAATAATTTACACGTGAAAAATATTAAAGGGGCTGGTCCCAAACCTGCACACGGAAATAACATCACATGAGACCAGAAGACATGGCAGGATGTGCAGAATACCCCCGTGAAAAGCAGAGGTGCAACAGGTACTCTGAGAGAGAACTCTATCAACATCAGAGGCCCGAGACTGTTCAACACGCTTCCACTACACATAAGGGCATAACTGGCCGACCCCCTCGCAGTGTTCAAGAGAGAACTGGATAAGCACCTCCAAAGGATTCCTGATCAACCAGGCTGTGATTCGTACGTCAGGCTGCGAGCAGCCGCGTCCAACAGCCTGGTTGACCAGTCCAGGACAGGAGGCCTGGTCGACGACCGGGCCCGGGGACGCTAAGCCCGGAAGCACCTCAAGGTAACCTTAAGGTAGTAAGTGTGACCCGACATAGCCCTGTAGTCCCTCCTACTCTTATCTTCTTATCTGTCTTTTTAGTTCTTATTTCCACTTTTTACTTCTTGCGTTTCTCTCCATTTTATTTGTTCCAGCTGTCGCTAGGCGTGCTGCAGTTACTCTCATATTGTTATATTCGGTGGGTCTTGCATGTGGGCTGGACGGTAGAGCGACGGTCTCGCTTCATGCAGGTCGGTGTTCAATCCCCGACCGTCCCAGTGGTTTGTCACCATTCCTTCCCCTCGTCCCATCCCAAATCCTTATCCTGACCCCTTCCCAGTGCAATATAGTCG
>WNGS01113158.1:40409381-40421722 GCA_020271785.1 Procambarus virginalis | reverse complement strand
CTATAATATATTATATAATGTACCTAGTAGCCAGAAAAGTCGTACTTGACCTACTAAGCAAGGCTCGATTTGCCTAATAAGCCAAGTTTTCCTGAATTTATATATTTTTCCAAATTTTTTCCTTTGAAATAATAAATCTGTCCCATTTCATTATGTATAAGTTAATTTGTTTAAATTTTAAATATAGTACGACGTTCTGCCTACTAGGTACAACATATTATATACATATATATATATATATATATATATATACTATATATACATATATATATATATGTGTACATTTATTTTTATATGCGAACAATCCTGAATGGTCCCCAGGCATATATGCAACTGGGGACCATTATATTTATATATATACACACACATTCATGTCTCTCCTACCGTCACAGGGTGAGATAGCTGATATAGAAACTAGTGTGCAATTAATTTAAGCACTTAATCACTGAAGGTGAATAATGTGCTTTTACAAGCTCAGGTTATATAGTTACATCAATACATACAGTTGTATAATTGATACATTACATTGTCAATCTTGGATACAAGTCCAATAATATATCATCAAGTGTTCCAGTACTCGTATAGTAAATACAGAGTTCAGCATACCTTAGCCCAGGGGGGTGAAAGTCAGTCAGTATGGGACATTCTACAATATAATGTTCAAGAGAGTGCATGTTTTCTCTTTCACAACAAAGTTGACACATTGTGTACTCGACATTTGGGTTTTTGAGAAAGCTGCCAGATACGTCTATATCCCAGGCGTATTCTGGCCACTATAACATCATATTTCCGGGTTCTTGTTCTATTAGTCCCCATATGTGAATGTCTCCTCACGATATCTATCATACTATTTAATGCTACAACTTTCAGGTCTACGTTTCGGTTGAAGGTGGAAGATGTACGGAATCTGAATGAAATATATTTAAATAAACTTCTCTCTTTAATATATATATATATATATATATATATATAATAATATATGCAAACAAGCCTGAATGGTCCCCAGGACTAGATACAACTGAAAACTCACACCCCAGAAGTGACTCGAACCCATACTCCCAGGAGCAACGCAACTGGTATGTACAGGGACGCCTTTAAACCACTTGACCATCACGACCGGACAAAAGGAAGTGATAGCCGAGCTATATGAACCACTTCCCCGCCGGCACTCGGATGGTATCTTGGGCATAGCATTTTATCAAATCACCTCATTTTTGGGGCAACACGTGAGGAACACAAATGCAAACAAGCCTGAATGGTCCCCAGGACTAGATACAACTGAAAACTCACACCCCAGAAGTGACTCGAACCCATACTCCCAGGAGCAACGCAACTGGTATGTACAGGGACGCCTTAAACCACTTGACCATCACGACCGGACAAAAGGAAGTGATAGCCGAGGCTATATGAACCACTTCCCCGCCGGCACTCGGATGGTAATCTTGGGCATAGCATTTTATCAAATCACCTCATTTTTTGGGCAACACGTGAGGAACACAAATGCAAACAAGCCTGAATGGTCCCCAGGACTAGATACAACTGAAAACTCACACCCCAGAAGTGACTCGAACCCATACTCCCAGGAGCAACGCAACTGGTATGTACAGGGACGCCTTAAACCACTTGACCATCACGACCGGACAAAGGAAGTGATAGCCGAGGCTATATGACCACTTCCCCGCCGGCACTCGATGGTATCTTGGGCATAGCATTTTATCAAATCACCTCATTTTTTGGGGCAACACGTGCATTTGAAAGTTCTTTGTCCGGTCGTGATGGTCAAGCGGATTAAGGCGTCCCTGTACATACCAGTTGCGTTGCTCCTGGCAGTATGGGTTCGAGTCACTTCTGGGGTGTGAGTTTTCAGTTGTATCTAGTCCTGGGGACCATTCAGGCTTGTTTGCATTTGTGTTCCTCACGTGTTGCCCCCAAAATGAGGTGATTTGATAAAATGCTATGCCCAAGATTACCATCCGAGTGCCGGCGGGGAAGGTTCATATAGCTCCGGCTATCACTTCCTTTTGTCCGGTTGTGATGGTCAAGCGGATTAAGGCGTCCCTGTACATACCAGTTGCGTTGCTCCTGGGAGTATGGTTCGAGTCACTTCTAGGTGTGAGTTTTCAGTTATATATATATTATATATATATATATAATATATATATATATATATATATATATATGTCGTACCTAGTAGCCAGAACGCACTTGTCAGCCTACTATGCAAGGCCCGATTTGCCTAATAGGCCAAGTTTTCATGAATTAATTGTTTTTCGACTACCTAACCTACCTAACCTAACCTAACCTAACTTTTT
Source organism: Procambarus virginalis (assembly GCA_020271785.1). Lineage (NCBI taxonomy): Eukaryota > Metazoa > Arthropoda > Malacostraca > Decapoda > Cambaridae > Procambarus > Procambarus virginalis. Next base: position 40,419,410 of record WNGS01113158.1, on the reverse strand, counting down.
CGGCTACCTAACCTAACCTGACCTATAAAATAGGTTAGGTTAGTTAGGTAGGGTTGGTTAGGTTCGGTCATATATCTACGTTAATTTTAACTCCAATGAAAAAAAATGACCTCATACATAATGAAATGGGTACCTTTATCTTTTCATAAGAAAAAAATTAGAGAAAATATATTAACTCAGGAAATCTTGGCTTATTAGGCAAATCGGGCTTGCATAGTAGGCCAAAAAGTGAGTTCTGGCTACTAGGTACGACATATATATATATATATATATATATTATATATATATATATATATATATTATATATATATATATATATTATATATATATATATATATATATATATATATATATATGTGTGTGTGTGTGTATACAGGATATGTGGAAGCTGGTCAGAATTGCATTTCACCTTTGTAAATGCACATTAATGACTATGTAAAAGGCATATCGAATACTTTATGTAGACAGACGTAAATCTGTGTATATATGTATTGATGTATTTAGGTTAGATTAGCATGTTAAAAGCACTACAATCACCTTCTGTGGTTGATTGTTCAATAAATCCCCGAACTGTATGTTTTAACAGATTTCTCACCCTGTCTGTGGAGGACAGAAGAAAATGTATATATGCTGGTTAGCATTGTAAATGTGTGGCCACGTCTGTGGTAGAAAATAATAATTAAAAAAAAACTGATTAATATATTCCTGAGGCTACTGGGCTCTATCATATCTACACTTGAAACTGTGTATGGAGTCAGCCTCCACCACATCACTGGCTAATGCGTTCCACCTGTTAACTACTCTGACACTGAAAAAATCTTTCTAACGTCCCTGTGGCTCATGTGGGTACTAAGTTTCCACCTGTGTCCCCTTGTTTGCGTGCCACCCGTGCTAAACAGTTTATCCTTATCTACCCTGTCAATTCCTCTGAGAATTTTGTAGGTAGTGATCGTGTCTCCCCCTACTCGTCTGTCTTCCAGTGTCGTGATGTGCATTTCCCGCAGCCTTTCCTCGTAACTCATGCCTCTTAGTTCTGGGACTATCTAGTGGCATACCTCTGAACTTTTTCCAGCTTCGTCTTGTGCTTGAGAAGGTACGGGCTCCATGCTGGGACCGCATACTCCAGGATTGGTCTTTTCTTATGTGGTATACAAGGTTCTGAAAGATTCCTTACACAGGTTCCTGAAGGCAGTTCTGATGTTAGCCAGCCTCGCATACGCCGCCGATGTTATTCTTTTTATGTGGGCTTCAGGAGACATGTTTGGTGTGATATCAACTCCTAGATCTTTCTCTCTGTCCGTTTCATGAAGGACTTTATCTCCCATTCGGTATCCTGTGTCTGGCCTCCTTTTTCCACCGCCTAGTTTCATTACCTTGCATTTACCGGGTTGAACTTTGGAAGCCATTTGTTGGACCATTCACTCAGTTTGTCTAGGTCATCTTGTAGCCTCCTACTGTCTTCCTCCGTTTTAATCCTCCTCATAATTTTTGCATCATCAGCAAACAATGAGAGGAACGATTCTATACCATCTGGAAGATCATTTACATATATCAGAAACAGTATGGTCCAAGGACTGATCCCTGCAGGACTCCACTTGTGACGTCTCGCCAATCTGAGACCTCGCCCCTCAGAGTGACTCGTTGTCTTCTGTTGCTTAGGTACTCCCTTATCCAATGGAGTACCTTCCCTTTCACTCCTGCCTGCATCTCCAGCTTTTTCACTAGCCTCTTATGTGGTACTGTGTCAAAGATTTTCTGGCAATCCAAAAATATGCAGTTTGCCCACCATTCTCTTTCTTGCCTGATCGTAGAATTCAAGTAACCCTGTGAGGCAGGGCTTGCCGTCCCTGAACCCATGTTGATGTTATCACAAAGTTCTTTCGCTCCAGATGTTCCACTAGCTTTCTTCGCACAATCTTCTCCAACTTGCATGTTATCCAAGTTAGGGACATTGGCCTGTAGTTCAGTGCCTCCTGTCTATCCCCTTTCTTGTATATCGGGACTACATCTGCCGTCTAACAAATTTTTGGCAGGCACAGTGCTTCTGGTCCTTCCTTTAGTATCCATGATGAGATTCCATCCGGGCTTATAGCCTTTATCATATCCAACTCTAGAAAAAGCTTCCTTACATCCCCCACTGGTAATCACACACTCGTCTAGTGGTGCCTGGTTAACTATTCCCTCTCTTATCTTTGAAACTTCTCCTTACTCTAATGTAAAGACCTCCTGGAATTTCTTATTCAGTTCTTCGAACACTTCCTTGTCGTTTGTAGTGAATCTGTGTGCCCGTAGAGTGTGGGGGTGGAGGAGTGTTAGTGGGGGTAGTGTGGGGAAGGAGGCAGAGTGCTGAGCAGGTGGTAGGGCAGTGTGGGAGTAAGGGTACAAGTTCACGTACGTCTGTAGAGACAATTAGATACATCTCAAAAATATAGGAGTTTAGGCTATTTCTACTCTCCCAGAGTAAGGGTAGAAAGAGTAAAGTTAGTAGAAGGATGTGTGAAGGGATGTATACAGGGTGTGAGAGCACCTTCACGGGGACCAACAGTCCTGGAGGGTGACACAAGGACCTCCTCCACTACACGGCCCCAACACTGAGGTGTAGAAGCTGTGGCTGTAGTCAACAGGTGCACAGCAGCAAATATTCAATATACTTTTACTTTAACATTATAACTTTTAGACATATAGTGGCAAAACTTATACTATATATCTAGCATGATGAAGGATAATTAATAAAATAATTATTGTATAGTTATAACTATTTGCACAACCTCAACATGAGACAGCAATGTAGACAGACAGACAGACATGTACAGAATACTAACCAACACATACACGAACTATTTCCACCACAGTTTTCAAGAATAATTACCACAAGAATGGGAACCTTTATATTGGTTAATCAAGATCCGTCTGGTGACTGCTGATGCCGCCCGCCCTCTTCGTTACCGTAATGGCTGCTGTTCACTCAGGCATCGACACCCTTATACCACGCCTCCCATACTGCTGGACACTCCTTGTTAACTTCCCGCCTCCCATACTGCTGGACACTCCTTGTTAACTTCCCGCCTCCCATACTGCTGGACACTCCTTGTTAACTTCCCGCCTCCCATACTGCTGGACACTCCTTGTTAACTTCCCGCCTCCCGTACTGCTGGACACTCCTCGTTAACTTCCCAGTGACATCACAATGTTGCGGGAGCAAACAATTTATAACATGTTTAAAACTTCCGTGGTGTCTCCTGGGACCCAGCCCTGGTGTGGTGGGTCTCCTGGGACCCAGCCCTGGTGTGGTGGGTCTCCTGGGACCCAGCCCTGGTGTGGTGGGTCTCCTGGGACCCAGCCCTGGTGTGGTGGGTCTCCTGGGACCCAGGCCTGGTGTGGTGGGTCTCCTGGGACCCAGCCCTGGTGTGGTGGGTCTCCTGGGACCCAGCCCTGGTGTGGTGGGTCTCCAGGGACCCAGCCCTGGTGTGGTGGGTCTCCTGGGACCCAGCCCTGGTGTGGTGGGTCTCCTGGGACCCAGCCCTGGTGTGGTGGGTCTCCTGGGACCCACCCCTGGTGTGGTGGGTCTCCTGGGACCCAGCCCTGGTGTGGTGGGTCTCCTGGGACCCAGCCCTGGTGTGGTGGGTCTCCTGGGACCCAGCCCTGGTGTGGTGGGTCTCCTGGGACCCAGCCCTGCTGTGGTGGGTCTCCTGGGACCCAGCCCTGCTGTGGTGGGTCTCCTGGGACCCAGCCCTGGTGTGGTGGGTCTCCAGGGACCCAGCCCTGGTGTGGTGGGTCTCCAGGGACCCACCCCTGGTGTGGTGGGTCTCCAGGGACCCAGCCCTGGTGTGGTGGGTCTCCTGGGACCCACCCCTGGTGTGGTGGGTCTCCTGGGACCCAGCCCTGGTGTGGTGGGTCTCCTGGAGACCCAGCCCTGGTGTGGTGGGTCTCCTGGGACCCAGCCCTGGTGTGGTGAGTCTCCTGGGACCCAGCCCTGGTGTGGTGGGTCTCCTGGGACCCAGGCCTGGTGTGGTGGGTCTCCTGGGACCCAGCCCTGGTGTGGTGGGTCTCCTGGGACCCAGCCCTGGTGTGGTGGGTCTCCAGGGACCCAGCCCTGGTGTGGTGGGTCTCCTGGGACCCAGCCCTGGTGTGGTGGGTCTCCTGGGACCCAGCCCTGGTGTGGTGGGTCTCCTGGGACCCACCCCTGGTGTGGTGGGTCTCCTGGGACCCAGCCCTGGTGTGGTGGGTCTCCTGGGACCCAGCCCTGGTGTGGTGGGTCTCCTGGGACCCAGCCCTGGTGTGGTGGGTCTCCTGGGACCCAGCCCTGCTGTGGTGGGTCTCCTGGGACCCAGCCCTGCTGTGGTGGGTCTCCTGGGACCCAGCCCTGGTGTGGTGGGTCTCCAGGGACCCAGCCCTGGTGTGGTGGGTCTCCAGGGACCCACCCCTGGTGTGGTGGGTCTCCAGGGACCCAGCCCTGGTGTGGTGGGTCTCCTGGGACCCACCCCTGGTGTGGTGGGTCTCCTGGGACCCAGCCCTGGTGTGGTGGGTCTCCTGGAGACCCAGCCCTGGTGTGGTGGGTCTCCTGGGACCCAGCCTAGCCTGGTGTGGTGGGTCTCCTGGGACCCAGCCTAGCCTGGTGTGGTGGGTCTCCTGGGGCCCACCCCTGGTGTTGTGGGTCTCCTGGGGCCCACCCCTGGTGTTGTGGGTCTCCTGGGGCCCACCCCTGGTGTGGTGGGTCTCCTGGGACCCAGCCCTGGCCTGGTGGGTCTCTCCCCCCCTGGCCGTGTACTTTACCGCCTGCACACTTGACTGCGGCCAATCTGTCCAGTAACCAATTTCATCAAGTCTCCAGGAATTAGTTTCCCGCTGGACCGCGACATTTGTACCCGTTGTTGCTGAGGGAGGAGGAGTGGAGGGTTGCTGAGGGGGGTGGAGTGGAGGGTTGCTGAGGGGGGTGGAGTGGAGGGTTGCTGAGGGGGGTGGAGTGGAGGGTTGCTGAGGGGGGTGGAGTGGAGGGTTGCTGAGGGGGGTGGAGTGGAGGGTGGCTGAGGGGGGAGGAGTGGAGGGTGGCTGAGGGGGGTGGAGTGGAGGGAGGAGTGGAGGGTGGCTGAGGGGGGGTGGAGTGGAGGGTGGCTGAGGGGGGTGGAGTGGAGGGTGGCTGAGGGGGGTGGAGTGGAGGGTGGCTGAGGGGGGTGGAGTGGAGGGTTGCTGAGGGGGGAGGAGTGGAGGGTGGCTGAGGGGGTGGAGTGGAGAGGAATCCATTATGGTATCAAATACATGTAGGTGTGCTCACCTATCAGTGCCTACCTACATTAGCGTGTACGGGGAATGAGATCCAGCTCCTGGGCCCCGACCAGCCTGGCTGTTGTCCTCTCTCGTCAACGCCTCCACCGTCTACTAATGTCCTTGTCCTCTCCCCCACAATTGGCAATGACTGCGTGTCCACCTCGTTGGTTCCTCTCGTTATTGGCAGCCTGTTAGGCTTATCGTGTCCCCCCCCCCCCTCGTAAAAGGCGAGGCTGCCCGTGCTGTCACCCAGTCAATTACTGGCCATACCTGACGGTACTTAACCTGACTCTCCGAGAGAAGCGGGAGTCGTATAGTCGGCGTGTTGTCTGGCTTGCACACCTGCGGCATGTAACACGTCCGGCCTGTAACACCTCCGGCCTGTAACACCTGCGGCCTGTAACACCTGCGGCCTGTAACACCTGCGGCCTGTAACACCTGCGGCCTGTAACACCTGCGGCCTGTAACACCTGCGGCCTGTAACACCTGCGGCCTGTAACACCTGCGGCCTGTAACACCTCCGGCCTGTAACACCTGCGCCTGTAACACCTCCGGCCTGTAATACCTCCGGCCTGTAACACCTCCGGCCTGTAGCACCTGCGGCCTGTAACACCTGCAGCCTGTAACACCTGCGGCCTGTAACACCTGCGGCCTGTAACACCTGCGGCCTGTAACACCTGCGGCCTGTAACACCTGCGGCCTGTAACACCTGCGACCTGTAACACCTGCGACCTGTAACACCTGCGGCCTGTAACACCTGCGGCCTGTAACACCTGTGGCCTGTAACACCTGCTGCCTGTAACACCTGCGACCTACAACGCCTGCGCCCTGTAACACCTGCGCCCTGTAACACCTGCACCCTGTAACACCTGCACCCTGTAACACCTGCACCCTGTACACCTGCCCCTGTAACACCTGCACCCTGTAACACCTGCACCCTGTAACACCTGCACCCTGTAACACCTGCGCCCTGTAACACCTGCGCCCTGTAACACCTGCGCCCTGTAACACCTGCGCCCTGTAACACCTGCGCCCTGTAACACCTGCGCCCTGTAACACCTGCGCCCTGTAACACCTGCGCCCTGTAACACCTGCACCCTGTAACACCTGCACCCTGTAACACCTGCACCCTGTAACACCTGCACCCTGTAACACCTGCACCCTGTAATACCTGCACCCTGTAATACCTGCACCACGCAACACCTGCACCACGCAACACCTGCGCCACGCAACACCTGCGCCACGCAACACCTGCGCCACGCAACACCTGCGCCACGCAACACCTGCGCCACGCAACACCTGCGCCACGCAACACCTGCACCACGCAACACCTGCACCACGCAACACCTGCACCACGCAACACCTGCACCATGCAATACCTGCGCCACGCAACACCTGCACCATGCAATACCTGCGCCACGCAACACCTGCACCACGCAACACCTGTACCATGCAACACCTGCGTCATGCAACACCTGCACCAAGCAACACCTGCGTCATGCAACACCTGCGTCATGCAACACCTGCACCATGCAACACCTGCACCATGCAATACCTGCGCCACGCAACACCTGCACCATGCATACCTGCGCCACGCAACACCTGCACCATGCAATACCTGCGCCACGCAACACCTGCACCACGCAATACCTGCGCCACGCAACACCTGCACCATGCAATACCTGCGCCACGCAACACCTGCACCATGCAATACCTGCGCCACGCAACACCTGCACCATGCAATACCTGCGCCACGCAACACCTGCACCATGCAATACCTGCGCCACGCAACACCTGCGCCACGCAATACCTGCGCCACGCAACACCTGCGCCACGCAACACCTGCACCATGCAACACCTGCGCCACGCAACACCTGCACCATGCAACACCTGCGCCACGCAACACCTGCACCACGCAACACCTGCGCCACGCAACACCTGCACCATGCAACACCTGCGCCACGCAATACCTGCACCATGCAACACCAACACCATGCAACACCTGCACCATGCAATACCTGCGCCACGCAATACCTGCACCATGCAACACCTGCGCCACGCAACACCTGCACCACGCAACACCTGCGCCACGCAACACCTGCACCACGCAACACCTGCACCACGCAACACCTGCACCACGCAACACCTGCACCACGCAACACCTGCACCACGCAACACCTGCACCACGCAACACCTGCACCACGCAACACCTGCACCACGCAACACCTACACCATGCAACACCTGCGCCACGCAACACCTGCACCACGCAACACCTGCACCACGCAACACCTACACCATGCAACACCTGCGCCACGCAACACCTGCACCATGTGACCACATACGCACAATCAGTAACAACCTAACTAGTCCTTCAACGTCGTCGTCTAGAAAGCGTCACTGTTACGATGCTTTGATTTCCAGTAATATATTGTATTTGTAACGGATTGGTCCGTGACCTGTGGTGACCTGTTAGTACAGTAAATATTGGATAGAGGCGCTGCTGTAGTTCACATTCTCGTAAAGAATGGTTGGTGGTGGTGGGAAAATACAGCATATCTGTATATCATGCCGGCATATATGATATATATAAATACCAGCATATCTTTCATGTCACATTTAACAACTCAGTGAAGTTTGTGAGGCATGACCTTACCTTTCTAAATATATGTTGACATTTGTCATAAAGTCGATCCTCTGAAGTTGTTCCACCAGTCTCCACCCGATTGCTGTCTCCAGCACTTTACACAGAACACTTGTGTAGTAGTGTAGTGTAGTAGCACTTGTCTGTAGTGTAGTCCCTCCTTTCTATCCCCATTTGCTAAATATTAGGACTACGTTTGCCTTTATTTCAGATATATGGACGTTTGTTGTCTCGAGCATATTATTTCTATTTCTTGATAACAAGTGACATTGTATTTGTGTAGTGTCTCTCAGGAACCATCGTAAGATGTGGTCTGGTCCTGCTGATTGTGTGACACTAAGTGCCTCCAATGTTATCACAGTCCCACAGTGTCATCCATTGTTTCTTCTGGCCGTTCGGCTGGTGGTGGTGGGACTGTGGTTGTGGTGGTGGCTGTGGTGGTGGCTGTGGTGGTGGAGGAGGTGGAGTTAGCTGAGTTAGCCCAATTGGAGTAAGAGAAGGACCCGTCTGGGGCGGGTTCTTATCTGGATGATTTGCAGGATGTGTCCAACAGGAGGCTGCCAGCCCTAACATTACACCTCTCTAGGGGCGCCCGACACCCTCCCTTATCTCCAACACTCGCCGCCGCCGCCCCATATCCCACAGGTCACCTACAACGCTCCTCCAACCACACCAAAGGTCACCGGAGAGGGGAGTGAGGGGAGATAAGGTCACGGGAGGTAGCAATGAGGGGAAGCAGTAGTTAGTGAAGTGGCTGAGGCGGGTGAGCCACACACATGGGCCGCTGGGAAATATACCAGATACAACCACACAGATAGGCCTATAACAGTGACCAGACTAAGGCTGGGGCACACCAGCCTACCAGAACACAGCTACCAATACAAGACATTAATTGATACTGTCCCACTCTCAGTCGGGGAGTGCATGCTGGTTGACTGAGTGCTTCAGACAGTCAGCAGTTACCACCACCACCACCACACACACACATGGTGGAGGTGTGGTGGGGCCAGGTAGCCTGGTGGATAGCTATCCACTATGGGGCCAGGTAGCCTGGTGGATAGCGTGCAGGATTCGTAATTCTGTGGTGCGGGTTCGATTCCCGCACCCGGCAGAAACAAATGGGCAAAGTTTCTTTCACCCTGAATGCCCCTGTTACCTAGCAGTAAATAGGTACCTGGGAGTTAGTCAGCTGTCACGGGCTGCTTCCTGGGTGTGTGTGTGTGTGTGGTGTGAAAAAAAAAGTAGTTAGTGTAGTTAGTAAACAGTTGATTGATAGTTGAGAGGCGGGCCGAAAGAGCAAAGCTCAACCCCCGTAAAATACAACTAAGTGATACATGCACTAACACCAACGTTACGTACTAAACACTAAATATCTCCACTCCACGAATAATGGCGCAGCATTTGAACAAAAGACGTATTGACATGTCTCTAAACTTACCAACCAAAGACAATGTAAACAATAGTAACATGTGTGGTTGTCATCACGTTGGTCCACCACTACCACCCACACCACCACTACTGCCACCCACCCACACCACCACCAGCCAAACCACCACCACCACCCACACCACCACCACCACCCACACCACCACCACCACCCACACCACCACCACCACCCACACCACCACCAACCAACACCACCACCACCACCCACCAACACCACCACACCAACACCACCACCACACCACCCACCCACCAACCACCACCCACATGTAGACATAATAAGAGAGACACAACAACGACATACACAATTCTCAGTAGAAAAAAAGACAAAGCCAATAAGAGACAAGTTACTACGAGGCATGATAAAGGAAGGGACCAAGAGCTGGAGCTCGAGGCACAGGTATTCCACTCTGAGGCTTTTAACGTAAGGAAAGTGGACAAGTGGAACGGACCGGATACTGTATTCCTAAGTGACAACTAGTAAGAGGGTCAGGAGCTAGCTCTCGACCCCCAGACACACGGGGGGGGGGGGGGTGAGGAGGGTGGTGGAGGGGCTGGGACAGTGGTGACCCTGTGCCACAAACACTCCAGGCACCATAAACAACATATTTAGTGCCATACCTCGGTGCCTGGCTCCGTCTCTGGCTTCCATTGCTTCTTAATACCAGCCTCTCTCACC
>WNGS01113158.1:40389648-40408381 GCA_020271785.1 Procambarus virginalis | reverse complement strand
CGTGCCCTCATTCCATGTGGTATTCCACCACCCAATTACATATAGATGGGCGAGCACTTGAGACTGCGAGTCTTACAGACACCTGGTGTCCCCATTAACGACCCTGGGAACCTTTCTTCTCTCAAGAGAGACGTGGGAGAGATTAAGCCCTTGCGGGTCCTTGTTGGTGTCAATCATGAATTACGTGAGACCTGCTAGAATGTTTTATGTATCATTTATACGCTCTGTGATTGACTACAATGCTCTACATCTCACACTGTATACTGACAAAGCGCTGAAATCTCTTGAAACCTTGCAAAATGAAGCTATGCGTCTCATCCTTGGGCTCCAAAGTCCACGAGAATAGTTAATATGAGAGCAGAGTTAAAATTACCTACCATAAGTGAGAAATTTTGTCTATTAGCACAGTTTTCGGCGTGAAGGCATTGAGTAGATCTAGACAACACATGAGTTTCAAGCTAAACTTTTTAATATGCTGCACTCACCTGAGGTCTATAGAAGAAGAACGAAATCTGATTATGTGTATATTGGTTCTACAAGGTAGCAACTCCATCAAAAATATTAAATATGTACCCACTCAACTAATGATTAATCAACCAATTACTCCATGGGATAACTGGGATCTATCAGTTGATTTTGTAAATGCGCCAAGATAGATAGTGGCACTCTACATTATTAAAACAGTTAACACTCAAAAGCATCACTGAAAGTACTCAGAGTATGGGTAACGATGTGTATCAGTGCTATACCGACGGCTCTGTAGAAGAAGGTGGACGATGTACCGATGTGCATGTAATATATTTGAACATTTCTCTTCTCTCGTACCTACAGCAATGAAGCGCGTCAATGACTGGGCAAGTACAACTCAAACCGAACTTGCAGGCATATACCTTGCCACTGAATTTTTAAAGACAAGGCAGTGGACTTATATACTGTGACTCGCAGAGTGCACTCCTGGCACTGAACGCACATAGTAGTGACACCCAGAAAATAGTCAGTGATATTCGAATGAATGTTTAGCTGCCAAAGAAAACAGATTTGAAATTAAATTCCTATGGATACCATCACATGTTGGCATCTCAAGGCATGACACTGTTGATATGCTTGCAAAGACAGCCTGTAGAAAACCAGTGTAGAAATTGATATGGGTATTTCATTAGCAGTGACAAAGAGAATACTTAACAAATATCTAATGAAGATCTCACCGACCTAACAAATTCACAAAGACCTGAAAGTTGTAGCATTAAATATTATGATAGATATCGTGAGGAAACATTCACATATGGACTAATAGAACAAGAACCGGCAATGTGATGTTATAGTGGCCAGAATACGCCTGGGATATAGACGTATCTGGCAGCTTTCTCAAAACCCAATGTCGAGTACACAATGTGTCAACTTTGTGAAAGAGAAAACATGCACTCTCTTGAACATTTATTGTAGAATGTCCCATACTGACTGACTTTCGCCCTCCTGGGCTAAGGTATGCTGAACTGTGTAATTACTATATGAGTACTGGAACACTTGATGATATATTGGACTTGTATCCAAGATTGACCATGTAATGTATTAATTATACAATGTATGTATGTGATGTAACTATATAACCTGAGCTTGTAAAAGCACCTTAATCACCTTCAGTGATTAAGTGCTTAATTGCACACTAGTTTCTTTATCAGCTATCTCACCCTGTCAGAGTAAATGAGACAAATGTATGTGATGCAGTGAGTGTGTATATGTATGTATATGTGTTTGTGTGTATGTATATGTAGGTATAAAGATATATGGAAGCTGATCAGAATTACATTTCACTTTGTAAATGTACATTAATGACACTATGTAAAAGACACATCGAACACTTTATGTAGGGCATACGTAAATCTGTGTATCTATGTATTTACGTATGTACGTTAGCTTAGCATTTTAAAAGCACCGACTCACCTCTGTGGTTGATTGTTCAATAAACCCCTGAACTATATGTTTAACACATCTCTAACCCTGTCCATGGAGGACAGAAGAAAATGTATATATGCTGGTTAGCATTGTAAATGTCTGGCCACGTCTGTGGTAGAAAAAAAAAACACCACGTCCAGCCTACACCTCTCCCTCCCTCCACCTCACCCCCACCTGCCTTCCCCAACACACTACGGGTCAGAGTGACATCAACACCATCCACCCCTCCAGCCTCACACTAGTGTGGTTCCCCAGCCGTTGCAACCGGCACTAACTAGGCCTAGTGAGCAATCAATCACACGGGACCAATGAGTACTTCACCAACCTCCAACGTCATAATTAAAGAATGAAACAATTTGCAACTTACAGTCTCGAGTGTCTGATGTTACAAGTACATTACTGTTAAATAAATAAGGAATTATAACACGAAGCCATTAATTCTATCATATAACGATCCCGGGAGAGGAAAGTGCGAAGCGCAAGTGACTATAAGTGAAGCCTGTGTGACCATACAGTACATGGCATGGCTACAGAGGGCAGGATGGAGCTGGGATACTAGGACTGAGTCAAGGAACTATAACCAACGTTTTGAATCATCGGGGGATCGCACGCCGATCTACAAAAAAGCGAGGCAGTCGCTATACCGACCAGTCCAAGTTAATGGGAGACATTAGTAAATATCAAACACGTCTTCGATCAATCTTCCTCAGGAAGCAAACGCGAATGATTGGCCAAAATCCTACGAACGAAGCTGTCATTTTGTCAGCTAAACAACCTTACTTTACCCATCCATAAGGATTCGTTTTCACTTCGTTTTACCTTGTTGTTGGACATTGTCACTGTTGACCTTCTGTTCAAATATAACATTATTATTGACAAAGTGATTTAATTTTTCTTTACATTAAATTCATCTTCAGTGTTGCCACTTTGTAAGTCGCTTCGGGTCCCTGTCAATACCATTCAGGTGACTGTCAATACTCTTCGGGGTCTCTGTCAATACCGTTCGGGTCCCTGTCAAAACTACTGCCCAGGTCCTTACTAATACAAAGACGATCCGCCTCAAACAATGCATTTCTCGAATAGTTTTTAAGGGAATTTTAATTTTTCTTTTAGAAAATTATTGTTTCCTGATTATTAATCCAAATGATTAATACGGCGTGAGGCCAAGAAGTGATCCCTGAGGCACCCAGTTGTTACTATCTTCTGCAGTACCACTCCTTTCCTTGAAGACATTGATCAAGACCTGTAGTGTGGCACATACCTTAGGGACCCACCAGTGTTTTGTAGCGTATGACCCTCTGACCTTTGGCCAGAGGGTCAAAGAACTGCGTCAAAGAATTCTATAGATTCAGGAACATAACATCGATAAGTGTTTAGGGGGTGCTATTTTTTGGGACGTATAAATCAAGAATTCTAACAGCTTCGTTCGACGGTTAACTCTTGTTCAATTTCTAAGGTTGTAGTTCTGTTGACAGTTTAATGATCAAATACTCGTTTGCATTATTTTTCCATAGCATTGCTGGCACACTAATAGTACGATAGTTTAAGGAACATTATTGTCTGTCACCTTTCTTAAATATTAGCGCGACAATTGTTAGTTTGAAGCCAATAGTTGGGCGAGTGTTCGTTTGGTGGTTTGTTAAGTAGCACCTTAAGGGAACACGCGATTTGCTTTTGGGAGTTGTTGAATACTGGCGTGAAGCTGTGGTCATGTTGCCGTGTGTGTGTGTGTGTGTGTGTGTGTGTGTGTGTGTGTACTCACCTATATGTACTCACCTATATGTGTCTGCAGGATCGAGCATTGACTCTTGGATCCCGCCTTTCGAGCATCAGTTGTTTACAGCAATGACTCCTATCCCATTTCCCTATCATACCTGGTTTTAAAATTATGAATAGTATTGGCTTCCACAACCTGTTCCTTAAGTGCATTCCATTTTCCCACTACTCTCACGCTAAAAGAAAACTTCCTAACATCTCTGTGTGTGTGTGTGTGTGTGTGTGTGTGTGTGTGTGTGTGTGTGTGTGTGTGTGTTTAGCGGCTGTGGATACGTTGACATGTAGAGAACACTGCGTTCTTATCACACACTTTCCACACATTTTGTTATGGCATTATTTCTAGTTTTAAAAATGTGAAAAAGTAAATACTGACTATGTTGAAAGCTTCTCTCTCTACTGCTGTACATGTGTGTGTTTTGTGTATGAGAGAGAGGGAGAGAGAGGAAGAGAGAGGAAGAGAGAGGAAGAGAGAGACGGAGAGAGGAGGGGGGTGGAGGGAGGCAGGGTGNAGATTGCGTGGTGATGCGCCCACTCATTTGCATGTGGGTTGAGCAGAGAGAAGAGAGGGACGGGAGTGGGCGGGACGCTCGTATATGAAGCCGTCACTTGGAAAACTGCTCCACTCACGGATTAGATTGGCTTTGTGACAGATGGCGAGACGGTGGTGGCATTGACGCTGCTACTGCTGCTGCTGCCGGTGTTACTGCTCCTGGTGTTACTGCTCCTGGTGTTACTGCTACTGCCGGTGTTACTGCTGTCCTTGTTACTGCTCCTGGTGTTACTGCTCCTGGTGTTACTGCTACTGCCGGTGTTACTACTCCTGGTGTTACTGCTACTGCTGCTGCCGGTGTTACTGCTCCTGGTGTTACTGCTACTGCTGCTGCCGGTGTTACTGCTGCTGCTGCCGGTGTTACTGCTCCTTGTGTTACTGCTACTGCTGCTGGTGTTACTGCTACTGCTACTGCCGGTGTTACTACTCCTGGTGTTACTGCTGCTGCTGCCGGTGTTACTGCTGATGCTGCGGTGTTACTGCTACTGCTGCTGGTGTTACTGCTGCTGGTGTTACTGCTGCTGGTGTTACTGCTACTGCTGCTGGTGTTACTGCTGCTGGTGTTACTGCTGCTGGTGTTACTGCTGCTGGTGTTACTGCTGCTGGTGTTACTGCTGCTGGTGTTACTGCTACTGCTGCCGGTGTTACTGCTGCTGGTGTTACTGATACTGCTGCTGCTGTCGGTGTTACTGCTGCTGCTGGTGTTACTGCTGCTGGTGTTACTGCTGCTGGTGTTACTGCTGCTGGTGTTACTGCTACTGCTGCCGGTGTTACTGCTGCTGGTGCTACTGCTGCCGGTGTTACTGCTACTGCTGCCGGTGTTACTGCTGCTGGTGTTACTGCTGTCGGTGTTACTGCTGCTGCTGGTGTTACTGCTGCTGCTGGTGTTACTGCTGCTGCTGCTGGTGTTACTGCTGCTGCTGCTGGTGTTACTGCTGCTGCTGGTGTTACTGCTGCTGGTGTTACTGCTGCTGCTGGTGTTACTGCTGCTGCTGCTGGTGTTACTGCTGCTGCTGCTGGTGTTACTGCTGCTGCTGGTGTTACTGCTGCTGCTGGTGTTACTGCTGCTGGTGTTACTGCTGCCGGTGTTACTGCTGCTGGTGTTACTGCTACTGCTGCCGGTGTTACTGCTGCTGGTGTTACTGATACTGCTGCTGCTGTCGGTGTTACTGCTGCTGTCGGTGTTACTGCTGCTGCTGGTGTTACTGCTGCTGCTGGTGTTTCTGCTGCTGCTGCTGTCGGTGTTACTGCTACTGCTGCTGTCGGTGTTACTGCTGCTCCTGCTGTCGGTGTTACTGCTCCTGCTGTCGGTGTTACTGCTGCTCCTGCTGTCGGTGTTACTGCTGCTCCTGCTGCTGGTGTTACTGCTGCTCCTGCTGCTGGTGTTACTGCTGCTGCTGCCGGTATTACTGCTCCTGCTGCTGTTACTGCTGCTGCTGTTGGTGTTACTGCTGCTGCTGCTGGTGTTACTGCTCCTGCTGCCGGTGTTACAATTAGGTGAGTAGTAAAAGGTTAACTTTCACTCCTCACCTAACTGCTTGTACCTGACCTCCCAGTGGTATAAATCTGATACGCCCAGTCGTGTCCCATTACGGGCTCACCATAGCCCGTGCTACATGGATATTTCGTTCTGCGTAGCTAAATCTAAACACAACAACATCCTGTCCCATCACTTGAGAATGAACCATGTACGTTCGAAATGTTGTCAATTTATAATAAGTGAAATACATTCTACAGTTCCTATTTAAAGTCAACCTCGAACAACTATGACATTTGAAGAAATACTCTTAATTAAACCATGATGCAAGAGCACTAGTTGGAGGGATACAAGACAAACAAGAAAATAATCAACACGGAATATGCACTCATATTCAATTAAACGTTTATTATATATATATATATATATATATATATATATATATATATATATATATATATATATATATATATATATATACAAAACATACAAAAACATATACAAACATATATAACATATATATACAATATATATATATAAACATATATATACAAAACATACAAAACATACAAAAAAATAATAGGGGTGGTAGGAGAAGAAAGAATAAAGTATTCAGTGAGAATCCACAAGATCTTCTCTGAATGCTCTTTGTTTTCTTCTTCGAGGATGTGGGTCCCTGCAATTGCACCAGAGGTGGTACCCCTAATATATATATATATATATATATATATATATATATATATATATATATATATATATAATATATATATTTATTTATTTATTTATTTTGGTAGCAGTCTTTCCTGTAGACATATATTATTAAATATGACCGAAAAAGTAAGATTAATAATTCTAACACAAATTTTCTCAATATTTCTTATGTTTCTTTTCACTGTCGATGGTAATTGAAAAATCAGTTCTCCAAAATTTATTTTTATTTCTAGTCTGACGCGACACTTGAACGCGTTTCGTAATAACTTATTACATTTTCAAAGACTTTAGGTTACACGCACACAACTATAACCTGCAAACACTGAACAGATTTCTTACTATGCTATAATTCAAACGGCTTTTTATCTCACCATAGCCCGTGCTACTTGGAACTTCTTGTTCCAGGTAGCGAATCTTTAACAACAACAACAACGGTGCGGAGTCTTGAAGTGGGTAGAATATAGTTGTGCATTAATTGGCTGTTGATTGCTGGTATTGACTTCTTGATGTGTAGTGCCTCGCAGATATCAAGCCGCCTGCTATCGCTGTATCTATCGATGATTTCTGTGTTGTTTGCTAAAATTTCTCTGGTGATGGTCTGGTTGTGGGAAGAGATTGTTCCATAATGGAGCCCTGTTGCTTATGCATCGTTAATCGCCTGGAAAGAGATGTTGTTGTCTTGCCTATATACCGAGTTCTTTGAGGCTTACAGTCCCCAAGTGGGCATTTGTGTGCCCCCATTCTTTGGGGCACACGTGAGGAACACAAATGCGAACAAGCCTGAATGGTTCCCAGGATTATATGCAACTGAAAACTCTGAATGAAAATAACTGAACGAGGTGATTTGATAAAATACCATGCCCAAGATTACCATCAGAGTGCCGGCGGGCTGATGGGCGAAAGAGCCTCGGCTACCATCAGCTTTTGACCGGTCGTGATGGTCGAGTGGATTAAGGTGTCCTGTACACACCAGTTTCATTGTGCTCCTGGCAGTATGGGTTCGAGTCACTTCTGGGGTGTGAGTTCAGTTGCATATATTCCTGGGGACTATTCAGGCTTGTTTGCATATATATTATATATATATATATATATATATATATATATATATGCGGAAAAAAAGTGAAAAATAGAGAATGCTAAACGCGTTTTCAACTTAAATTGCCTTCATCACTGCAAAGTAGAATGAAGCTCCATTCTACTTTAGCCGGTCGGCCGAGCGGACAGCACACTGGACTTGTGATCCTGTAGTCCCGGGTTTGATCCCGGGCGCCGGCGAGAAACAATGGGCAGTTTCTTTCACCATATGCCCCTGTTACCTAGCAGTAAAATAGGTACCTGGGTGTTAGTCAGCTGTCACGGGCTGCTTCCTGGGGGTGGAGGTCTGGTCGAGGACCAGGACGCAGGGACACAAAAAAGCCTTGAAATCATCTCAAGATAACCTCAAGAAGAAGATACTTTGCTCTGATGAAGGCAATTTAAGCCGAAAACGCGTTTAGTATTCTCTATTTTTCACATGTTATTTTTCCGCTTACTTGGATCAGTGTTTTGTGATCATTGTTACGTATAAAAATAAATAAAACTATAAATGCTCGTTGTTTAAAATCACTAATCTCCGAAAGTTCTTCACCGATTGCTTTGAAATTGTGACACAACGTAACATTTGCATACGAGCGTGTTTTAATATACCTACTATATAGATGCCAGACCTGTGAAAGATAAAACCATGTTTTATTTAAACCGCGCCATCTGTTGCACGTAAAAGCAACACAAACTATTCTAAATATGATACGATTCCATTTCAATGTTTCCGATTGCAGTGATAAATTAAATTTTCATAGATTTCAATTTTTTTCATATATTTATTTTTTTTTCATTTCGTTGTTTTTAACTGTTTTTCTTATTTTCAGTGATGGGAACATCAGATCATTTACGAACGCATCGGACGAGGGAGTGGGGAAAAAGAGGGTACAGGAGTGGGGAGGACGGGGGGGGGGAGGGGAGTGTTGCTATGGCTCAGCACCGCACATGGGTTGCTGAGCCACAGCAACGCGTGGCCGGGTACAGCTAGTATATACAATAAAAACAGGTACCTGTACACTGGTCAATTGTTATGGGTTGTAACTGTGGGAAGGTTAGCAGTGGGTCTAGCAGGGAGCTGGACAAGGCTGGAACACTTCCTGTCCCCTACACCACCACCAGCAGGAAACACCTTCCGGGTCTGGGAGCCCTTCTCGTTATCTTGAGGTTATCTTGAGATGATTTCCGGGCTTAGCGTTCCCGTGGCCCGGTCCTCGACCAGGCCTCCTTTTAGTTACACAACCCTAGGAAGCAGCCCGTAGCAGCTGCCTAACTCCCAGATACCTATTTACTGCTAGGTGAACAGATGCATCAAGGTGAAAGAAACTCCGCCCATTTGTTTCCGCCTCAACCGGGGATCGAACCCGGAACCTTAGGACTACGAATCACGACCACTGTAGGTTGAATCCGCGAGGCCATCCTGATAGATTCAAGATGACTGGAATCATTGTAGGATATTATGGTCAGAAGGATCACACACACACACACACACACACACACACACGCACACACACACACACACACACACACACACACACACACACACACACACAGCGTCTACATAAACTTGAGGATTAAAGCATTTTGAAATAATTAATAATAATTAGTTTTGTCGGGGACAGGAAGCATATTATATATATCCCTTGGATGCCATGGATGTTAAGCAAAACATCGAAATTAAATATACAGATTTCGCGAAGGCTCTCGACCAGCGTGACCAAGGTGGTGTTGCGCACAAAAGGAATTATTGCAAAAGTACTTTAAATCCTTACGAACAGACTCCACAATATAAAAGTCAACACAGTGAAGACCGGATCATCTACCGTGAAGAGCTCAGTCCCCCCCCCTGGGTACTGTGCCTGCTCAGTCCCCCCCAGGGTACTGTGCCTGCTCAGTCCCCCCTGTGTACTGTGCCTGCTCAGTCCCCCCCCTGTGTACTGTGCCTGCTCAGTCCCCCCCCTGGGTAATGTGCCTGTTCAGTCCCCCCTGGGTACTGTGCCTGCTCAGTCCCCCCTGGGTACTGTGCCTGCTCAGTCCCCCCTGGGTACTGTGCCTGCTCAGTCCCCCCCTGGGTACTGTGCCTGCTCAGTCCCCCCTGGGTACTGTGCCTGCTCAGTCCCCCCCTGGGTACTGTGCCTGCTCAGTCCCCCCCTGGGTACTGTGCCTGCTCAGTCCCCCCCTGGGTACTGTGCCTGCTCAGTCCCCCCCTGGGTACTGTGCCTGCTCAGTCCCCCCTGGGTACTGTGCCTGCTCAGTCCCCCCCTGGGTACTGTGCCTGCTCAGTCCCCCCTGGGTACTGTGCCTGCTCAGTCCCCCCTGGGTACTGTGCCTGCTCAGTCCCCCCGGGTACTGTGCCTGCTCAGACCCCCCTGGGTACTGTGCCTGCTCAGTCCCCCTGGGTACTGTGCCTGCTCAGTCCCCCCCTGGGTACTGTGCCTGCTCAGTCCCCCCCCCCCTGGGTACTGTGCCTGCTCAGTCCCCCCCCCCTGGGTACTGTGCCTGCTCAGTCCCCCCCTGGGTACTGTGCCTGCTCAGTCCCCCCCTGGGTACTGTGCCTGCTCAGTCCCCCCCTGGGTACTGTGCCTGCTCAGTCCCCCCCCCTGGGTACTGTGCCTGCTCAGTCCCCCCCTGGGTACTGTGCCTGCTCAGTCCCCCCCTGGGTACTGTGCCTGCTCAGTCCCCCCCTGGGTACTGTGCCTGCTCAGTCCCCCCCCTGGGTACTGTGCCTGCTCAGTCCCCCCCCGGGTACTGTGCCTGCTCAATCCCCCCCCCCCCCGAGTACTGTGCCTGCTCAGTCCCCCCCGGGTACTGTGCCTGCTCAGTCCCCCCAGGGTACTGTGCCTGCTCAATCCTCCTGGGCACTGTGCCTGCTCAGTCCCCCAGGGCACTGTACCTGCTCAGTCCCCCCAGGGCACTGTGCCTGCTCAGTCCTCCCAGGGCACTGTGCCTGCTGAGTCCACCAGGGTACTGAGCTTTGAGAAAAAAATGGAGAGCTAAACTGCTGGAAGTGGCGACATTAAACTAAGTCAGCATGTCAGGGAACCCACAAGGATGAGAGACAACGATGAACCAGCGAGACTCGACCAAATCTTCACACTGAATGACTCCAACATAAGAGAAATCGGCTTTAAAGCCCCTCTGGGAACGAGCGACCACAGTGTGCTGACGTTTGAGTATCTGGTCGAAGAAGGATTAATGTACTCAAGGAAGGGAAATGAAAACAAAAGGCTGGCATTCCGAAAGGGATGAGGAGGAGATAAGAAAATTCCTAACAGATATAACTTGGAAAACAGAGCTCAGAGAAAAGGCGGCCCAAGACATGATGGACTACATCACGCACAAGTGTAAGGAGGCAGCAGACAAGTTCGTCCCGGTCCAAATGGAAAAATATGAAATGCAGACGAGGAACCCATGGTTTAATCAGTAATGTAAGCTAGAAAAGCAAGACAGTAAAAGGGTGTGTAGAAACTAAAGAAATAACAGGATACTTGAGAGCAGAGAAAGATACCAGAGTGCCAGGAATGAATACGTCAGGGTGAGAAGAGAGGCAGAAAGACAATATGAAAATGACATCGCAAGCAAGGCAGACTCAACCTAAATTACTCCATAGCAATCAGGAGAAAAACAGGAGTAAAGGAACAGGTAATGACACTGAGGACAGGAGCAGACAGATTCATTACAAACGACAAAGTGTGCGAGGAACTCAATGAGTAATTCCAGGAGATTCTCACAGCAGAGCAAGGAGAAGTTCCAGAGAAAAGAGAAGGAATATATAACCAGACACCACTAGATGAGTCTGATTACCAGTGGGGAAGGAAGGAAGTGTTTACTAGAGTTGGATGTGACAAAGGCTATAGGCGCGGACGGAATCTCACCATGGATACTGAAGAAAGGAGCAGAAGCTCTGTGTCAGCCACTCTCCATGGTGTATAACAAATCACTGGTAACAGTTGATTACCATAATTTTAACAGGTGATTGAGAAAAATTTAGAAGACGGCTAATGTAGTCCCGATATACAAGAAGGGGGATAGACAGGAGGCACTAAACTACAGGCCAGTGTTCCTAACTTGCATACCATGCAAGCTGATGGAGAAGATTGTGTGAAAAAAGCTAGTGGAACATCTGGAGCGAAAGAACTTTATAACACAACATCAGCATGGGTTCAGGGATGGCAAGTCATGCCTCAAAGGTTTAATTGAATTTTACGACCAGGCAACAAAAATCAGGCAAGAAAGAGAGGGCTGGGCAGACTGCATATTTTCGGATTGCCAGAAAGCCTTTGACACAGTACCACATAAGAGACTAGTGCACAAGCTGGAGATGCAGGCAGGAGGAAGGGAGTTATGAGGAGAAAGCGCTAAGCCATTACGACTATATAGCACTTGGAAGGGACCAGAATAATAGGGGGAAGGAATGGTGCCCAACCACTTGGCCGGTCGGGGAGAAGGGAGGTACCTAAGCAACAGAAGACAGCGAGTCACTGTGAGAGGTGAGGTCTCTGAGTGGCCAAGCGTCACCAGTGGAGTCCCACAGGGATCAGTCCTTGGATCTATACTGTTTCTGACATATGTAAATCTCCCAGAGGGAATAGACTCGCTCCTCTCAATGTTTGCTGATGATGCAAAAATTATGAGGAAGATTAAGACAGTGGAAGACAGTATGAGGCTACAAGATGACCTAGACAAACTGAAGGATTGGTCCAACAAATGGTTACTAAAGTTCATCCCAAGTAACTGTAAGGTAATGAAACTAGGTAGAGGAAATAGAAGGCTAGACACTGGATACCGAATGGGAGATGAAGTCCTTCATGAAACGGACAGAGAGAAAGATTTCAGAGTGTTATCACGCCAAACCAGCCTCCTGGAGCCCACATCAAAAGAATAACATCGGCGGCGTATGCGAGGCTGGCTAACATCAGAACTGCCTTCAGAAGCCTGTGAAAGGAATCATTCAGAAACTTGTATACCACATATGTAAGACCAATCCTGGAGTATGCGGCCCCAGCATGGAGCCCGTACCTTGTCAAGCACAAGACGAAACTGGAAAATGTTCAGAGGTATGCCACTAGACTAGTCTCAGAACTAAGAGGCATGAGTTACGAGGAAAGGCTGCGTGAAACGCACCTCACGTCGCTGGAAGACAGAAGACCTCGGGAAGACATGATCACCACATACAAAATTCAAATGACTCCTTGTCATCCTTGACTGCCCTCAGCTCCCAAGGCATAACTGTGACGTGCTTATCTCTGAAGCTAGACACATAAAATGAAATAATCAACGATGGAGTCAGAGTTTGTCTCCTGTGGATTCCTTCCCATATTGGTCTCACTATGCATGATAGAACTGATGAGTTGGCCAAGACTTTTGCTCGTAAAGAGGGAATTGATTACCAACTTGGACTGCCTTTGAGCAGCCTGAGGGAAGTAATATTCCGGGAACATCAACTAAATTTCGGAGGCTTGAGAAAAAGTGAAATCCACACCAGTTTCTCCATCTATCATCATTCTATTATGGAGGAAGTACCGCACGTCTATGGGTCATCCAATAAGGTTAGCAGACTTCTAGATGTTACCACTGCTAGGCTTAGGCTCGGCTGCAAGTACCTCTGGGAGTTTGTAACATTTGCTGATGTAGATTTGACTAAATGTAAACTCTGTCAGCAGAACTATTCGCATACTTTGCGTCATTATATAATAGAATGGAATGACGGGACCAAAGAGCCAAGGCTCAACCCTCGCAAGCACAAATAGGCGAGTACAAATAGGTGAGTACACACATATACACACATACACGTATATATAACATTAATAATTGTGTAACTAGCGTCAAAAAATTGTTACTCGCTTAGCTAAACGAACTCTGGGGTTCAGTTCCTGAACCGATTATGTGCCTCTGTAACCCTTTCCACCACTGCCCTCGGGATGGGTATGGGGTGCATAATAAAGAAAGAAATTGAGACAAGGATGAATTATTTAACACGGGAGGTACTCGAACAAGGGGACACAGGTGGACGCTGAGTGCCCAAATGAGTCAGAGACATTAGAAAGAACTTTTTCAGTGTCAGAGTAGTTAGTAAATGGAATGCATTAGGAAGTGATGTGGTGGAGGCTGACTCCATACACAGTTTCAAGTGTAGATATGATAGAGCTTGAGAAACTCAGGTATCTGTTCACCAGTTGATTGACGGTCGAGAGGTGGGACGAAAGAGACATAGCTCAACCCCCGCAAGCACAACTAGGTGAGTACTTGCTCAGTCCCCCAGGGACTGAGCAGATACTTACTCAGTCTTGTGGTGGTGGTTGTTCCGGTGCTCACTCAGCCTCACGTCAGACCCAGATAAGAACACAAACTAGTACCGTATCATCCTTTGTAGACGACACTAAGATATTCACGAGAGAACAACATAGAAGACACAGCGAACCTGAAGACTGATGTAACTCAGTTCTTCCAATGGGCAGTATAAAAGATTTGTAAGTAATCATTGTCGGAAGACCTTACTTTTATAGAGAATAATAATAAAGTAGCTGTCACAACTGCAAGAATAATGACAGGTTGGAAAACAAAAACCTTTCAAACAGAGATGCCATAGCAGTGATGATAATTTTTAAAGACACTAGTGCTCTCTTCAGTGAAATATTGTCCCACTCTAACATCCCCACTCAAAACGGGAGAAGTTACTGACTTGGAGAGCGTCCAGCGATCTTGTACTGCCTGAATCTATTCAATAAATCACCTAAATTATTGGGATCACTGAACATTTCTCAATCTGTATTCTCTAGAGCGCAAGAATGATACATAATAGTTTAAACTTGGAAAATATTAGAAATACTGGTTGCAAATCTGGCATGAGACCAGGAGACATGGCAGGAAGTGCAAAGTAGCCCCGTTGAAAGGCTTAAGGGAAATAGGTACTCAGACAACTTTATCAACATTAAAGGTCCAAGACTTTTCAAGACTCCCTCTACACATAAAGGGCATAACTGGCCGACCTCTCACAGTGTTCAAAAGAGAACTTGATGAACACCTATGAAGGATGCCTGATCAACCGAACTGTGACTCATATTACACTACCAGCAGTGGAATTTAACAATCTTGTCAGAGACTGGGCCACGGGGGCAATGATTCCGGAACCAACACAAGGTAGACATAAGGTAGGTAAGCCACTTTGTCTTTACAAACATATATACAACACTGTATATACACTAATGTTTCTCCTCACATACATATATACAGTACTGTATAATAAAATAAATTGCAACAGGTCAGCACACTTTAAGAGGAACACGAGCTTCCAAGCACATTAAAATATAAAACCACATTTAATACAAGTATACCCCATATATATACACATCCATCAAGCCAATCAGCGCCAATCAGAACCTTCAGGCCCAACAAGGCGGTCGACCAGCCACCATGTCACTTGCGGTTAGCCCAAACGCTCCGGGTCCTGATCCTCTCCAAGATGGCGGGCTAAGACGCTCAAGATCAATAATAGACACATTCCTCTTGACGTAATCGACTGATGGGCGTAATATCTGATAAGGCGTGGGCGTATGATCTGATAGGCGCGTGTGGGTAAATGGAGCGAACAGATTTGGGCTATTGTGCGGTGGACCGTCTTGAGTGGTGGCGGTGGTGGACCGTCTTGAGTGGCGGTGGTGGTGGACCGTCTTGAGTGGTGGTGGTGGACCGTCTTGAGTGGCGGTGGTGGTGGACCGTCTTGAGTGGTGGCGGTGGTGGACCGTCTTGAGTGGCGGCGGTGGTGGACCGTCTTGAGTGGCGGCGGTGGTGGACCGTCTTGAGTGGCGGCGGTGGTGGACCGTCTTGAGTGGCGGCGGTGGTGGACCGTCTTGAGTGGTGGCGGGGGTGGACCGTCTTGAGTGGTGGCGGTGGTGGACCGTCTTGAGTGGTGGCGGTGGTGGACCGTCTTGAGTGGTGGCGGTGGTGGACCGTCTTGAGTGGTGGCGGTGGTGGACCGTCTTGAGTGGTGGCGGTGGTGGACCGTCTTGAGTGGTGGCGGTGGTGGACCGTCTTGAGTGGTGGCGGTGGTGGACCGTCTTGAGTGGTGGCGGTGGTGGACCGTCTTGAGTGGTGGCGGTGGTGGACCGTCTTGAGTGGTGGCGGTGGTGGACCGTCTTGAGTGGTGGCGGTGGTGGACCGTCTTGAGTGGTGGCGGTGGTGGACCGTCTTGAGTGGTGGCGGTGGTGGACCGTCTTGAGTGGTGGCGGTGGTGGACCGTCTTGAGTGGTGGCGGTGGTGGACCGTCTTGAGTGGTGGCGGTGGTGGACCGTCTTGAGTGGTGGCGGTGGTGGACCGTCTTGAGTGGTGGCGGTGGTGGACCGTCCTGAGTGGCGGTGGTGGACCGTCTTGAGTGGTGGTGGTGGTGGACCGTCCTGAGTGGCGGTGGTGGTGGACCGTCCTGAGTGGCGGTGGTGGTGGACCGTCCTGAGTGGCGGTGGTGGTGGACCGTCCTGAGTGGCGGTGGTGGTGGACCGTCCTGAGTGGAGGTGGTGGTGGACCGTCCTGAGTGGAGGTGGTGGTGGACCGTCCTGAGTGGCGGTGGTGGTGGACCGTCCTGAGTGGCGGTGGTGGTGGACCATCCTGAGTGGCGGTGGTGGTGGACCATCCTGAGTGGCGGTGGTGGTGGACCATCCTGAGTGGCGGTGGTGGTGGACCGTCCTGAGTGGCGGTGGTGGTGGACCGTCCTGAGTGGCGGTGGTGGTGGACCGTCCTGAGTGGCGGCGGTGGTGGACCGTCCTGAGTGGCGGCGGTGGTGGACCGTCTTGAGTGGCGGTGGTGGTGGACCGTCCTGAGTGGCGGCGGCGGTGGACCGTCCTGAGTGGCGGAGAGACATACACCACCACGTCCTCAAGGAGGGGGTCCTCAGTCCCTTGTTGTTCAACGTTCTGATGCATAAACTTATTAAAGATCTTCCAACTAATAATGAAGACACTGTCATTTGTTATGCTGATGATATATGTTTACAGGCTGCCTCCGAGCCTAGAATGCAAGTTCTGCTCGACGCTTTTGCTACTAGAGCTGAGGAATGTGGCCTCCTTATCTCTGTACAGAAAACTCGTGCCCTCATTCCATGTGGTATTCCACCAGCCAATTATCATATAGATGGGCGAGCACTTGAGAACTGCGAGTCTTACAGACACCTTGGTGTCCCCATTAACGACCCTGGGAACCTTTCTTCTCTCAAGAGGAGACTGTGGGAGAGATTAAAGCCCTTGCGGGTCCTTGTTGGTGTCAATCATGGAATTAACGTGAGACCTGCTAGAATGTTTTATGTATCATTTATACGCTCTGTGATTGACTACAATGCTCTACATCTCACACTGTATACTGACAGAGCTGAAATCTCTTGAAACCTTGCAAAATGAAGCTATGCGTCTCATCCTTGTGGCTCCAAAGTCCACGAGAATAGTTAATATGAGAGCAGAGTTAAAATTACCTACCATAAGTGAGAGAATTTTGTCTATTAGCACAGTTTTCGGCGTGAAGTATCTAGATTAGAGTAGATCTAGACAACACATGAAGTTTCAAGCTAAACTTTTTAATATGCTGCACTCACCTGAGGTCTATAGAAGAAGAACGAAATCTGATTATGTATATTGGTTCTACAAGGTAGCCAACTCCATCAAAATATTAAATATGTACCCAACTCAACTAATGATTAATCAACCAATTACTCCATGGGATAACTGGGATCTATCAGTTGATTTTGTAAATGCGCCCAAGATAGATAGTGTGCACTCTACATTATTAAAACAGTTAACACTGAAAGCATCACTGAAAGTACTCAGAGTATGGGTAACGATGTGTATCAGTGCTATACCGACGGCTCTGTAGAAGAAGGTGGACGATGTACCGGATGTGCATGTAATATATTTGAACAATCTTCTCTCGTACATACAGCAATGAAGCGCGTCAATGACTGGGCAAGTACAACTCAAACCGAACTTGCAGGCATATACCTTGCCACTGAATTTTTAAAAGACAAAGGCAGTGGACTTATATACTGTGACTCGCAGAGTGCACTCCTGGCATTGAACGCACATAGTAGTGACACCCAGAAAATAGTCAGTGATATTCGAATGAATGTTTTAGCTGCTAAAGAAAACAGATTTGAAATTAAATTCCTATGGATACCATCACATGTTGGCATCTCAAGGCATGACACTGTTGATATGCTTGCAAAGACAGCCTGTAGAAAACCAGTGGTAGAAATTGATATGGGTATTTCATTAGCAGTGACAAAGAGAATACTTAAACAAATATCTAATGAAGATCTCACCGACCTAACAAATTCACAAAGACCTGAAAGTTGTAGCATTAAATATTATGATAGATATCGTGAGGAAACATTCACATATAGGACTAATAGAACAAGAACCCGGCAATGTGATGTTATAGTGGCCAGAATACGCCTGGGATATAGACGTATCTGGCAGCTTTCTCAAAACCCAAATGTCGAGTACACAATGTGTCAACTTTGTGAAAGAGAAAACATGCACTCTCTTGAACATTATATTGTAGAATGTCCCATATGGACTGACTTTCGCCCTCCTGGGCTAAGGTATGCTGAACTCTGTAATTACTATATGAGTACTGGAACACTTGATGATATATTGGACTTGTATCCAAGATTGACCATGTAATTATTAATTATACAATGTATGTATGTGATGTAACTATATAACCTGAGCTTGTAAAAGCACCTTAATCACCTTCAGTGATTAAGTGCTTAATTGCACACTAGTTTCTTTATCAGCTATCTCACCCTGTCAGAGTAAATGAGACAAATGTATGTGAATGCATGTGTGTGTATATTATGTATATGTGTGTGTTGTGTGTGTGTATGTATATGTATGGGTATAAAGTATATATGGAAGCTGATCAGAATTACATTTCACCTTTGTAAATGTACATTAATGACACTATGTAAAAGACACATCGAACACTTTATGTAGGCATACGTAAATCTGTGTATCTATGTATTTACGTATGTAGGTTAGCTTAGCATTTTAAAAGCACCGAATCACCTTCTTGGTTGATTGTTCAATAAACCCCTGAACTATATGTTTAACACATCTCTAACCCTGTCCATGGAGGACAGAAAAATGTATATATGCTGGTTAGCATTGTAAATGTGTGGCCACGTCTGTGGTAGAAAATAAAAAAAA
>WNGS01113158.1:40342963-40389623 GCA_020271785.1 Procambarus virginalis | reverse complement strand
ACAAAACCACCACGTCCAGCCTACACCTCTCCCTCCCTCCACCTCACCCCCACCTGCCTACCCCAACACACTACGGGCCCGAGTGACATCACCACCATCCACTCCCTCCAGCCTCTACACTGGTGGTTTCCCCGCCGTTGCAACCGGCACTAACTAGGCTAGTGAGCAATCAATCACACGGGACCATGAGTACTATCAACAACCTCCAAACGTCATAATAAAGAATGAAACAATTTGTCAACTTACAGTCTCGAGTGTCTGATGTTACAAAGTACATTACTGTTAATTAAATAAGGTAATTATAACACGAAGCCATTAATTCTTATCATATAACGATCCCGGGAGAGGAAAGTGCGAAGCGCAAGTGACTATAAGTGAAGCCTGTGTGACCATACAGTACATGGCATGGCTACAGGGGGCAGGATGGAGCTGGGTTACGAGGACTGAGTCAAGGACTATACCCAACGTTTTGAATCATCGGGGGATCGAACGCCGATCAACAAAAAGCGAGGCAGTCGCTATACCGACCAGTCCAAGTTAATGGGAGACATTAGTAAATATCAACACGCTTCGATCAATCTTCCTCAGGAAGCAAACGCGAATGATTGGCCAAAATCCTACGAACGCAGCTGGCATTTGTCAGCTAAACAACCTTACTTTACCCATCCATAAGGATTCGTTTTCACTTCGTTTTATCTTGTTTTTGGACATTGTCACTGTTGACCTGTTCAAATATAACACTATTATTGCCAAATGTTTAATTTTCTTTTACATTAAATTCCTCTTCAGTGTTGCCACTTTGTAAGTCGCTTCGGGTCCCTGTCAATACCATTCAGGTGACTGTCAATACTCTTCGGGGTCTCTGTCAATACCGTTCGCGTCCCTGTCAAAACTACTGCCCAGGTCCATACTAATACAAAGACGATCCGCCTCAAACAATGCATTTCTCGAATAAGTTTTTTAAGGGAATTTTATTTTTTTTTTTTTAGAAATTATTGTTTCCTGATTATTAATCCAAATGATTAATACGGCGTGAGGCCAAGAAGTGATCCCTGAGGCACCACAGTTGTTACTATCTTCTGCAGTACCACTCCTTTCCTTGAAGACATTGATCAAGACCTGTAGTGTGTCACATACCTTTAGGGACCCACCAGTGTTTTGTAGCGATGACCCTCTGACCTTTGGCCAGAGGGTCAAAGAACTGTGTCAAGAATTCTATAGATTCAGGAACATAACACATCGATAAGGGTTTAAGGGGTGCTATTTTTTGGGGACGTGTAAATCAAGAATTCTAACAGCTTCGTTCGACGGTTAACTCTTGTTCAATTTCCAAGGTTGTAGTTTTGTTGACAGTTTAATGATCAAATACTCGTTTGCATTATTTTTCAATAGCATTGCTGGCACACTAATAGTACGATAGTTAAGGAACATTATTGTCTGTCACCTTTCTTAAATATTAGCGCGACAATTGTTAGTTTGAAGCCAATAGTTGGGTGAGTGTTCGTTTGGTGGTTTGTTAAGTAGCACCTTAAGGGAACACGCGATTTGCTTTTGGGAATTGTTGAATACTGGCGTGAAGCTGTGGTCATGTTGCCGTGTGTGTGTGTGTGGTGTGTGTGGTGTGTGGTGTGTGTGGTGTGTGTGTTGTGTGTGTGTGTGTGTGTGTGTGTGTGTGTGTGTGTGTGTTTAGCGGCTGTGGATACGTTGACATGTAGAGAACACTGCGTTCTTATCACACACTTTCCACACATTTTGTTATGGCATTATTTCTAGTTTTAAAAATGTGAAAAAGTAAATGCTGACTATGTTGAAAGCTTCTCTCTCTCTACTGCTGTACATGTGTGTGTTTTGTGTATGAGAGAGAGGGAGAGAGAGGAAGGAGAGAGGAAGAGAGAGACGGAGAGAGGAGGGGGGGTGGAGGGAAGGCAGGGGTGGACTTGGCACTGGGCCCAAAGCATGCATTATGCGCAGCGAGTGTTGCCCAAAACATAGTTGCAGTAAACATTAACGTTTCTCTCACTATCCAACATCAGAGAATACATCCCTTACCTCTCCTCCTACACCCAAGTGTACTCCTCACCTCGTGCTTCTCCCTATCACCTCTCTTCCGCCCATCTCCAAGCCTTCACAGACCTAACATAACCAGAACGTGGCCACACAGACCTTGACGCAGAGATATGGAAGTCAGGCAGAGTGTGGAAGGTGTACCGGTGGCTGGAGGCTGCAACCCTCCCCGCCCGGTAAGGCGTACAAATCCATTGTCTCAGCTTGATCTCCAGACGCCATTTAAAGTATATATTACTAAAGTAACGCCACCGGGTCCATTATAATAGTTATTGATTTATGAAATAATTTTGTCCAACCCTCCGCCCCGCCAGCACTGGCCACCAAAACTCTCTGTCCCCAACAAAAATCTTTACATATAAAGGCCCATGAGAACCACACTGGCCGGATTATGGGCTTTTCACTGTATACCCAAAACGCTAAGGGAGTTATGCCATAAACTTAAATTAAGGGTAGTGGGTGAATATCCAGTCCAGACTGACAGGCGCGTGGTTTGTGAGAGAGAGATAGAGAGAGAGAAGAGAGAAGAGAGAGAGAGAGAGAGAGAGAAGAGAGAGAGAGACCAGAGAAGATATGAAGAGAGAGAGAGGAGAGAGAGAGAGAGAGAGAGAGAGAGAGAGAGAGAGAGAGAAGAGAGAGAGAGAGAGAGAGAGAGAGAGAGAGAGAGAGAGAGAGAGACAGAAGAGGAGAGAGAGAGAGAGAGAGGAGAGACAGAGAGAGAGAGTTAAAAAAAAAAAAAAAAAAAAAAAAAAAAAAAAAAAAAAAAAAAAAAAAAAAAAAAAAAAAAAAAAAAGAGAGGAGAGAGAGAGGGAGAGAGAGACAGAGAGAGACATGGTTAGCATTGTAATTGTCTGGCCACGATGTGATAGAAAAAAAACCATGATATCTTTACCACAATAACAGTTAAAGAACTTGTATTACTTTGATGCTCCTACAACTATCACCATTAACAACAACTACAATAATAATAATAGTAATAAATGATGATAATGAACAACAGAAGTAAATATAGATATTGAGAGAATAATGATAATCAGAGCAACACTAAAGTTAGGAGTAATTTAAAATAAACAATTACCTTTGGCCGCAGATGTAAAGGAGCGGGAGGGGGGGGGGAGTGAGTGTGGTTAGGGTCAGAACAGTGCTATGCTGGAGTGCCATATGTGAGGGTGAGGGGAGTGAGAGAGTGTAGGGGAGGGGAGGTGTCCCTGGCACTGAATAAACAAAGTCGATTCTTCAGTGGTATTTATGCATATTTTGTGGCTCTATTGATGACTCAATGAATAATATATCTCAATTATACCTCCCCCCTTCTCCTCTCTTCTCCTCTCCCCTTCTCTTCATCTCCCCTCACCCTCTCTATTTTCCCTTCCTCCATTTCGCAGTCTGTTCCCTTCTCCCTCTGTTCATATCTCTCCCCTTGATCGTTCACCTTCTTATCATTTTCAAAGCTCACTCTGTGACCTGTTCAGTCGTTAACTTCGTTATCAGCTCCAACCTTTACCTCGCACCGTACTTCACCGTTAGTCCTCTCCCCAGTCTCACCGTTTACTTAGAAGGAATTTAAGGCAACTATTCAAGTCACCTCTAAACTCTCTCTCGACTGCTCGAATTATGATTACTTTCGCATTTTCTTACACATATGCAAATGGCATTATAATTTTCCCGTCACCACTGACGAGGTAATCAGGAAGAGCCAACGTGACCTGGTCCTGTACAACGTGGCCTGGTCCTGTACAACGTGGCCTGGTCCTGTACAACGTGGCCTGGTCCTGTACAACGTGGCCTGGTCCTGTACAACGTGGGTCTGGTCCTGTACAACGTAGGTCTGGTCCTGTACAACGTAGGTCTGGTCCTGTACAACGTAGGTCTGGTCCTGTACAACGTAGGTCTGGTCCTGTACAACGTGGCATGGTCCTGTACAACGTGGCCTGGTCCTGTACAACGTGGGTCTGGTTCTGTACAACGTGGCCTGGTCCTGTACAACGTGGCCTGGTCCTGTACAACGTGGCTTGGTCCTGTACAACTTTTGGAATAAACAGTTATCTGCTTAGAACATAGACTCTGATGTACAGTATTGATAAATCCAGCATAGCAGCAGGAGTTGCTCCTGGAATTTTCCTTATTGAGACTACTTATAGCCGAGTGAATAGAGCTTCTGGACCTCACATGTGTGAGGGTCATGGTTCGAGTCTCCGAGAGCCAGGCTAATGAGTATAGATAACGTTGCGATATTCAAGCTCAATAGCCATCTTCTTGAGATGATGGTTTCGGGGCTTAGCGTCCCCGAGGCCCGGTTCTCGACCAGGCCTCCTTTTTGTTCAAGACCAGCTCAGCCTATTTGACTATCTCGTGTATTTGCATGATTATTATTATTATTATTATTATTATTATTATTATATATAGGTGAGGTTAGGGAACTGGACGCTGTTTTACAAGGTTTCCAAAAGAGAAGTAACATTTCCATATAATATCAGCATTCCAATATAACAGATTTACAGAGCGGCAATACGTGTCCCGGACTCCTGTCTAGAATGCTGGTGTCAGCAGGTCAGAGACCACCACCACACAATTACATATTGACAGACAGACAGACAGATGCAGCAGCGGGACGATTTACAAACTTACGAATGGGTGGATTAAGCCAAGACCGGACAAACTGATGAACATATTATTGGAGGAAAGAGCTGTGAGCGTCGGGCCGGAGCCCCAGAGCTGGAGACCGACGAGAAGGGTTGGTTACGCCGTCACGAATCAGTGCCGCCTCAAAATAAAGACATAAAAGAAGGGGGAGCCCCTCCTCACCTCGCTCTCTGCCACGCCATCTGTGCTCCACTATTGTTATTGTGCAGGGCTGGAGCGGGGCGGGGGGGGGGGGGGACTCACGCACACACACACACGTACACATGGACACAAATATACATGATAACGACATGTTAGGCGCTCACGTGAATTTACTAAAGTAATTGTTGAGCGCAAACGATCAGCCCGTCCTCAGAAATGGGTGGTTAATGTAAGAAGACAAATAAGTGCAATTATGTACTATTCATAGCAGTTAGGAATTGTACTTATTTTCACTTAGTATTAAATCGTACTGTCAAATATATTGTGAATATTTGAGTTTACCTGAAAAACTGAATAGAAAACCACGACCTCACCTAACCGTCTTAGTTTTTTGAAGATAATAATTTTATTGCTTCTTAATTACAATTAGTACTTAACCTATAGCTATATTGATATTACAGTTTTATAAAACTAATAAAACAAAAATAATTATATCAATAAATTTTAAATGTAACTCAGATATTTTAAAATTTTGTATAAAATCTATATTGTTTAATAAACCTGAAAAGAAATTCCTGATATTTAAAACTTGTGTATTGCAAATTGAAATTGAAAACATCATCCTAAAATTCTGAGTGTCTTAACAGAAAACGAGGAGAATGAAATCTGGGGAGGGAGTTGGGTAAATGTAACAGCCCCATAAGTGTAATTATGCACTGTTTATGACAGTAAGAAAGTGTACTTATTACACTTAGTATTAAATCGTACCGTCAATTCGGAGGATGGGTTGGAAACGTTAGCCGGAATGAGGGAGACATCGGTGGTGGGGTGACAGTTAAGCGGCACAGACGTGTTAGTAAGTACGTCATGCTCACTAAATTATGCACAGTGCGCACACACAACGCACGCACGCACGCACACACCACACACACACACACACACACACACACACACACACACACACACACACACAAACACACTTGAACAGGTTGCAG
Organism: Procambarus virginalis; assembly: GCA_020271785.1. Taxonomy (NCBI): domain Eukaryota; kingdom Metazoa; phylum Arthropoda; class Malacostraca; order Decapoda; family Cambaridae; genus Procambarus; species Procambarus virginalis. Next base: position 40,383,780 of record WNGS01113158.1, on the reverse strand, counting down.
AGATGGTCAGAGAAATGTCTACTGGAGTTCAACACGAGCAAATGTAAAGTTATGGAATGGAATTAGGTAATAGAAGACCAAAGAGATAGTACACAATGAAGGGGAACTGCCTACCTGTGACGATTCGAGAAAGAGACCTGGGCGGACGTAACACCTAATCTAACTCCTGAGGCACAATATAAATAGGATAACGACATCAGCGTACCTACTACACTGGCAAAAGTTAGAACATCATTCAGAAAGCTAAGGAGGTATTTAGGACGCTTTACTGCTTACGTGAGGCCTGCTTCTAATTATTGGCTTCCTATATTTCTAAAGGTCGTGTCGAGTCTACATGTTTCCGCCTCCTCATTAACCTCACCATTATCGTCTCCTCCTTCGTTTAGTGCTCTTCCTCCTCTCTCCTCCCTGCCACGCTCCCCCCCCCCCGCCCCCCTATGGATTCATCTTAACCTTATCACGTCATAAGAGTTCCGCCTCTATAATTCATCAACAACTGAATGCAAGCTATTAAAATATATTTCAATTTTTATTACAAAAATTTGGAGTAATGATTATATGTAACACGAAATACAAATCATAATATTATTAATAATAAATAATAGTAACAAAATCTATGTCAATAAGAGCAGAAATAATATTTCCGATAATGCAATAATTAACACAACACTGCAATAAACAACAAATGGAACAATACTGCCAGAGATGCAATATAAGCTTCAAGACTCGCTTAGCTAGTTTGCAAGCAAAATTATCTGCAATATCAAGATCGCAACACTGAACAATTGTGCCTTCGGTGTTGCAAATTAGGACCAATAAAAGAACATGAGAGCCGTGCAATACTCAAACACTCTTGAATTACACTGCAACAACAACAACAGCTCTTCCTTAGTACTCACTACACCAACATCCATAACATAACAGTACAGCAAAATACAGCAGTATCTACAACACTACAGTTGTATTACGTACTCAATACAACTACAGTTGTATTGAGTACGACATCATTTACATCATACAGAAACAATATTACAGAGGTGCCATATCATAGCATCATCTACAACCCAACAAGAGCTACAACCCTAGAGAGGCTCCCAGTATAGAGCCATCACTCTGTGTTAGAGCAACAGAACGAGTCAACAATGCTGCAATCGTCGGAGTTGATATTCCTCTACAATAATGTAAATTGGCCAAGTGGAGACCTACATTCTACAACATCTCTGCACTTGCACAACACTTGTCTTCTCATTTCTACAACACAGCCACTTGCTCGTAATAACTTTGCAACAACAGCCTGTTAGAGTCTAATATATTTACAATAAATAGCAATAACCTGCTAAAGAACACAACGCCCCGCCACAGTCACTACACTATCATCCACAACAACACAAAAGCCTCCATAAAAGTCACTACAATACTCTCGACAAAAGTCCATCACCACCCACATCTGCCGTGCCACAGAGCTACAAGAGAGCCAGCTAGAGGCGAGGGCGGCTCTAGTAGCACACCAGGAGCACAATAGAGGGGGCGGGAATATGGCAGACTATGGCCTAATAAACACACATTCAGTCCCCTGCCGACCCTATGTCAACCAACTCCAGATAATTCAATCACATTTCCGCCCGGGCTGCCTCTCTGCGCTTCGAAGTCTAATTCATTTAAATTCATCGATGGTCTTTATTGGGGAAAATCCAGACCATATTGGTAGCGGATTAGAGGGAGGGAAGGAGAGAGAGAGAGAGGGAGGGGGAGAGGGAGGGAGGGAGAGAGGAAGGGAGAGCAAACTCCCTCCCTTCTCGCTACTCGTGAAAATAAACTGCACAGAGGATATTGTTCGTTTCAGACTGTTTCGCCGACTTTGCTTTGGCACGTCGCTGGCGGAGCGAACCTTCTCAGTCTCCCAAGACACAAGTCGCTTGGAAAATGATACCCAACACTTCCTATGTTCCCGAGGGCCACTTACGGTAGCCAGAGCGCCCGAGGAGCTCCGCACCGTGGAACAACGCCCCTGAAGGCTGCGTGGTGTGGAGCCAGACTGCGGGAGGTGGAGACAGCCCTGGCTGGCTCAAATCTCGCCCCGCTATTCATGAGCACAGGGTAAAACAAACTAGGGGAAGGGTGATTAAGTTATTGCATTCGCCCGACGTTATATTTATTCCGAAGAAAGTAGTTCTGGGATGGCTGAGGCACGCGCGTGCTGGGGCGTGCTGCGAGGACCATTGTGAAGTAGCAGTAGCAGGTGCAGTAGTTACTGTAATATTAGTGGTGGTGGTGGTAGTAGTGGAAGAAGCAGTTCACATATATGAAAATTCCATATAGGGGAATTACAGGGAACCGGTGGCTGAGCGGACAGAACACTGGTCCCGTGATCCTGTGGTCCCGGGTTCGATCCCGGACGCCGGAGAGAAACAATGGTCAGAGTTTCTTTCATCCTGATGCCCTGTTACCTACCAGTAAATAGGTACCTGGGAGTTAGTCAGTTAGTCAAACTTCCCCACTTGCCATATATGGCAAGTGGGGAAGTTTGTACCGTATATGGCCAGTGGGGAAGTTTGTACCATATATGGCAAGTGGGAAGTTTGTACCATATATGGCAAGTGGGGAAGTTTGCACCATATATGGCCAGTGGAGAAGTTTGTACCATATATGGCCAGTGGGGAAGTTTGCATCATATATGGCCAGTGGAGAAGTTTGTACCATATATGGCCAGTGGGGAAGTTTGTACCATATATGGCCAGTGGGGAAGTTTGTACCATATATGGCCAGTGGAGAAGTTTGTACCATATATGGCCAGTGGAGAAGTTTGTACCATATATGGCCAGTGGGGAAGTTTGTACCATATATGGCCAGTGGGGAAGTTTGTACCATATATGGCCAGTGGGGAAGTTTGTACCATATATGGCCAGTGGGGAAGTTTGTACCATATATGGCCAGTGGGGAAGTTTGCATCATATATGGCCAGTGGAGAAGTTTGTACCATATATGGCCAGTGGGGAAGTTTGTACCATATATGGCCAGTGGGGAAGTTTGTACCATATATGGCCAGTGGAGAAGTTTGTACCATATATGGCCAGTGGAGAAGTTTGTACCATATATGGCCAGTGGGGAAGTTTGTACCATATATGGCCAGTGGGGAAGTTTGTACCATATATGGCCAGTGGGGAAGTTTGTACCATATATGGCCAGTGGGGAAGTTTGTACCATATATGGCCAGTGGGAAGTTTGCATCATATATGGCCAGTGGAGAAGTTTGTACCATATATGGCCAGTGGGGAAGTTTGTACCATATATGGCCAGTGGGGAAGTTTGTACCATATATGGCCAGTGGGAAGTTTGCACCATATATGGCCAGTGGAGAAGTTTGTACCATATATGGCCAGTGGAAGTTTGTACCATATATGGCAAGTGGGGAAGTTTTGCACCATATATGGCCAGTGGAGAAGTTTGTACCATATATGGCCAGTGGGAAGTTTGTACCATATATGGCCAGTGGAGAATTTGTACCATATATGGCCAGTGGGGAAGTTTGTACCATATATGGCCAGTGGAGAAGTTTGTACCATATATNATATATATATATATATATATATATATATACATATACATATATATATATATATATATATATATATATATATATATATTATATAATATACCTAGTAGCCAGAACGTCGTACTTGACCTACTAAGCAAGGCTCGATTTGCCTAATAAGCCAAGTTTTCCTGAATTTATATATTTTTCCAAATTTTTTCCTTTGAAATAATAAATCTGTCCATTTCATTATGTATAAGTTAATTTGTTTAAATTTTAAATATAGTACGACGTTCTGCCTACTAGGTACAACATATTATATACATATATATATACATATATATATATATGTGTACATTTATTTTTATATGCGAACAATCCTGAATGGTCCCCAGGCATATATGCAACTGGGGACCATTATATTTATATATACACACACATTCATGTCTCTCCTACCGTCACAGGGTGAGATAGCTGATATAGAAACTAGTGTGCAATTAAGCACTTAATCACTGAAGGTGATTAAGATGCTTTTACAAGCTCAGGTTATATAGTTACATCACATCCATTGTATAACTGATACATTACATGGTCAATCTAGGGTACAAGTCCAATATATCATCAAGTGTTCCAGTACTCATATAGTAATTACACAGTTCAGCATACCTTAGCCCAGGAGGGCGAAAGTCAGCCAGTATGGGACATTCTACAATATAATGTTCAAGAGAGTGCATGTTTTCTCTTTCACAAAGTTGACACATTGTGTACTCGACATTTGGGTTTTGAGAAAGCTGCCAGATACGTCTATATCCCAGGCGTATTCTGGCCACTATAACATCACATTGCCGGGTTCTTGTTCTATTAGTCCCATATGTGAATGTCTCCTCACGATATCTATCATAATATTTAATGCTACAACTTTCAGGTCTACGGTTCGGTTGAAGGTGGAAGATGTACGGAATGTGAATGAAATATATTTAAGTAAACTTCTCTCGTACATACAGCAATGAAGCGCGTCAATGACTGGGCAAGTACAACTCAAACTGAACTTGCAGGCATATGCACTGGCACATTGCCACTGATTTTTTATAAGACAAAGGCAGTGGACTTATATACTGTGACTCGCAGAGTGCACTCCTGGCATTGAACGCACATAGTAGTGACACCCAGAAAATAGTCAGTGATATTCGAATGAATGTTTTAGCTGCTAAAGAAAACAGACTTGAAATTAAATTCCTATAGATACCATCACATGTTGGCATCTCAAGGCATGACACTGTTGATATGCTTGCAAAGACAGCCTGTCGAAAACCAGTGGTAGAAATTGATATGCGTATTTCATTAGCAGTGACAAAGAGAATACTTAAACAAATATCTAATGAAAATCTTACTAACCTAATAAATTCACCAGTTGATTGACAGTTGAGAGGCGGGACCAAAGAGCTAGAGCTCAAGCCCGCATGCACAACTAGATGAGTACCGAGTTGTGCATTCCCCCCCCTCCCCCCCGTGCTCAGCACTCTGCCACCTTCCCCACACTAACACACCTCCACCGCCCCCCATGGGAGCCGTGTGGGGGGCGGGCGGGGGGCATAACGAGGGGGGCGCTGATAGACCCATCTGGGTCCTGGCCTGCCACAATGTACCAGTAATGTGTGCATCAGACCGCGTCGCCTCCCCCCCCCCCCCTACCTCATGTCTCCTCCGTCTCTCCCTCTCTTCCCTATCCGCCTCTCCTTCCTCCTACTTTCCTTTATATTTTGGCTATAATTTCCTTTCTCACGTCTCGGCGACGCTTTATTCTTAATTTCTTTGTGTCCTTTATCAGGCTTTCTCTAACTTCCAATTAATTTTCTTTCCTCCGTTCTCTATTTTCTTCGCTATTCTTTACCTTTGCTATTCCCTTCTCATCTTGCCTTTCCCTATTTCGTGTCTTGTTCCAACCGTCTTCCACCACCTTGCCCCTCACAATCACCTGGCCCTCACAGTGTCCAAGAGACAACTTGATAAACACCTCCATAGGATACCTGATCAACCAGGCTGTAATTCATACGTCAGGCTGCGAGCAGCCCCGCGTCCAACAGTCTGGTTGATCAGAAACGTAGAGGACTGGTCAAGGACCGGGCCGCGTGGACGTTGAGCCCCGAAATCAAGGCAAGGTAACCTGTCCCATCCCCTTACCCTATATTGATGTTAAAGCCTCGTGTCTATCTCCTCTCACTATCCTCTCTCCTCCTCCCATCTGTACCATAATTTTCTCCATCCCATCTATTCTACCATTCCCTCTTCCCCTCCTTTTCCTCCGCATGTTCCCCACTTCCCTCCACCTGTTCCACCCTTCCTCCCAACTGTTGTAGCCATCCCTCCCTCTCCCGTGTCCCCGAGCACCAGTAGGCCGCCGCCACGCTCTGTGAGCACCTGCAGGCCGTAGATGTGTTCATCTCCGCTACCCGCCTCCACTTCTTGGTCCGGGAGGCTGGCCCCAACCTCGCCCACACCGAGACACAGTCACAGAGACACAGAGACACAGAGTCAGAGATTCAGAGAGACAGAGAGAGAGTCAGAGAAACAGAGATAAGAGAAAAACAGATGAGAGATACTATTCGTGATCAGCAATATGAAACCTTATCCAACTGTGCCAATCTTTATACATTGAGTCACTTTAACAGATTTGCATTTTCTGTCATGCAGACATTGTGGTGCATGAGGTAATATATGCAACATTCACGTGGTCGTGCATCCAACCCAACAACGATAGTTAACTTTAGGTTATTACAAACTTATTTACTTGTCATAACCGCAGGATAATGGTATTTACGGTTCTTCTCTCTGCAGTAATTTAAGTCTAACCCTCTCCAGAATGTTTACTAATTGTGTAAATAACCTCTAATACGTTCAATGTGTAATGATTTACCTGTAAGCCAAGCTTATATGTGGTATAGGCCACTTGTTCACAACATTGTGATCAGTGTTTGAACCTTCGTCAGGAGTGAGTCATGTGGTGTTTGTTGAAAACAATTGATTTCGTGTTCTGCTTATTAAAGATAAACAAGTGTGTGCTACTTGATCGCTAAGAATCAAGCCTCAGGTGGGAACCTTAAGAACATTGGTGTTATACATAGGAAGGTCGCCAACATTTCTCCCGTGTTGAAGGCACTGCCGTGTTCACCAGTTCATCCAGAACATGACTAGATATTGGGATAAGTGATGGGGGTGGCAGGCCACCAAGGAGACCAGTTCATACTCAACATGAGTGTGCGCCTCATATAAGGTTTCGTACACCTGCTGTCAGAAAGGCAGGAGACGTGTCCAAATGCTGTAAGTTTATTGGGTGCCTTGCTTGCTAGGTCCAGCACGTCGCTCTGCGTGGCCAGTGAAGAATCAGACTTCATTCTCTCTCTCCCTCTCTCTCTCTCTCCTCCTTACCCGCACCTCTTCCCATCGTCGGCGTGTGCTCAGTATAACAGTGTGTGTAGGTCACCCCCACATCACCCGCCTCTCCTCCCTCAACACACAGATCACTGTTATTCGTGAACCCTCTCGCCAACACAACCCATTATGGCACCTGTGAAACCTCATCACTAAATGGACAATTCTGTTCTCCTAAATCACCCTTCCTCCTCCTCTACTGTACCTTCGTGCTCTTCTAGCTTTCCTAATTCCTGACATTGTGGGCAGGGGCGTCCCACAGTGGGTAATCCGGAAGGTAATAACATGAGTGTGGGCGGTGACGGGCGCTTAGTGTCGCGTGTTGGGGCCGGGTCACTCCTTGATGTTTGTGGGTGGCAAGGTCTTTGATTATGGCATAACCCGAGTGGCCGCGCGAGTGTCTGGGCTGGGACCTGGGAGATGGAAGAGGGCGGGGGGGGGGGGGGTACTGGGGGACGGTTGACGGAAATGGAAGAAGGAATATAGACTGGGGGGGGGGAAGGGGCAGTAGTGGCACAGTAGTCAGCTCCAGTGTCTGGTTGTCTGTTCTAGTCCACTAGGCTGTCTTACAGGATCTCTTGAGGTTATCTTGAGATGATTTCGGGGCTTAGCGTTCCCGCGGCCCGGTCCTCGACCAGACCTCCTTTTTGTTACACACACCCAGGAAGCAGTCCGTAGCAACTGTAACTCCCAGATACCGATTTACTGCTAGGTGAACAGACGCATCAGGGTGAATGAAACTCTACCCATTTGTTTCCCCCTCCACCGGGAATGGAACCCGGAACCTCAGGACTACGAATATAGAGCGCTGTCCACTCAGCTGTCAGGCCCTTCATTACCTTAGGATGGTCAGCCACAGCAGCAGCTATTCACCTCCTGCTCTGTACTCACCTAGTTGTGCTTGCAGGGGTTGAGCTCTGGCTCTTTGGTCCCGCCTCTCAACTGTCAATCAACGGTGTACAGATTCCTGAGCCTATTGGGCTCTATCGTATCTACATTTGAAACTGTGTATGGAGTCAGCCTCCACCACATTACTGCCTAATGCATTCCATTTGTTAACCACTCTGACACTGAAAAAGTTCTTTCTAACGTCTCTGTGGCTCATTTGGGAACTCGGTTTCCACGTGTCCCCCTTGTTCGAGTACCCTCTGTGTTAAACAGTTTATCTTTATCTACCCTGTTGATTCCTCTTAGAATTTTGTAGGTAGTGATCATATCTCCCCGAGCTCTCCTATCTTCCAACGACGTTAGGTTCATTTCACGCAGCCTTTCCTCGTAACTCGCGCCTCTTAGTTCTAGGACTAGCCTAGTGGCATACCTCTGAAATTTTTCCGACTTCGTCTTGTGCTTGACAAGGTTCGGGCTCCAAGCTCGGGCCGCATACTCCAGGATTGGTCTTACATATGTGGTATACAAGGTTCTGAATGATTCCTTGCTCAGGTTCCTGAAGGCAGTTCTGATGTTAACCAGCCATGCATACGCCGCAGATGTTATTCATTTTATATGGGCTTCAGGAGATAAGTTTGGTGTGATATCAACTCCTAGATCTTTCTCTGTCCGTTTAATGAAGGCCTTTCTCTCCCATTCGGTATCCTGTGTCTGGTTTCCATTGCCTTGTTTCATTACCTTACATTTACTCGGGTTGAACTTTAGTAGCCATTTATTGTTGGACCATTCACTCAGTTTGTCTAGGTCATCTTGTAGTCTCATACTGTCTTCCTCCGTCTTAATCCTCCTCATAATTTTTGCATCATCAACAAACAATGAGAGGAACGATTCTATACCCTCTGGGAGATCATTTACATATATCAGAAACAGCATAGGTCCAAGGACTGAACCCTGCAGAACTCCACTGGTGACGTCTCGCCAATCTGAGACCTCGCCCCTCACAGTAACTCGCTGTCTTCTGTTACTTAGGTACTCCCTTATCCAGTGGAGTACCTTCCCTTTCACTCCAGCCTGCATCTCCAGCTTTTGCACTAGTCTCTTGTGTGGTACTGTGTCAAAGGCTTTCTTGCAATCCAAGAATATTCATAACGAGAATCACAATCCTCACATAATTCATCACAATCCAAGAAAGTGTGCGCGCACGCGCGCGAGCGTGCTTAAATATTTCATACACTGAAGATAAGAGAAGGCGCTGCTCATTGCCAATTGCCTCCTGGGAGCCGTGGGCGCCCCACACCGTCCTCACGCCCAACAAGGGCGAACACATGTACAACAAGACACCTTCATGTGTCACTGGTGTGTGTCTCTTGTCTCTGGTGAGTCTGAATTGTTTCATGATCCATTACATGACAGCAAGTTGACTGGCTTTACACAATCACTTTGTAATGTTAAACAGTTCCTCTACAGGAGCGACCATGGCCCTTAGGGACGGGTATAGTCCTAGGGACACCCACGACCCCCAAGGACCCACGCGGCTAGAGCCACCGGAGCCGGTCGGCCGAGCGGACAGCACGCTGGACTTGTGATCCTGTGGTCCTGGGTTCGATCCCAGGCGCCGGCGAGAAACAATGGGTAGAGTTTCTTTCACCCTATGCCCCTGTTACCTAGCAGTAAAATAGGTACCTGGGTGTTAGTCAGCTGTCACGGGCTGCTTCCTGGCGTGGAGGCCTGGTCGAGGACCGAGCCGCGGGGACACTAAAAAAAAAAAAGCCTCGAAATCATCTCAAGATAACCTCAAGATAACCGGTCCTCACACCGAATATTAATTACTTACTAATACTCACACCGAATATATCGTATTTTTTACCCAATCAAACTATCAACATGGTTTTTGCACAAATTAAACCCCGTAAATTGACGATTTCAGACTATCGGCCTCGATAACCCACTAGGGTTTTATAGGCCCCAAAGATTTTGGGTAGGTCAAACCATGACATTTTTTAGGGAGGTGGAGAGGGAGGAAACGTCACTTAAAAAAAGTACCGATTTCAGATTTGTATAAAAATGGCAAGATATTTACACCATACATAAGACGTTACATCACAGAGCAGCATCCAGCAGGAGCACCATTTCCTTCTGGGATCTGTAAGATGCTTTTATTAACCTTCAGAAGCTTCCTTACAATGTGTCCTTTAGTTGTAAAAGTGAACACATTGCTTACATATTAATATGAATAATCTCATTTAATAAAATATTAAAAACGTAATTGAGAAATAAAATGTCATAAAATGAACTTTGTGTGATATGAACTTGTGTGAATATAGGAAAATCTAACTTAAATGAACAAATCCACCAGGGCCGTGACGAGGATTCGAATCCGTGTCCGGGAGCATCCCAGACGCTGCCTTAATCGACTGAGCTACGACAGGGTCAAGAGAGTTGAAACCGAAGTTCTACTGAACTTACTGGATCCTGCAGTCTCTCCGAGACACAAACCATGGTTTTACACAACTCCCCCAATGCACTCGAGCTATGTCAATGCATATTGACGCTGCCTATGTTAAAGGCAGCCTCTGGGATGCTCTTGGACTCAAGTTCGAATCCTCGTCACGGCCCTTGTGCATTTGTTCATTTGATGCATCACGCTATTGTGATTTCTGTGTGTCCAACTTAAATGTATAGTTCATTTATAATAGCAAAATGAAAACTTATAAAAATGAAAATGATGTGTTTTTATTCAGCATTTCTCTTGTTAGGGTGATGTCATCTTCAATCCGGTGCGCCCAGGACTCACATAAGACAAGCCCATGACATCACCCTAACAAGAGAAATGCTGAATAAAAACACTTGTATAATAGACAAAACCCAAGATGTAAGAAGATTACAAATCCTTGAAGCAATTCACATAAGAATAGAACAACCTACCATGAACACCCAAATCACGGAACTATTTACTCTACCCACAATGAGAGTAAGGACAAGACCGGAACATAACGATGCCAACATAGAAGACACTGCTTAACATAATAGGCCTATTACACCTGATTAATCTTTGTATGTGCTTCGTCCCTTATTTGCCCCTTGCCTTTTTCCTTTATTCTATTAGTTTTTTCACCTGACCCTGTATTGGTATAAATCTAAGGCGATTTCTAATATCTTATCACTTGAGAATGAACCATGTAGGTTCGAAACGTTGTGCAGTTGTATAATAAGTGTAAAACATTTTAGCATTACTTTTTTCTTTACCTCCAAACCAACATGACTTTTGAAGAACTCTTGCAACTAAACCCTGATGCAGGAACACTACTTAGAGGGATAGAAGCCCTAATCCAGAAGATAGTTAATACAGAATATGCTGTTATATTCAATGAGACATGCTGCCAGTATACACCAATATATATTATTATATATATATAGGGGGGTACCACTCTGGTACAATTATAGGGACCCACAGCCTCATATATATATATATATATATATATATATTATATATATATATATATATATATATATTATATATATATAAACACACATGCCGTGAAGCTCCTGCTCTCTCCTGGGGATGTGTAAGGTTGGGGGTGAAGGGCCATCAAGAGCCCTCAGCCTCCCCCAGCCACCCGCACACACCTCCCCAGCCCTCCAGGGGGCCCCTGGGGAGAAAGAGGGGGGGGGGTGAAGGACCGTGAACTGTCCCACAAAACAATTTCCAGAGCACACAATGCCTCGCTAATCACAGCACAGAGACATCGATATGAATTTATGAGAGCTTTTTTTTTCTTTCCCGCGGCCGACCTTCTGCTCGGCTTTTGTGGTCCCGTGGTCTGGCAAGTGGCTGTGGCGACGCTGCTATCCTGATTACTGTGGCGACGCTGCCGTCCTGATTATTGTGTGGCGACGCTGCCGTCCTGATTATTGTGTGGCGACGCTGCCGTCCTGATTATTGTGTGGCGACGCTGCCTTCCTGATTATTGTGTGGCGACGCTGCCGTCCTGATTATTATTACTCTATGGCGACGCTGCCTTCCTCATTACTGTGGCGACGCTGCCTTCCTCATTACTGTGGCGACGCTGCCTTCCTCATTACTCTATGGCGACGCTGCCTTCCTCATTACTGTGGCGACGCTGCCTTCCTCATTACTCTATGGCGACGCTGCCTTCCTCATTACTCTATGGCGACGCTGCCTTCCTCATTACTCTGTGGGGAGGTGAGGGTGAAGGCAAGGTGAGGGAGGGGAAGGTAGGCATGAGGTGAGGGACGTGAGGGTGGGGGGCAAGGTCAGGGGAGGGGAACACAAAGAACAAGCAGGTGTGGGATCATGTATGCCGCAAACATGTCCTTAACATTTTTACTCAACACCCGAGAAGCCATACTAAATTTTCCTTGACTGTGGTGATGTGTTTTTATGGCTGCAGACTCTATACAGAGTCTCCTGGTGTTGCTCTATACTCTGGTGAACTCTACCATCTTGGCGTTCATGAAGTGCTCGGTGTTCATTCCTTGTCACAGGAGACATTGTGCTCTAATGTTCTTTCTGTTTATGGCAGTGATACTGGCACTGGTAGCTCTATCATTATGGCAGTGATACTGGCACTGGTAGCTCTATCATTATGGCAGTGATACTGGCACTGGTAGCTCTATCATTATGGCAGTTTATGGCACTTGATATATTGGACTTGTACCCAAGATTGACCATGTAATGTATCAGTTATACAATGTGATGTAACTATATAACCTGAGCTTGTAAAAGCATCTTAATCACCTTCAGTGGTTAAGTGCTTTAATAACACACTAGTTTCTCTATCACCTATCTTACCCTCTCAGAGTAGAACATTAAATGTGTGTGTATATATATATATATATATATATATAATATATATATATATATATATATTGGTGTATACTGGCAGCAGGTTTTCTTTTAAACATATCTCATTGAATATGACCGCATATTCTGTATTTACTATCTTCTGATTTAGGGCTTCTATCCCTCTAACTATTTCCTTAGCATCAGGGCTTAGCTGAAATAGGAGTTCCCCAAAACTCATTTTCGTAATTTCAAGGTGAAGAAAAGCAGTGAATTACTATTGAATGTATTACACTTATTTATACAATTTGCACTAAATCAGAAGACAGTAAATACAGAATATGCGGTCATATATATATATATATATATATATATATATATATATATATATATATATTTTTAACATTTGTGAGGGTACCACCTCTGGTGCCAATGTGGGGACCCATAGCCTCGGAGAAGAAAATAAAACGTATTCAGAGGAGACCTTGTGGTTTCTCACTGAACACTAATATTTTCTTCTACCACCCCCATTCTTTTGTATGTACACATATATATTTGCTTTATTTGAACTTTGTTACAAAAAAGGAGATATATATATATATGTGTGTGTGTGTGTGTGTGTGTGTGTGTGTGTGTGTGTGTGTGTGTGTGTGTGTGTGTGTACTCACCTAATTGTACTCACCTAATTGTTCTTGCGGGAGTTGAGCTCTGGCCCTTTGGTCCCGCCTCTCAACCGTCAACGGTTGATACAGGTTCCTGAGCCTAATGGGTTCTATCATATCTACACTTGAAACTGTGTATGGAGTCAGCCTCCACCACATCGCTTCCTAATGCATTCCATTTGTCAACCACTCTGACACTAAAAAAGTTCTTTCTAATATCTCTGTGGCTCATTTGGGCACTCAGTTTCCACCTGTGTCCCCTAGTGCGTGTGCCCCTTGTGTTAAACAGCCTGTCTTTATCTACCCTATCAATTCCCTTGAGAATCTTGAATGTGGTGATCATGTCCCCCTAACTCTTCTGTCTTTCAGCGAAGTGAGCTTTAATTCCCGTACCCTCTCCTCTCCTTGTGTGTGTGTGTGTGTGTGTGTGTGTGTGTGTGTGTGTGTGTGTGTGTGTGTGTGCGTGCGTGCGTGCGTGCGTGCGTGCGTGCGTGCGCGCGTTTGTACAGGATATGTGGAAGTCGGTCAAAATTGTATTTCACCTTTATAATCGCACAGTAATGAAACCATGTAAAAAAAAATCGAACACTATTAATGTAGGACAGACGTAAATCTGTATTGATGTATGTAGGTTAGATTCGCATTTTAAAAACACTACAATCACCTTCTGTGGTTGATTGTTCAATAAACCCCTGAACTATATGTTCACCAGATCTCTCACCCTGTCCATGGAGGACAGAAGAAAATGTATATATATATATATATATAATATATATATATATATATATATATATATATATATATATAATATAATATATATTGGTTAGCATTGTAAATGTCTGGCCACGACTGTGATAGAAAAAAAAACATGATAGCTTTACCACAATAACAGTTAAGATAACTTGTATTACTTTGATGCTCCTACAACAACTATCACCATTAACAACAACTACAATAATAATAATAATAATAATAATAATAATAATAAATGATGATAATGAACAACAGAAGTAAATATAGATATTGAGAGAATAATGATAATCAGAGCAACACTAAAGTTAGGAGTAATTTAAAATAAACAATTACCTTTGGCCGCAGATGTAAAGGAGCGGGAGGGGGGGGGGGGGAGTGTGGTTAGGGTCAGAACAGTGCTATGCTGGAGTGCCATATGTGAGGGTGAGGGGAGTGAGAGAGTGTAGGGGAGGGGAGGTGTCCCTGGCACTGAATAAACAAAGTCGATTCTTCAGTGGTATTTATGCATATTTTGTGGCTCTATTGATGACTCAATGAATAATATATCTCAATTATACCTCCCCCCTTCTCCTCTCTTCTCCTCCCCTTCTCTTCATCTCCCCTCACCCTCTCTATTTTCCCTTCCTCCATTTCGCAGTCTGTTCCCTTCTCCCTCTGTTCATATCTCTCCCCTTGATCGTTCACCTTCTTATCATTTTCAAAGCTCACTCTGTGACCTGTTCAGTCGTTAACTTCGTTATCAGCTCCAACCTTTACCTCGCACCGTACTTCACCGTTAGTCCTCTCCCCAGTCTCACCGTTTACCTTAGAAGGAATTTAAGGTAACTATTCGAGTCACCTCTAAACTCTCTCTCGAATGCTCGAATTACGATTAGTTTCGCATTTTCTTTACACATATGCAAATGGCATTATAATTTTCCCGTCACCACTGACGAGGTAACCAGGAAGAGCCAACGTGACCTGGTCCTGTACAACGTGGCCTGGTCCTGTACAACGTGGCCTGGTCCTGTACAACGTGGGCCTGGTCCTGTACAACGTGGCTGGTTCTGTACAACGTGGCCTGGTCCTGTACAACGTGGGCCTGGTCCTGTACAACGTGGGCCTGGTCCTGTACAACGTGGGCCTGGTCCTGTACAACGTGGGCCTGGTCCTGTACAACGTGGGCCTGGTCCTGTACAACGTGGGCCTGGTCCTGTACAACGTGGGCCTGGTCCTGTACAACGTGGGCCTGGTCCTGTACAACGTGGCCTGGTCCTGTACAACGTGGTCTGGTCCTGTACAACGTGGCCTGGTCCTGTACAACGTGGGTCTGGTCCTGTACAACGTGGCCTGGTCCTGTACAACGTGGCCTGGTCCTGTACAACGTGGCCTGGTCCTGTACAACTTTTGGAATAAACAGTTAGTTATCTGCTTAGAACATAGACTCTGATGTACAGTATTGATAAACCACAGCACAGCAGCAGGAGTTGCTTCTGGAATTTTTCCTTATTGAGACTACTCATAGCTGAGTGAATAGAGCTTCTGGACCTCACATGTGTGAGGGTCATGGTTCGAGTCTCCGAGAGCCCAGGCTAATGAGTATAGATAACGTTGCGAGATTCAAGCTCAATAGCCATCTTCTTGAGATGATGGTTTCGGGGCTTAGCGTCCCCGCGGCCCGGTTCTCGACCAGGCCTCCTTTTTGTTCAAGACCAGCTCAGCCTATTTGACTACCTCGTGTATTTGCATGATTACTATTATTATTATAATTATTATTATTATTATTATATAGGTGAGGTTAGGGAACTGGACGCTGTTTTACAAGGTTTCCAAAAGAGAAGTAACATTTCCATATAATATCAGCATTTCCAATATAACAGATTTACAGAAGCGGCAATACGTGTCCCGGACTCCTGTCTAGAATGCTGGTGTCAGCAGGTCAGAAGACCACCACACACAATTACATATTGACAGACAGAAAGACAGATGCAGCAGCGGGACGATTTACAGACTAACTTACGAATGGGTGGACTAAGCCAAGGCCGGACAAACTGATGAACATATTTATTGGAGGAAAGAGCTGTGAGCGTCGGGCCGGAGCCCCAGAGCTGGAGACCGACGAGAAGGGTTGGTTACGCCGTCACGAATCAGTGCCGCCTCAAAATAAAGACATAAAAGAAGGGGGAGCCCCTCCTCACCTCGCTCTCTGCCACGCCATCTGTGCTCCACTATTGTTATTGTGCAGGGCTGGAGCGGGGGGGGGGGGGGGGACTCACGCACACACACACACACGTACACATGGACACAAATATACATGATAACGACATGTTAGGCGCTCACGTGAATTTACTAAAGTAATTGTTGAGCGCAAACGATCAGCCCGTCCTTCAGAAATGGGGTGCTAATGTAAGAAGACAAATAAGTGCAATTATGTACTATTCATAGCCGTTAGGAATTGTACTTATTTTCACTTAGTATTAAATCGTACTGTCAAATATATTGTGAATATTTGAGTTTACCTGAAAAACTGAATAGAAAACCACGACCTCACCTAACCGTCTTAGTTTTTTGAAGATAATAATTTTATTGCTTCTTAATTACAATTAGTACTTAACCTATAGCTATATTGATATTACAGTTTTATAAAACTAATAAAACAAAAATAATTACATCAATAAATTTTAATGTAACTCAGATAATTTTAAAATTTTGTATAAAATCTATATTGTTTAATAAACCTGAAAAGAAATTCCTGATATTTAAAACTTGTGTATTGCAAATTGAAATTGAAAACGTCATCCTAAAATTCTAAGTGTCTTAACAGAAAACGAGGAGAATGAAATCTGGGGAGGGAGTTGGGTAAATGTATCAGCCCCATAAGTGTAATTATGCACTGTTTATGACAGTAAGAAAGTGTACTTATTACACTTAGTATTAAATCGTACCGTCAATTCGGAGGATGGGTTGGAAACGTTAGCCGGAATGAGGGAGACATCGGTGGTGGGGTGACAGTTAAGCGGCACAGACGTGTTAGTAAGTACGTCATGCTCACTAAATTATGCGCAGCACACACACACACACCCACACACACACAGACACACACACACACACACACACACACACACACACACACACACACTTGAACAGGTTGCAGAGATGGTCAGAGAAATGTCTACTGGAGTTCAACACGAGCAAATGTAAAGTTATGGAAATGGAATTAGGTAATAGGAAGACCAAAGAGATAGTACACAATGAAGGGGAACTGCCTACCTGTGACGATTCGAGAAAGAGACCTGGGCGTGGACGTAACACCTAATCTAACTCCTGAGGCACATATAAATAGGATAACGACATCAGCGTACTCTACACTGGCAAAAGTTAGAACATCATTCAGAAAGCTAAGTAAGGAGGTATTTAGGACGCTTTACACTGCTTACGTGAGGCCTTCTTCTAATTATTGGCTTCCTATATTTCTAAAGGTCGTGTCGAGTCTACATGTTTCCGCCTCCTCATTAACCTCACCATTATCGTCTTCTCCTTCGTTTAGTGCCTCTTCCTCCCTCCTCCTCCTCCCTGCCACGCCCCCCCCCCAGCCCCCTATGGATCATCTTAACCTTATCACGTCATAAGAGTTCCGCCTCTATAATCATCAACAACTGAATGCAGAAGCTCTATTAAAATATATTTCAATTTTTATTACAAAAATTTGGAGTAATGATTATATGTAACACGAAATACAAATCATAATATTATTAATAATAAATAATAGTAACAAAATCTATGTCAATAAGAGCAGAAATAATATTTCCGATAATGCAATAGTTAACACAACACTGCAATAAACAACAAATGGAACAATACTGCCAGAGATGCAATATAAGCTTCAAGACTCGCTTAGCTAGTTTGCAAGCAAAATTATCTGCAATATATCAAGATCGCAACACTGAACAATTGTGCCTTCGGTGTTGCAAAATTAGGACCAATAAAAGAACATGAGAGCCGTGCAATACTCAAACACTCTTGAATTACACTGCAACAACAACAGCTCTTCCTTAGTACTCACTACACCAACATCCATAACATAACAGTACAGCAAAATACAGCAGTATCTACAACACTACAGTTGTATTACGTACTCAATACAACTACAGTTGTATTGAGTACGACATCATTTACATCATACAGAAACAATATTACAGAGGTGCCATATCATAGCATCATCTACAACCCAACAAGAGCTACAACCCTAGAGAGGCTCCCAGTATAGAGCCATCACTCTGTGTTAGAGCAACAGAACGAGTCAACAATGCTGCAATCGTCGGAGTTGATATTCCTCTACAATAATGTAAATTGGCCAAGTGGAGACCTACATTCTACAACATCTCTGCACTTGCACAACACTTGTCTTCTCATTTCTACAACACAGCCACTTGCTCGTAATAACTTTGCAACAACAGCCTGTTAGAGTCTAATATATTTACAATAAATAGCAATAACCTGCTCAAGAACACAACGCCCCGCCACAGTCACTACACTACCATCCACAACAACACAAAAGCCTCCATAAAAGTCACTACAATACTCTCGACAAAAGTCCATCACCACCCACATCTACAAGATGGCCGTGCCACAGAGCTACAAGAGAGCCAGCTAGAGGCGAGGGCGGCTCTAGTAGCACACCAGGAGCACAATAGAAGGGGCGGGAATATGGCAGACTATGGCCTAATAAACACACATTCAGTCCCCTGCCGACCCTATGTCAACCAACTCCAGATAATTCAATCACATTTCCGCCCGGGCTGCCTCTCTGCGCTTCGAAGTCTAATTCATTTAAATTCATCGATGGTCTTTATTGGGGAAAATCCAGACCATATTGGTAGCGGATTAGAGGGAGGGAAGGAGAGAGAGAGAGGGAGGGGGAGAGGGAGGGAGGGAGAGAGGAAGGGAGAGCAAACTCCCTCCCTTCTCGCTACTCGTGAAAATAAACTGCACAGAGGATATTGTTCGTTTCAGACTGTTTCGCCGACTTTGCTTTGGCACGTCGCTGGCGGAGCGAACCTTCTCAGTCTCCCAAGACACAAGTCGCTTGGAAAATGATACCCAACACTTCCTATGTTCCCGAGGGCCACTTACGGTAGCCAGAGCGCCCGAGGAGCTCCGCACCGTGGAACAACGCCCCTGAAGGCTGCGTGGTGTGGAGCCAGACTGCGGGAGGTGGAGACAGCCCTGGCTGGCTCAAATCTCGCCCCGCTATTCATGAGCACAGGGTAAAACAAACTAGGGGAAGGGTGATTAAGTTATTGCATTCGCCCGACGTTATATTTATTCCGAAGAAAGTAGTTCTGGGATGGCTGAGGCACGCGCGTGCTGGGGCGTGCTGCGAGGACCATTGTGAAGTAGCAGTAGCAGGTGCAGTGGCGGTAGTTACTGTAATATTAGTGGTGGTGGTGGTAGTAGTGGAAGAAGCAGTTCACATATATGAAAATTCCATATAGGGGAATTACAGGGAACCGGTGGCTGAGCGGACAGAACACTGGTCCCGTGATCCTGTGGTCCCGGGTTCGATCCCGGACGCCGGAGAGAAACAATGGTCAGAGTTTCTTTCATCCTGATGCCCTGTTACCTACCAGTAAATAGGTACCTGGGAGTTAGTCAGTTAGTCAAACTTCCCCACTTGCCATATATGGCAAGTGGGGAAGTTTGTACCGTATATGGCCAGTGGGGAAGTTTGTACCATATATGGCAAGTGGGGAAGTTTGTACCATATATGGCAAGTGGGGAAGTTTGCACCATATATGGCCAGTGGAGAAGTTTGTACCATATATGGCCAGTGGGGAAGTTTGCATCATATATGGCCAGTGGAGAAGTTTGTACCATATATGGCCAGTGGGGAAGTTTGTACCATATATGGCCAGTGGGGAAGTTTGTACCATATATGGCCAGTGGAGAAGTTTGTACCATATATGGCCAGTGGAGAAGTTTGTACCATATATGGCCAGTGGGGAAGTTTGTACCATATATGGCCAGTGGGGAAGTTTGTACCATATATGGCCAGTGGGGAAGTTTGTACCATATATGGCCAGTGGGGAAGTTTGTACCATATATGGCCAGTGGGGAAGTTTGCATCATATATGGCCAGTGGAGAAGTTTGTACCATATATGGCCAGTGGGGAAGTTTGTACCATATATGGCCAGTGGGGAAGTTTGTACCATATATGGCCAGTGGAGAAGTTTGTACCATATATGGCCAGTGGAGAAGTTTGTACCATATATGGCCAGTGGGGAAGTTTGTACCATATATGGCCAGTGGGGAAGTTTGTACCATATATGGCCAGTGGGGAAGTTTGTACCATATATGGCCAGTGGGGAAGTTTGTACCATATATGGCCAGTGGGAAGTTTGCATCATATATGGCCAGTGGAGAAGTTTGTACCATATATGGCCAGTGGGGAAGTTTGTACCATATATGGCCAGTGGGGAAGTTTGTACCATATATGGCCAGTGGAGAAGTTTGTACCATATATGGCCAGTGGAGAAGTTTGTACCATATATGGCCAGTGGGAAGTTTGTACCATATATGGCCAGTGGGGAAGTTTGTACCATATATGGCCAGTGGGGAAGTTTGTACCATATATGGCCAGTGGGGAAGTTTGTACCATATATGGCCAGTGGAGAAGTTTGTACCATATATGGCCAGTGGGGAAGTTTGTACCATATATGGCCAGTGGAGAAGTTTGTACCATATATGGCCAGTGGGGAAGTTTGTACCATTATGGCCAGTGGGGAAGTTTGTACCATATATGGCCAGGGGGGAAGTTTGTACCATATATGGCCAGTGGAGAAAGGGTATGATAAGTAACCTTTCCCGGAGTGAATACATAGATAATATTACATATAAGAAAGGGCCGGGCTAATGTTAACTGTGTGTTCGAGCCACGTATAACATGGCCAACCGTGGACGGGTTGTCGCTAACAAGCCGCGGGGGGGAAAACACCACTTCATCTCTTACCAAAGAATAAACAATAGACAAAAGAAATACAAGAGAAAGTCAACAGGACACAAAAGGAGAGTCGGGCAAGAGGCGGCGATAGGGGATCGGCAAGCCTCCCGGGTCGCCGATAATGCGATCTAATCCGTCGTCAGCGCCGAACAAGTGTGCACATCGGGTGTGGGTGTGTGTGTGTGTGGTGTGTGTGTTGTGTGTGTGTGTGTGTGTGTGGTGTGTGGTGTGTGTGTGTGGTGTGTGTGGTGTGTGTGTGTGTGTGTGTGTGCGCACGTCTGCGCGCGCGGGGCGGGGGAGACTATACAGAATTGAAGTATAAGTTCGGCAAATTTAACTTGATTTGAGGGAGAGGGGAAAAGGGAAAAAAAGAGGAAGAGCCTAGGGATCGAGGGGACGGGCAGGAGGAGAGGGGAGACGGGGCGTTTGTGTGTACTTTCCGGGGAACAGATTGCGTGGTGATTGCGCCCACTCATTTGCATGTGGGTTGAGCAGAGAGAAGAGAGGGAGGGGAGTGGGCGGGACGCTCGTATATGAAGCCGTCACTTGGAAAAACTGCTCCACTCACGGATAGATTGGCTTTGTGACAGATGGCGAGACGGTGGTGGCATTGACGTGCTACTGCTGCTGCTGCCGGTGTTACTGCTCTGGTGTTACTGGTGCCGGTGTTTGCTGTCCTTGTTACTGCTCCTGGTGTTACTGCTCCTGGTGTTACTGCTGTGCCGGTGTTATGCTGCTGCCAGTGTTACTGCTCCTGGTGTTACTGCTGCTGTGGTGTTACTGCTCCTGGTGTTACTGCTGCTGCTGCCGGTGTTACTGCTCCTGGTGTTACTGCTGCTGCTGCCGGTGTTACTGCTCCTGGTGTTACTGCTGCTGCCGGTGTTATACTGCTGGTGTTACTGCTGCTGCTGCCGGTGTTACTGCACTGGTGTTACTGCTGCTGCCGGTGTTAATGCTCCTGGTGTACTGCTGCTGCCGGTGTTACTGCTCCTGGTGTTACTGCTGCTGCCGGTGTTACTGCTGGTTACTGCTGCTGCCGGTGTGTACTGCTGGTGTTACTGCTGCTGCCGGTGTTACTGCTGGTGTTACTGCTGCTGCCGGTGTTACTGTGGTGTTACTGCTGCTGCGGTGTTACTGCTGGTGTTACTGCTGCTGCCGGTGTTTACTGCTCCTGGTGTTACTGCTGCTGCCGGTGTTACGCCCTGATGAGTACTGGTGCCTTTGTTACTGCTCCTGGTGTTACTGATACTGCTGCTGCTGCTGGTGTTACTGATACTGTGCTGCTGTCGGTGTTACTGCTGCTGCTGGTGTTACTGATACTGCTGCTGCTGTCGTGTTACTGCTGCTGCTGCTGGTGTTACTGCTGCTGCTGCTGCTGCTGCTGGTGTACTGCTGCTGCTGCTGCTGCCGGTGTTACTGCTACTGCTGCTGTCGGTGTTACTGCTGCTCCTGCTGTCGGTGTTACTGCTGCTCCTGCTGCTGTGTTACTGCTGCTGCTGCCGGTGTTACTGCTCCTGCTGCTGTTACTGCTGCTGTGCTGTTGGTGTTACTGCTGCTGCTGCTGGTGTTACTGCTCTGCTGCCGGTGTTACAATTAGTGAGTAGTAAAAGGTTAACTTTCACTCCTCACCTAACTGCTTGTACCTGACCTCCCAGTGGTATAAATCTGATACGCCCAGTCGTGTCCCATACGGGCTCACCATAGCCCGTGCTACATGGATATTTCGTTTGCGTAGCTAAATCTAAACACAACAACATCCTGTCCCATCACTTGAGATGAACCATGTAGGTTCGAAATGTTGTCAATTTATAATAAGTGAAAACATTCTACAGTTCCTATTTATTTAAAGTCAACCTCGAACAACTATGACATTGAAGAAATACTCTTAATAAACCATGATGCAAGAGCACTAGTTGGAGGGATACAAGACCTAAACAATAAAATAATCAACACGGAATATGCATCATATTCATTTAAACGTTTATTATATATATATATATATATATATATATATTATATATATATATATATATAATATATTTATTTATTTATTTTTTAGTGATTTTGGTAGCAGTCTTTCCTGTAGACATTATTATTAAATATGACCGAAAAAGTAAGATTATAATTCTAACACGAATTTTCTCAATATTTCTTATGTTTCTTTTCACTGTCGATGGTAATTGAAAAATCAGTTCTCCAAAATTTTTTTATTTCTAGTCTGACGCGACACTTGAACGCGTTTCGTAATAACTTATACATTTTCAAAGACTTTAGTTTACACACACACAACTATAACCTGCAAACACTGAACAGATTTCTTACTATGCTATAATTCAAACGGCTTTTCATTTTATATACCTACATTTGGGTGAGGTGATATGTTACAACAGTTTTGGATGAGGTGAAAACAAACTTTCAACACAGGATTAGAACACGAAATATTGGGTATATTTGGGTAAAGTTAAAGGGGAAGAATGGAAGTGAATGCAAAGGGCCTATTGGCCCATATTTCTTGATGCTTCTATATCGGTGCAGAGTAGCCTCCACTACGGGCTCACCATAGCCCGTGCTACTTGGAACTCTTGTTCCAGGTAGCGAATCTTTAACAACAACAACAACAACGGTGCGGAGTCTTGAAGTGGGTAGAATATGTTGCGCATTAACTGGCTGTGATTGCTGGTATGACTTCTTGATGTGTAGTGCCTCGCAGATATCAAGCCGCCTGCTATCGCTGTATCTATCGATGATTTCTGTGTTGTTTGCTAAGATTTCTCTGGTGATGGTTTGGTTGTGGAAGAGATTATATGTTCCTAATGGAGCCTGTTGCTTATGCATCGTTAATCGCCTGGAAAGAGGATGGTGTTGTCTTGCCTATATACTGAGTCTTTGAGGCTTACAGTCCCCAAGGGGGCATTTGTGTGCCCCCATCTGGGGCACACGTGAGGAACACAAATTCGAACAAGCCTGAATGGTTCCCAGGATTATATGCAACTGAAAACTCTGAATGAAAATAACTGAATGAGGTGATTTGATAAAATACTATGCCAAGATTACCATCAGAGTGCCGGCGGGCTGAGGGCGAAATAGCCTCGGCTACCATCAGCTTTTGACCGGTCGTGATGGTCGAGTGGATTAAGGTGTCCTGTACACACCAGTTTCATTGTGCTCCTGCAGTATGGGTTCGAGTCACTTCTGGGGTGTGAGTTCAGTTGCATATAGTCCTGGGGACCATTCAGGCTTGTTTGCATATATATATATATATATATATATATATATATATATATATATATATATATATATATATATATATATAATCACTAAGAACTCTTTGACCCGGCCAGGATTCGAACCCATGCCGTCCAGGATCACCCCTAAACGTACACAGTACCGTGACCACCGCACCAATGATCGTATAAGGATTGGTCACGGTACTGTGTACGTTTTGGGGTGATCCTGGACGGCATGGNCTTGTCTACCTGCCAGCTAGTATGATAGAAAGCGACGAAGACCGAACTTTCTGATATCTGAACTAGATATCAGGTGTTATCAGCGTGGTCATTTTAACCGGTGTGAACAGAAACTGTCCCTCCATGTTGGGTCGGTCCGTTTCAGGTGTTGTTTTTCCTTCAAAACAAGGTGGTGGGAGGCCCATAGCTCGGAGGCTGGCAGGACCTGTGCTGTGACCTCCCAGCCTGTTACTGCCTGTCCCAGCACCTCTCAAAGAGTTCATTAGAGGTTTCTGTGTATGATCTGGGGCATCCTGAACGTCAACCTCTAGCTCAACTTGGCACTAGATGGAACCTGAGTTGCAGAAAGAACAAGGATGATATATATGCTGGTCACCTGGAGAACCGCAGAGGTGGCCAGGGCCCCGATTACGAAGCAGTTACGCAAGCACTTACGAACGTGTACATCTTTTCTCAATCTTTGACGGCTTTGGTTACATTTATTAAACAGTTTACAAGCATGAAAACTTGCCAACCAATTGTTGTTATTGTTATAAACAGCTCCTGGTGCTTCGGAGCTCATTAACTGTTTAATAATTGTAAACAAAGCCGCTAAAGATTGAGAAAAGATGGACAGGTTAGTAAGTGCTTGCGTACTGCTTCGTTAATCTGGTTATCAGTCATTAATTTCTATCTCCATTTCGTTAAGTACGAGCCGCTACTGTCCATCTCTCTCTCAGACTGTACTGACCTTGGTGTTAGAGGCTTGGCCCATATGCATTAACAAAGTAGCAGGAAGATCTGTGTGATTCATCCCCCGTGTGACCCACGTTCCCAGCGCCAGCATCCAGTGCCAGCATCCAGTGCCAGCATCCAGTGCTAGCTTCCAGTGCCAGCATCCAGTGCAGCATCCAGTGCCAGCATCCAGTGCCAGCACCCAGCGCCAGCATCCAGTGCCAGCATCCAGCGCCAACATCCAGCGCCAACATCCAGCGCCAACATCAAGCGCCAACATCCAGCGCCAGCATCCAGCGCCAACATCCAGCGCCATCATCCAGCGCCAACATCCAGCGCCAACATCCAGCGCCAACATCCAGCGCCAACATCAAGCGCCAACATCCAGCGCCAGCATCCAGCGCCAACATCCAGCGCCAACATCCAGCGCCATCATCCAGCGCCAACATCCAGCGCCAGCATCCAGCGCCAACATCTAGCGCCAACATCCAGCGCCAAAATCCAGCGCCAACATCCTGCGCCAACATCCAGCGCCAACATCCAGTGCCAACATCCAGCGCCAACATCCAGTGCCAACATCAAGCGCCAGCATCCAGCGCCAGCATCCAGCGCCAACATCCAGCGCCAGCACCCAGCGCCAGCACCCAGCGCCAGCACCCAGCGCCAGCACCCAGCGCCAGCACCCAGCGCCAACATCCAGCGCCAACATCCAGCGCCAACATCAAGCGCCAGCATCAAGTGCCAACATCCAGTGCCAACATCCAGTGCCAACATCCAGCGCCAACATCCAACGCCAACATCAAGCGCCAACATCCAGCGCCAACATCCAGCGCCAACATCCAGCGCCAGCATCCAGCGCCAACATCCAGCGCCAACATCCAGCGCCAACATCCAGCGCCAACATCCAGCGCCAACATCCAGCGCCAACATCAAGCGCCAACATCCAGCGCCAACATCCAACGCCAACATCCAGCGCAAACATCCAGCGCCAACATCCAGCGCCAACATCCAGCGCCAACATCCAGCGCCAACATCCAGCGCCAGCATCCAGCGCCAACATCCAGCGCCAACATCCAGCGCAACATCCAGCGCCAACATCCAGCGCCAACATCCAGCGCCAGCATCCAGCGCCAACATCCAGCGCCAACATCCAGCGCCAACATCCAGCGCCAACATCCAGCGCCAACATCCAGCGCCAACATCCAGCGCCAACATCCAGCGCCAACATCCAGCGCCAACATCCAGCGCCAACATCCAGCGCCAACATCCAGCGCCAACATCCAGCGCCAACATCCAGCGCCAACATCCAGCGCCAACATCCAGCGCCAACATCCAGCGCCAACATCCAGCGCCAACATCCAGCGCCAACATCCAGCGCCAACATCCAGCGCCAACATCCAGCGCCAACATCCAGCGCCAACATCCAGCGCCAACATCCAGCGCCAACATCCAGCGCCAACATCCAGCGCCAACATCCAGCGCCAACATCCAGCGCCAACATCAAGCGCCAACATCCAGTGCCAACATCAAGCGCCAACATCCAGCGCCAACATCCAGCGCCATCCTTCCTGCTCTCAGCCGCAAAGGTCCTTCACCACACTACTATAGTAATTCTCAATTTACATTTTCCTTTTCAGAGAGGAAGAGTAAGAATAGAGAGAAAGAGACGAAATGCTGGAGAAAGTGACAGAATGGACGAGACAGGTAGACAGAGGGAGGGAGGTATGTGCCACGCCTGTCAATTACCCTCCAGGTGTGTATGACAGCAAAAACCAGATGTTTTTAATAATGTCGCGTTCCTTTCAACTATTATTTGAACATCGCCTCACCCTCGCAGCAAGAATTGTTTACTGCAAACAGACATATTATTCGTTCAATAAACTCACAGTAATCAGAGTTTAAAACATATTTCAATTAGCAAAAGCAAAGTTATATTATCCAGGATATAATAAGAATTGCCACCTGTATCCTTCATTATAACATCAATAGGATTTATATAATACAGTTCTGTATTAAAGTTGTATTAGTCATCTTACAACACTAACCAGTTGAGGTCTTTTTTACAGCCATAAACTTATTTATACACTACTGGTGCTCTATTTAATTAAATTAGTTCCCAAAACAGTCACTAGTGGGCTTCCCAAATCACTAATTCTAAAAATGTCCCCTAGAGGTCAGCAGTAATACACCTGGCCTACCCTCTGGCCTGCTAGCCAGTGATACACCTGGCCTACCCTCTGGCCTGCTAGGCAGTAATACACCTGGCCTACCCTCTGGCCTGCTAGGCAGTAATACACCTGGCCTACCCTCTGGCCTGCTAGCCAGTGATACACCTGGCCTACCCTCTGGCCTGCTAGCCAGTAACACACCTGGCCTACCCTCTGGCCTGCTAGCCAGTGATACACCTGGCCTACCCTCTGACCTGGTAGGCAGTAATACACCTGGCCTACCCTCTGGCCTGCTAGGCAGTAATACACCTGGCCTACCCTCTGGCCTGCTAGGCAGTAATACACCTGGCCTACCCTCTGGCCTGCTAGGCAGTAATACACCTGGTCTACCCTCTGGCCTGCTAGGCAGTAATACACCTGGCCTACCCTCTGGCCTGCTAGCCAGTAATACACCTGGTCTACCCTCTGGCCTGCTTGGCAGTAATACACCTGGCCTACCCTCTGGCCTGCTAGGCAGTAATACACCTGGCCTACCCTCTGGCCTGCTAGGCAGTAATACACCTGGCCTACCCTCTGGCCTGCTAGGCAGTAATACACCTGGCCTACCCTCTGGCCTGCTAGGCAGTAATACACCTGGCCTACCCTCTGGCCTGCTAGCCAGTAATACACCTGGCCTACCCTCTGGCCTGCTAGCCAGTAATACACCTGGCCTACTCATTGGCCTGCTAGCCAGTAACACACCTGGCCTACCCTCTGGCCTGCTAGCCAGTAATACACCTGGCCTACCCTCTGACCTGAAAGCCAGTAATACACCTGACCTACCCTCTGACCTGAAAGCCAGTAATACACCTGGCCTACCCTCTGGCCTGCTAGCCAGTAATACACCTGGCCTACCCTCTGGCCTGCTAGGCAGTAATACACCTGGCCTACCCTCTGGCCTGCTAGCCAGTGATACACCTGGCCTACCCTCTGGCCTGC
The DNA here is from genome assembly GCA_020271785.1 of Procambarus virginalis. Taxonomy (NCBI): domain Eukaryota; kingdom Metazoa; phylum Arthropoda; class Malacostraca; order Decapoda; family Cambaridae; genus Procambarus; species Procambarus virginalis. The sequence continues at coordinate 40,355,405 of WNGS01113158.1, read as the reverse complement.
TAGCCAGTAACACACCTGGCCTACCCTCTGGCCTGCTAGCCAGTGATACACCTGGCCTACCCTCTGACCTGGTAGGCAGTAATACACCTGGCCTACCCTCTGCCTGCTAGGCAGTAATACACCTGGCCTACCCTCTGGCCTGCTAGGCAGTAATACACCTGGCCTACCCTCTGGCCTGCTAGGCAGTAATACACCTGGTCTACCCTCTGGCCTGCTAGGCAGTAATACACCTGGCCTACCCTCTGGCCTGCTAGCCAGTAATACACCTGGTCTACCCTCTGGCCTGCTTGGCAGTAATACACCTGGCCTACCCTCTGGCCTGCTAGGCAGTAATACACCTGGCCTACCCTCTGGCCTGCTAGGCAGTAATACACCTGGCCTACCCTCTGGCCTGCTAGGCAGTAATACACCTGGCCTACCCTCTGGCCTGCTAGGCAGTAATACACCTGGCCTACCCTCTGGCCTGCTAGCCAGTAATACACCTGGCCTACCCTCTGGCCTGCTAGCCAGTAATACACCTGGCCTACTCATTGGCCTGCTAGCCAGTAACACACCTGGCCTACCCTCTGGCCTGCTAGCCAGTAATACACCTGGCCTACCCTCTGACCTGAAAGCCAGTAATACACCTGACCTACCCTCTGACCTGAAAGCCAGTAATACACCTGGCCTACCCTCTGGCCTGCTAGCCAGTAATACACCTGGCCTACCCTCTGGCCTGCTAGGCAGTAATACACCTGGCCTACCCTCTGGCCTGCTAGCCAGTAATACACCTGGCCTACCATCTGACCTGCTAACCAGTAATACACCTGGCCTACTCATGGCCTGCTAGCCAGTAATACACCTGGCCTACTCATTGGCCTGCTAACCAGTAATACACCTGGCCTACTCATTGGCCTGCTAGCCAGTAATACACCTGGCCTACTCATTGCCTGCTAACCAGTAATACACCTGGCCTACTCATTGGCCTGCTAGCCAGTGATACACCTGGCCTACCCTCTGGCCTGCTAGCCAGTGATACACCTGGCCTACCCTCTGGCCTGCTAGCCAGTAATACACCTGGCCTACTCATTGGCCTGCTAGCCAGTGATACACCTGGCCTACCCTCTGGCCTGCTAGGCAGTAATACACCTGGCCTACCCTCTGGCCTGCTAGCCAGTAATACACCTGGCCTACTCATTGGCCTGCTAGCCAGTAATACACCTGGCCTACCCTCTGGCCTGCTAGGCAGTAATACACCTGGCCTACCCTCTGGCCTGCTAGCCAGTAATACACCTGGCCTACTCATTGGCCTGCTAGCCAGTGATACACCTGGCCTACCCTCTGACCTGAAAGCCAGTAATACACCTGGCCTACTCATTGGCCTGCTAGCCAGTAATACACCTGGCCTACCCTCTGACCTGAAAGCCAGTAATACACCTGGCCTACCCTCTGGCCTGCTAACCAGTAACACACCTGGCCTACCCTCTGGCCTGCTAACCAGTAACACACCTGGCCTACCCTCTGGCCTGCTAGGCAGTAATACACCTGGCCTACCCTCTGGCCTGCTAACCAGTAACACACCTGGCCTACCCTCTGACCTGCTAACCAGTAACACACCTGGCCTACCCTCTGGCCTGCTAGCCAGTGATACACCTGGCCTACCCTCTGGCCTGCTAACCAGTAACACACCTGGCCTACCCTCTGGCCTGCTAACCAGTAACACACCTGGCCTACCCTCTGGCCTGCTAACCAGTAATACACCTGGCCTACCCTCTGGCCTGCTAACCAGTAATACACCTGGCCTACCCTCTGGCCTGCTAGCCAGTAATACACCTGGCCTACCCTCTGGCCTGCTAGCCAGTAACACACCTGGCCTACCCTCTGGCCTGCTAACCAGTAACACACCTGGCCTACCCTCTGGCCTGCTAACCAGTAACACCTGGCCTACCCTCTGACCTGCTAGCCAGTAACATAGCAAGCACAGTTGGGTGTGCATACCGCCTCCACCCACTGACCGTCCTCACTGACCCACCTTACCATTATTCATTGCTCAGTTTCTCACACTTTTCAAGGTCATCTACAAACAATGTTTGCCGGCATAGAGGCTTCTGTAAACGAGAACAGGCAGATCTCACAACTTTTGTGTCATTATAGTTTAATCGACCAGATTTGAAATTTGCAGCAAACTTTTGCATAATTTTTTCCAGTTTGTCAGGCGCCGTAAGGTTCCAGGTTCGATCCCCGGCGGAGGCTGAAACAAATGGGCAGAGTTTCTTTCACCCTGATCCCCCTGTTCACCTAACAGTAAATAGGTACCTGGGAGTTAGACAGCTGCTACGGGCTGCTTCCTGGGGAAGAAGCAGCCTTCCTACGGGCTGCTTCCTGGGTAACAAAAAGGAGGCCTGGTCGAGGACCGGGCCGCGGGGACGCTAAGCCCCAAAATCATCTCAAGATAACCTCAAGATAATCCGTATGTGGTAGATGATAGACAAGGTATACCACATAGTTTCCAAATAAATATATGTTTAGACTTTGTATTATTTTCTTAAAAAATACAACTAACACACCGAGGGTGCTTGTGACATTGAGGCTCCGGGTTGCACAAATATATATTGTACTGTTTTCATTCAGTTGGAGAGCAAAGTCTTCAAAAGACTGGAGACGCGACACCGGCTGAAATTCAAAGTCTTCTGCAATATAATTAATCCAACGAGACTCCGTTTCATCACTGAGATGGACGCGAGTGATCTTATCCCAGACTTTTCATCAAGAATTGTACTCACTAAATCCACAGTAGCTGGAAAACAAGTTTTTCACCGTAGGTATATGACACTTTCTCTTTAGCTATACGATAAGCAGCTAGACAGGATGCCAGCTGCTCTTCATCGTCAACAGTGCTTTGATTTACCAAACATTTCCCTGACAGATCCACTTGGGGTTTCTTCTTTGACAATACTCGACGTGTTTTTCAATGAGCTCTACAAGCTTTGACTCAAGCCGCCTTTTCAATTTTGATGGTTTCAAGCTTTTATTTGCTAGAACTTTACTGAAAATAACACACTACGTTTTATTAGCATTTTTATTTTTCATTTCCAAACTTAAAGCCACATACAAAAATTCATCACTATATTGCCTTATTCATAACTTTTTCTTCTTGGTAGAGGGTTCGCGAGACGACGCAGACCAATCCAGTCACATTTTCCTCTGAAGGCCTGTCAGCCGGACCAAACACTTGGGTCTAATAGGAGATAAATTACCGACGCCCAATGGCCTGAAAGCACCAGTATAAAAAGCTATGTTTATGGGCAGTACAAAGCGTCCACCAGACTGTGCGACACAGTGGTTGCCAGGATCTGGTTGGGTTACCGTTACCCGTGGCAGGTGGCTACCGTTACCCGTGGCAGGTGGCTACCGTTACCTGTGGCAGGTGGCTACCGTTACCTGTGGCAGGTGGCTACCGTTACCTATGGCAGGTAACTATAGGTGACTGATCTCCCAATCCTGAGCACTCCAGTTGCAAACTCTGTGAGCAGGAACTGCGGCATGATCTCCCACACTACACCACCGAATGCCCAGTTATCAGACCTTTCAGACCAGTCGGCATGAGGTACCTGGAGCTTTGCAATTTATTCACCCTCGTGTTCTTGAAGATATCCTCATAATGCACCCAGAGTCTGCCAATGCAGACTACTTATCACATGCCTCTGCATAACTAACCATCCTGTGTGATGGGGATTTTTTAGCATCACGTGGCTAGCTTTTTGACACACTGTACTCCCCCTTCATATAGTCTAGGACAGCTGCACAAATGCAGATGTACCTAATGTGTTAATAAAAAAAAACACTTGCGACCAGTATTGGGTTGGAACATGTACTTTGAAGAACCCTGTACTGGGTGACGCACTCAGGCTGGTATAGTGACGGGTGACGCACAGGGGGGACGCACTGAGGCTTGTGAGGGCGGTGAGCAGATAAAGGAAATGTTTACAAACTTAACGCATCAAATGTCACCTCTTTTGCCGCCCGTGGCGCCACCCCTCACCCTCACCCCCTCTACCCCTCACCCCCCCTCCCACCCTCACCCCCTCCCTCCTCTCACACCCTCCCCCCCCCCCAACACGAGACTTACACCAGAAATGTAGATTTAACGAAGGAAAATCCTGCTTGAGAAACTATATCGAGTTCTACAGCAAGATAAAAGACATTAAACAGATAAATGGTCGGACGCCACATTCCTCGACTGCCAGAAAGCATTCGATACTGACCAAGACACTCTTACTGAGGCTAGAGAAGTATTCTACGAGGGTAGAATACCATCAGTGGTGCAGACCAAACTGGGCGAGGTCAGTGGAGCCTTCAGCAACCTGACAAAGGGTCTGTCCGGCTCGTACATGCAGCCTATATGAAACTTTTGAGTATGTAGCCCTGGTGTGGAACCCCAACCCGAACAAAGACAAAACTAGAAGTGATCCATACCTGTACATACAGAATAAGGCTCGATCCGGAGCTGAGGAGCGTGAGATGTAAGGACATGCACAGTTCGGACCTGGGAACAGTGGGTCGGGGAAACTAGACATACAGATGAGTCCCTGAGGGGCGATAACTGTTCAGTAGTGAGTATAATGAGTCCAGACCATCTTGTGGGTATCTTGAGATGATTTCGGGGCTTAGCGTCCCTGCGGCCCGGTCCTCGTCCAAGCCTCCTTTTTGTTACACATCCCCAGGAAGCAGCCCGTACCAGCTGTCTAACTCCCAGGTACCTGGGTACCTATTACCTATAGACAACTATTTAATGCTATTCACTAGTCAACTCATGAATGAGTTGACTAGTGAATACTTCCGGTGTCTGCACTATGGGTTGGGAAATCAAATATAAATGTTAAGTTGATAGTTATTAAGTTTTGTATTCATGTAACTGCACTTGCTCTGACAGCCTTACCTGGAAACACAAACTGTAACTGACCCTATTTTCTGCTTGTTACAACCTGTAATAAAGTTGTTACATCTTGGCTTAACGTGTTTTTGACGTATTAGAATGTTGTTACAACTTGTTAGGTTGTTGAAACTTGTTAGGAGGTGTTAAATCTTGTTCGAACGTTGAAGCAACGTCGTAGTTTCGCTGTGTGTTTGGTGGGAATTACAGGCGTGCTTGCTCAAGTAGGCGCACTTCAAGAAAACCTACTGATCAATCTTGCCACTTTGAACTACTACTATTTCCTCCTGTAATTGGTGCAGAATTCAGTATTCACCTAGTTTTATTTACGGGGGTTGAGCTTTGCTCTTTCGGCCCGCCTCTCAACTGCCAATCAACTGTTTACTAACTACAATTTTTTTTTCTCCAGACCACACACACCCAAGGAAGCAGCCCGTGACAGCTGACTAACTCCCAGGTATCTATTTACTGCTAGGTAACAGGGCATTCAGGGTGAAAGAAACTTTGGCCATTTTTTTCTGCCTGGGCGGGAATCGAACCCGCCCACAGAATTAGGAGTCCTGCGCGCTATCCACCAGGCTACCAGGCCCCTGGTAAGTGCTTTCAGTGTAGTGCTTTCAGTGTTTTCTTTGGCGCACCATAGTGGTGGAATGTTAAGAGCATCAGCTTCAGTTCCTTGATCGGTTTTAACGGTAGAAAGACTTAGTTCTAGCTGCAGATTTCTGGTTTGGTAGTTATTGGTACTTCAAGAATGTTTATCATACTCTACTGTGTGCACTATAGAGCCTTCATATAATTTGAGAAGAGCCCCACAAGAGCACCCACAAGAGCCCCCACAAGAGCTCCCACAAGAGCCCCCACAAGAGCTCCCATAAAAGAGCTCTTCAGAGTGGTGCGGCACAGGTCACGAGGTTGGAAAGCGAACTATCAGGATAAAGCGCCAGGCCACTACGGCTATGTAGCACTGGGAAGGTATCAGGATAAGGAGTTAGGATGGGACGAGGGGAAGGAATGGCCACGTTGGAGCCAACATATGTTGGACACATCATATTAATGACCATAATAGAAGCCCTGTGATAGTTCCAGGACACAGCCTTCAGAGCTCAGAAACCACCTTCACATCTTTCAGTGGTATGATGAAGCTTCCCTTCCTGACCCTTCTTACACACGATGGTATCCGCCAAAAGTACAAACTTCAAAGTTAAATCCAAAAATTTCATAGGTAAATTGTTGTATTTTAAAATTATAAAATTCAATAGATTATTTACGCGCGACAAAGATGTAAAATTAACATAACATGTAATCTTTATTATAGTATAATAAACTAATATTTTTATTCGTAAACTTTAATCGTTAGTAATTATTGGCCCCGCTCCTGTGCCAGGTAAGTTACGGGCTCACCATAGCCCGTGCTACTTGCCCCGCTCCTGTGCCAGGTAAGTTACGGGCTCACCATAGCCCGTGCTACTTGGAACTTGTTCCAAGTAGCTGAATCTATAACAACAAGTAATTTATAAAACGCATAACAGTTGTGGCTGGAGAGAGCCGGAGAAACCTGCAGTTTGCACCTGTGATGATGTACTCATACTGATCAACACATTCAACATTATCATCAATGTTCAAGTCTTGGTCTGTTCTCTTGTGATGATTTATTTCTGGGAGAGATAAACCCGGTGTGCACATTTCCTTCGGAGATGTTTAATAGGAGTGCTTCATCTTTACAAGGGTGAGGGCTGGTATCAGGACGTCTTTACAAGGGTGGGGGCTGTTATCAGGACGTCTTTACAAGGGTGGAGGCTAGTATCAGGACGTCTTTACAAGGGCGGGGGCTGGTATCAGGACGTCTTTACAAGGGCGGGGGCTGGTATCAGGACGTCTTTACAAGGGTTGGGGGCTGTTATCAGGACATCTTTACAAGGGTTGGGGCTGGTATCAGGACGTCTTTACAAGGGTTGGGGGCTGGTATCAGGACGTCTTTACAAGGGCGGGGGGCTGGTATCAGGACGTCTTTACAAGGGCGGGGGGCTGGTATCAGGACGTCTTTACAAGGGTGGGGCTGGTATCAGGACGTCTTTACAAGGGCGGGGGGCTGGTATCAGGACGTCTTTACAAGGGTTGGGGCTGGTATCAGAACGTCTTTACAAGGGTTGGGGCTGGTATCAGGACGTCTTTACAAGGGTGGGGGGGGGTGTCGGAGGCGGCATCAACACTTTCCTTCACCTGTTCCCTCACAACACCATCTACCTCTTTCTCCCTCCTCCCTACACCTTCCATCCCACAGTACTTCCCTCTCCTCCTTCCCAAAGTGGGCCGCTAATCCCTCTCCCCTTGGGATCTTCACTCGGTATTTTCCCTTTGTCTCTTCAGCCCTTTGATCCTCTCCCGTCACTTCTCTGCCTCTCCCCTCACTGTCCCTCCCTTCCCCTTCTCAAGCCTACCTTTTCCTCCCCTCACAAGTGTCTCTCGCACCTTAAACACTTTCTACCTTTCACTCCCTTTCTCTCATTCCTCCCCTCCCCCCCCCTCACTAGGGCACCTCCCTCAGGGAAACGTAGACTGTGGCAGCCCGTCCTCCAAAAATGGGGAGGTAAATGTAAGGAGACAAATAAGTGCAATAATGTACTATTCATAGCAGTTAGGAATTGTACTTATTTTCACTAAGTATTAAGGAAACTGAGTGCCCAAATGAGCCACAGAGATATTAGAAAGAACTTTTTTAGTGTCAGAGTGGTTGACAAATGGAATGCATTAGAAAGTGTTGTGGTGGAGGCTGACTCCATACACAGTTTCAAGTGTAGATATGATAGAGCCCAGTAGGCTCAGGAAACTGTACACCTGTTGATTGACGGTTGAGAGGCGGGACCAAAGAGCCAGAGCTCAACCCCCGCAAGCACAACTAGGTGAGTACACACACACACACACACACACACACACACACACCACACACACACACCCACACACACACACACACACACACACACACACACACACACACACACCACACACACACAACACACACACACACACACACCATTTCAGAAATGTACGAATATTGTTATATTTACATATTGTTATGTACACACAAAGACAATGAAGAGAAGTGAAACATCACAGGAATATCAACAGTGACAAAATGAACACACTCACACTTCGGTGATTCATCACGTAATTCATGTTGATTACATCCGTGGCTGTAACTTATTTCCCAGCGTATAGTGATACATTCACGGAGAAGTATACCCCATTCCTCTGTGAGTATACACTGAGTTTACCTTTCTCCTGGTCCATACTGAAGTCTTCTCACTGGCTGGTCAGTACGCTACTGTGATCTTAATAACCCTACAGAGATTAATAGGCCTAAGCCCCCCCCCCCCAAAAAAATATATATATTTTTAGTCTGCCTTATTTTTCAGTCTTATTTTTAGTAAGCAGGTGACGAAACTGAGAGCGGTGGTATGCCTAGTGAGGGGTGAGTGACACCTGTGAGGGGTGAGTGACACCTGTGAGGAGTGAGAGCAGTGGAGTGCAAGGTCTACTCTCCTCACCTGACACTCACTTGAGCGCGTCACACAGCCTTCACCCTTAAGGTGGAACTTGTATTGCCCGTCACTCTCATCATGTTGGGTGCTCGGCCCACCGCTTTGTAAACATGGGGCCCCTGCTGTGGAGGTGCCCTCGGGCCGTGGAGGTACACTCGGGCCGTGGAGGTACACTCGGGCCGTGGAGGTACACTCGGGCCGTGGAGGTACACTCGGGCCGTGGAGGTACACTCGGGCTGTGGAGGTACACTCGGGCTGTGGAGGTGCACTCGGGCCGTGGAAGTGATCTTGGGTATACTGCTGTATTTTCTGCTGTTAACGTATGTTCCCATTTATCCCCCAAGGTCCCAGGGTACTGTGCTGCTGGTCCTGGTTCTATCCCCCAAGGTCCCAGGGTACTGTGCTGTTCTCCCTGCTGTTCCTTACTGTTAGTGTTCCTGTTACGTCTGCAGCTGATCCCGTTGTCCCTGTTGACTCTGTTGACTGAGTGTGTGTGTTTATCCGTTAATCACACGCTACGGGCTCACCATAGACCGTGCTACTTGGAGCTGTTTCTTCCAAGTAGCGAATCTTTAACAACAACAACTCCGTTAAGTACCACAGTATTAACTAATACACTTTTACATGTATAAATGTGTATGTTCTTACCTACATGTGCTTGCTGCGGCTGGGCTGCAGCTCTCGGGCCCTGCACATGAACCTTCACTCGGCGAGCCTTCAGTGCTATGAGCCTTGTATGTTATCTCATTATAGCTTCAAGAAATGCTGAAACCGTCTACTGAAGCGTTTGGGCAACAGACACCTCTGGAGGGGTGTCCACGGTGTAAGTGTGTCCCGTAGAAGCCACAGGAGGAGTGATCCTGTGATCTAAAGTCTTCTCTTCAGGCTCTTGAAAACTTCTGTTGCAAGATCGACTGCAATAACTAATTGTTGGATGCTGCTCAGAATTATGGGTTCAGATTTGTTGTTGTTGTATAGCTCATTGTGATGAGTATATCTTATCGCCATGCGGAACATGGAACAATGGGCCACTTATCCACATGTGCAGCATGGAACAAGGAGCCACATACCCACATAAGGAACAAAGAGCCACATACCCACATAAGGAACAAGGAGCCACATACCCACATAAGGAACAAGGAGCCACATACCCACATAAGGAACATGGAGCCACATACCCACATAAGGAACATGGAGCCACATACCCACATAAGGAACAAAGAGCCACATACCCACATAAGGAACAAAGAGCCACATACCCACATAAGGAACAAAGAGCCACATACCCACATAAGGAACAAAGAGCCACATACCCACATAAGGAACATGGAGCCACATACCCACATAAGGAACATGGAGCCACATACCCACATAAGGAACAAAGAGCCACATACCCACATAAGGAACAAAGAGCCACATACCCACATAAGGAACAAAGAGCCACATACCCACATAAGGAACATGGAGCCACATACCCACATAAGGAACATGGAGCCACATACCCACATAAGGAACAAGGAGCCACATACCCACATAAGGAACATGGAGCCACATACCCACATAAGGAACATGGAGCCACATACCCACATAAGGAACATGGAGCCACATACCCACATAAGGAACAAGGAGCCACATACCCACATAAGGAACATGGAGCCACATACCCACATAAGGAACATGGAGCCACATACCCACATAAGGAACATGGAGCCACATACCCACATAAGGAACAAGGAGCCACATACCCACATAAGGAACATGGAGCCACATACCCACATAAGGAACATGGAGCCACATACCCACATAAGGAACATGGAGCCACATACCCACATAAGGAACAAGGAGCCACATACCCACATAAGGAACATGGGACAAGGAGCGACATATCCAACACTCGAAAGATTGCAAGAAACAGACATCGAGGACCAGTCGGTGTGTTGAGGTCGAGCAGGACCTCCACTCAAGTGTTACTTAACTCACCTTATCTCCCCCTCGTTCTCTCCCCTCCCCCTCTTTCTCTCACTCTCAACCCCTTCCCCTCACTCTCCCCTTATGTTCTCTACCACCACCGTTAATATTTCCCCCCTTTACCTCTCCTTCGTTGGTGCTTCCCTCACTGTCTCCTCACTCCCTCACTGTCTCCTCACTCCCTCACTGTCTCCTCACTCCCTCACTGTCTCCTCACTCCCTCACTGTCTCCTCACTCCCTCACTGTCTCCTCACTCCCTCACTGTCTCCTCACTCCCTCACTGTCTCCTCACTCCCTCACTGTCTCCTCACTCCCTCACTGTCTCCTCACTCCCTCACTGTCTCCTCACTCCCTCACTGTCTCCTCACTCCCTCACTGTCTCCTCACTCCCTGTCCCTCTCTCTCCTCTTCTTAGTCCCCTTGTCCATTCTCCTCATTTTCCCCCTCACTTTGTCCTCCCCTCACCCGTCTTCCCTCACCTGAGGGAGGACTTCTGGCCAGACTCACCATCAGGAGACATGTGCACTCTGGCCCTCACCTGCGGCACTCTGGCCCCTCACCTGCGGCACTCTGGCCCCTCACCTGCGGCACTCTGGCCCCTCACCTGCGGCACTCTGGCCCTCACCAGCGGTACTCTGGCCCTCACCAGCGGCACTCTGGCCCCTCACCTGCGGCACTCTGGCCCCTCACCTGCGGCACTCTGGCCCCTCACCTGCGGCACTCTGGCCCCTCACCTGCGGCACTCTGGCCCCTCACCTGCGGCACTCTGGCCCCTCACCTGCGGCACTCTGGCCCCTCACCTGCGGCACTCTGGCCCCTCACCTGCGGCACTCTGGCCCCTCACCTGCGGCACTCTGGCCCCTCACCTGCGGCACTCTGGCCCTCACCTGCGGCACGCCCGTGTTACAGCAGGCTTCCGGCTCGCCGTATTAAGATGGTTACAGCAGGCTTCCGGCTCGCTGTATTAAGATGATTACAGCAGGCTTCCGGCTCGCTGTATTAAGATGATTACAGCTGGCTTCCGGCTCGCTGTATTAAGATGGTTACAGCAGGCTTCCGGCTCGCTGTATTAAGATGATTACAGCAGGCTTCCGGCTCGCTGTATTAAGATGCTTACAGCAGGCTTCCGGCTCGCTGTATTAAGATGCTTACAGCATGCTTCCGGCTCGCTGTATTAAGATGATTACAGCAGGCTTCCGGCTCGCTGTATTAAGATGCTTACAGCAGGCTTCCGGCTCGCTGTATTAAGATGATTACAGCAGGCTTCCGGCTCGCTATATTAAAATGGTTACAGCAGGCTTCCGGCTCGCTATATTAAAATGGTTACAGCAGGCTTCCGGCTCGCTGTATTAAGATGATTACAGCAGGCTTCCGGCTCTCTGTATTCATCCTTCAATAATCGTCTAGAGCGGAAGTGTTTCCTGGCTATAATGAGCAAGATATGTGACGATGACAAACATAAGAACTGCCTTTATAAGTCTGTGTAATGAATAATTGAGGATCTTGTGTATCACGTATGTCAGACCACTCCTGGAATATGCGGCCCTAGTGTGAGGTTTATGTTTAATCCATCCCATCCTCCTGTTTAGATAGTACCTATTGTGACGATCCTCAATAGTCAAGAATTCGTACGTTCTTAGCTTTTATATAGTAGTATAATGACTAGTGAGGAATTCGTTTAAAATAAATGAAGCTAAAATGCAAATTTAAATATTCCTAGGCCTTGTACAGTACACATATGTACTATATTAGGTCTCAGATATCGTGTATTAGGCCTAAGGAGGTTAGGTTTGGTTAGTTTGTCAAAACAACACAAGAAAATTTTTTTTTCCCACTTTGTCCAACTCAATAGTTCAGATTTCTACTTTCTAATTTCGTTGTGCGTGAGGATATATACACTATGGTCGTCATCGTCACTACCGGTACTACCAACACAGGGGGGCTGGGCTGATTTAGTCACACACACAGGACCATATTGCAGAAAGTTCAGAAGTACTATGTGCCAGGACGGTCGAGGAGTTA
>WNGS01113158.1:40327707-40342938 GCA_020271785.1 Procambarus virginalis | reverse complement strand
CGAGGAAAGGCTTCAGGAATTCAACTTCCGATACTTTAACACAAGGGGAACCAGCACTAGGGGAAACAGGTGGACGCTGAGTACCCAAATGAGCCACAGGGACGTTAGAAATTTTTTTTTTTCAGTGTCAGAGTGGGTGACAAATGGAATGCATTAGGAAGTGATGTGGTGGAGGCTGACTCCATACACAGTTTCAAGTGTAGGTATGATAGAGCCCAATAGGCTCAGGAACCTGTACACCAGTTGATTGACAGTTGAGAGGCGGGACCAAAGAGCCCAGAGCTCAACCCCCGCAAGCACAATTAGGCGAGTACAATTAGGTGAGTATACACACACACGTCCGTGGCCAGCGGGAGACCATAGATCACCCGTCAAGAGGCGGGTGGCCAGGTCCTCTCCTGTAGCAGGGCGGGCGGGCGGGCGGCGGGCTGGGTGAGAGAGGCTGGTATTAAGAAGCAATGGAAGCCAGAGACGGAGCCAGGCACCGGGGGGTGGCACTAAAATATGTTGTTATGGTGCCTGGAGTGTATCTGGCACAGGGTCACCACTGTCCCGCCCCTCCACCCACCCTCCTCACACCCCCCCCCCGTGTGTCTGGGGGTCGAGAGCTAGCTCCCGACCCACTCTTACTAGTTGTCCCTTAGGAAATACAGTTTCCGGTCCGTTCCACTTGTCCACTTTCCTTACGTTAAAAGCCTCAGAGTGGAATACCTGTGCCGTCCGAGCTCCAGCTCTTGGTCCCTTCCTTTATCATGCCTCGTAGTAAACTTGTCTCTTTATTGGCTTGTCTTTTCTACTGAGAATTGTGTATGTCGTTGTTGTGTCCTCTCTTATTATGTTACATGTGGGTGGTTGGTGGTGTGGGTGGTGGTGGTGGTGTGGTGTTGGGTGTGGTGGTGTTGGTGTGGGTGGTGGTGGTGGTGTTTGGTGGTGGTGGTGGTGTGGGTGGTGGTGGTGGTGTGGGTGGTGGTGGTGTTGGTGGTGGTGGTGGTGTGGGCGGTGGTGGTGGTGGGGGTGGTGGTGGTGTGGTGGTATGGCAGTAGTAGTGGTGGTGTGGGGTGGTAGTGGTGGACCAACGTTGATGACAACACACATGTTACTATGTGTTTGGTTACATTTATTAAACAGTTTACAAGCATGAAACTTGCCAACCAATTGTTGTTATTGTTATAAACAGCCTCCTGGTGCTTCGGAGCTCATTAACTGTTTAATAATTGTAAACAAAGCCGCTAAAGATTGAGAAAAGATGGACAGGTTAGTAAGTGCTTGCGTAACTGCTTCGTTAATCTGGTTATCAGTCATTAATTTCTATCTCCATTTCGTTAAGTACGAGCCGCTACTGTCCATCTCTCTCTCAGACTGTACTGACCTTGGTGTTAGAGGCTTGGCCCATATGCATTAACAAAGTAGCAGGAAGATCTGTGTGATTCATCCCCCGTGTGACCCACGTTCCCAGCGCCAGCATCCAGTGCCAGCATCCAGTGCCAGCATCCAGTGCTAGCTTCCAGTGCCAGCATCCAGTGCAGCATCCAGTGCCAGCATCCAGTGCCAGCACCCAGCGCCAGCATCCAGTGCCAGCATCCAGCGCCAACATCCAGCGCCAACATCCAGCGCCAACATCAAGCGCCAACATCCAGCGCCAGCATCCAGCGCCAACATCCAGCGCCATCATCCAGCGCCAACATCCAGCGCCAACATCCAGCGCCAACATCCAGCGCCAACATCAAGCGCCAACATCCAGCGCCAGCATCCAGCGCCAACATCCAGCGCCAACATCCAGCGCCATCATCCAGCGCCAACATCCAGCGCCAGCATCCAGCGCCAACATCTAGCGCCAACATCCAGCGCCAAAATCCAGCGCCAACATCCTGCGCCAACATCCAGCGCCAACATCCAGTGCCAACATCCAGCGCCAACATCCAGTGCCAACATCAAGCGCCAGCATCCAGCGCCAGCATCCAGCGCCAACATCCAGCGCCAGCACCCAGCGCCAGCACCCAGCGCCAGCACCCAGCGCCAGCACCCAGCGCCAGCACCCAGCGCCAACATCCAGCGCCAACATCCAGCGCCAACATCAAGCGCCAGCATCAAGTGCCAACATCCAGTGCCAACATCCAGTGCCAACATCCAGCGCCAACATCCAACGCCAACATCAAGCGCCAACATCCAGCGCCAACATCCAGCGCCAACATCCAGCGCCAGCATCCAGCGCCAACATCCAGCGCCAACATCCAGCGCCAACATCCAGCGCCAACATCCAGCGCCAACATCCAGCGCCAACATCAAGCGCCAACATCCAGCGCCAACATCCAACGCCAACATCCAGCGCAAACATCCAGCGCCAACATCCAGCGCCAACATCCAGCGCCAACATCCAGCGCCAACATCCAGCGCCAGCATCCAGCGCCAACATCCAGCGCCAACATCCAGCGCCAACATCCAGCGCCAACATCCAGCGCCAACATCCAGCGCCAGCATCCAGCGCCAACATCCAGCGCCAACATCCAGCGCCAACATCCAGCGCCAACATCCAGCGCCAACATCCAGCGCCAACATCCAGCGCCAACATCCAGCGCCAACATCCAGCGCCAACATCCAGCGCCAACATCCAGCGCCAACATCCAGCGCCAACATCCAGCGCCAACATCCAGCGCCAACATCCAGCGCCAACATCCAGCGCCAACATCCAGCGCCAACATCCAGCGCCAACATCCAGCGCCAACATCCAGCGCCAACATCCAGCGCCAACATCCAGCGCCAACATCCAGCGCCAACATCCAGCGCCAACATCCAGCGCCAACATCCAGCGCCAACATCCAGCGCCAACATCCAGCGCCAACATCCAGCGCCAACATCCAGCGCCAACATCCAGCGCCAACATCAAGCGCCAACATCCAGTGCCAACATCAAGCGCCAACATCCAGCGCCAACATCCAGCGCCATCCTTCCTGCTCTCAGCCGCAAAGGTCCTTCACCACACTACTATAGTAATTCTCAATTTACATTTTCCTTTTCAGAGAGGAAGAGTAAGAATAGAGAGAAAGAGACGAAATGCTGGAGAAAGTGACAGAATGGACGAGACAGGTAGACAGAGGGAGGGAGGTATGTGCCACGCCTGTCAATTACCCTCCAGGTGTGTATGACAGCAAAAACCAGATGTTTTTAATAATGTCGCGTTCCTTTCAACTATTATTTGAACATCGCCTCACCCTCGCAGCAAGAATTGTTTACTGCAAACAGACATATTATTCGTTCAATAAACTCACAGTAATCAGAGTTTAAAACATATTTCAATTAGCAAAAGCAAAGTTATATTATCCAGGATATAATAAGAATTGCCACCTGTATCCTTCATTATAACATCAATAGGATTTATATAATACAGTTCTGTATTAAAGTTGTATTAGTCATCTTACAACACTAACCAGTTGAGGTCTTTTTTACAGCCATAAACTTATTTATACACTACTGGTGCTCTATTTAATTAAATTAGTTCCCAAAACAGTCACTAGTGGGCTTCCCAAATCACTAATTCTAAAAATGTCCCCTAGAGGTCAGCAGTAATACACCTGGCCTACCCTCTGGCCTGCTAGCCAGTGATACACCTGGCCTACCCTCTGGCCTGCTAGGCAGTAATACACCTGGCCTACCCTCTGGCCTGCTAGGCAGTAATACACCTGGCCTACCCTCTGGCCTGCTAGCCAGTGATACACCTGGCCTACCCTCTGACCTGCTAGGCAGTAATACACCTGGCCTACCCTCTGGCCTGCTAGCCAGTGATACACCTGACCTACCCTCTGGCCTGCTAGCCAGTGATACACCTGACCTACCCTCTGGCCTGCTAGGCAGTAACGCACCTGGCCTACCCTCTGACCTGCTAGGCAGTAATACACCTGGCCTACCCTCTGGCCTGCTAGCCAGTGATACACCAGACCTACCCTCTGGCCTGCTAGCCAGTGATACACCTGGCCTACCCTCTGGCCTGCTAGCCAGTAACACACCTGGCCTACCCTCTGGCCTGCTAGCCAGTGATACACCTGGCCTACCCTCTGACCTGGTAGGCAGTAATACACCTGGCCTACCATCTGACCTGCTAACCAGTGATACACCTGGCCTACCCTCTGGCCTGCTAGCCAGTAATACACCTGGCCTACCCTCTGGCCTGCTAACCAGTAATACACCTGGCCTACCCTCTGGCCTGCTAGCCAGTAATACACCTGGCCTACCCTCTGGCCTGCTAGCCAGTGATACACCTGGCCTACCCTCTGGCCTGCTAGCCAGTAATACACCTGGCCTACCCTCTGGCCTGCTAGCCAGTAATACACCTGGCCTACCCTCTGGCCTGCTAGCCAGTAATACACCTGGCCTACCCTCTGGCCTGCTAGGCAGTAATACACCTGGCCTACCCTCTGGCCTGCTAGGCAGTAATACACCTGGCCTACCCTCTGGCCTGCTAGGCAGTAATACACCTGGCCTACCCTATGGTCTGCTAGGCAGTAATACACCTGGCCTACCCTCTGGCCTGCTAGGCAGTAATACACCTGGCCTACCCTCTGGCCTGCTAGGCAGTAATACACCTGGCCTACCCTCTGGTCTGCTAGGCAGTAATACACCTGGCCTACCCTCTGGTCTGCTAGGCAGTAATACACCTGGCCTACCCTCTGGCCTGCTAGGCAGTAATACACCTGGCCTACCCTCTGGCCTGCTAGGCAGTAATACACCTGGCCTACCCTCTGGCCTGCTAGGCAGTAATACACCTGGCCTACCCTCTGGTCTGCTAGGCAGTAATACACCTGGCCTACCCTCTGGCCTGCTAGGCAGTAATACACCTGGCCTACCCTCTGGCCTGCTAGGCAGTAATACACCTGGCCTACCCTCTGGCCTGCTAGCCAGTGATACACCTGGCCTACCCTCTGACCTGCTAGCCAGTAACATAGCAAGCACAGTTGGGTGTGCATACCGCCTCCACCCACTGACCGTCCTCACTGACCCACCTTACCATTATTCATTGCTCAGTTTCTCACTTTTCAAGGTCATCTACAAACAATGTTTGCCGGCATAGAGGCTTCTGTAAACGAGAACAGGCCGATCTCACAACTTTTGTGTCATTACAGTTTAATCGACCAGATTTGAAATTTGCAGCAAACTTTTGCATAATTTTTTCCAGTTTGTCAGGCGCCGTAAGGTTCCAGGTTCGATCCCCGGCGGAGGCTGAAACAAATGGGCAGAGTTTCTTTCACCCTGATCCCCCTGTTCACCTAACAGTAAATAGGTACCTGGGAGTTAGACAGCTGCTACGGGCTGCTTCCTGGGTAACAAAAAGGAGGCCCTGGTCGAGGACCGGGCCGCGGGGACGCTAAGCCCCAAATCATCTCAAGATAACCTCAAGATAATCCGTATGTGGTAGATGATAGACAAGGTATACCACATAGTTTCCAAATAAATATATGTTTAGACTTTGTATTATTTTCTTAAAAAATACAACTAACACACCGAGGGTGCTTGTGACATTGAGGCTCCGGGTTGCACAAATATATATTGTACTGTTTTTATTCAGTTGGAGAGCAAAGTCTTTTGAAGACTGGAGACGCGACACCGGCTGAAATTCAAAGTCTTCTGCAATATAATTAATCCAACGAGACTCCGTTTCATCACTGAGATGGACGCGAGTGATCTTATCCCAGACTTTTCATCAAGAATTGTACTCACTAAATCCACAGTAGCTGGAAAAACAAGTTTTTCACCGTAGGTATGACACTTTCTCTTAGCTATACGATAAGCAGCTAGACAGGATGCCATCTGCTCTTCATCGTCAACAGTGCTTTGATTTACCAAACATTTCCCTGACAGATCCACTTGGGGTTTCTTCTTTGACAATACTCAACAGGTTTTTCATTGAGCTCTACAAGCTTTGACTCAAGCCGCCTTTTCAATTTTGATGGTTTCAAGCTTTTATTTGCTAGAACTTTACTGAAAATAACACACTACGTTAGCATTTTTATTTTTCATTTCCAAACTTAAAGCCACACACAAAAAATTCATCACTATATTGCCTTATTCATAACTTTTTCTTCTTGGTAGAGGGTTCGCGAGACGACGCAGACCAATCCAGTCACATTTTCCTCTGAAGGCCTGTCAGCCGGACCAAACACTTGGGTCTAATAGGAGATAAATTACCGACGCCCAATGGCCTGAAAGCACCAGTATAAAAAGCTATGTTTATGGGCAGTACAAAGCGTCCACCAGACTGTGCGACACAGTGGTTGCCAGGATCTGGTTGGGTTACCGTTACCCGTGGCAGGTGGCTACCGTTACCCGTGGCAGGTGGCTACCGTTACCTGTGGCAGGTGGCTACCGTTACCTGTGGCAGGTGGCTACCGTTACCTATGGCAGGTAACTACAGGTGACTGATCTCCCAATCCTGAGCACTCCAGTTGCAAACTCTGTGAGCAGGAACTGCGGCATGATCTCCCACATTACACCACCGAATGCCCAGTTATCAGACCTTTCAGACCAGTCGGCATGAGGTACCTGGAGCCATGCAATTTATTCACCCTCGTGTTCTTGAAGATATCCTCATAATGCACCCAGAGTCTGCCAGTGCAGACTACTTATCACATGCCTCTGCATAACTAACCATCCTGTGTGATGGGGATTTTTTAGCATCACGTGGCTAGCTTTTTGACACACTGTACTCCCTTCATATAGTCTAGGGCAGCTGCACAAATGCAGATGTACCTAATGTGTTAATAAAAAAAAAACACTTGCGACCAGTATTGGGTTGGAACATGTACTTTGAAGAACCCTGTACTGGGTGACGCACTCAGGCTGGTATAGTGACGGGTGACGCACAGGGGGGACGCACTGAGGCTTGTGAGGGCGGTGAGCAGATAAAGGAAATGTTTACAAACTTAACGCATCAAATGTCACCTCTTTTGCCGCCCGTGGCGCCACCCCTCACCCTCACCCCCTCTACCCCTCACCCTCACCCCCTCTCACCCTCACCCCCCTCCCTCCTCTCACACCCTCCCCCCCCCCAACACGAGACTTACACCAGAAATGTAGATTTAACGAAGGAAAATCCTGCTTGAGAAACTATATCGAGTTCTACAGCAAGATAAAAGACATTAAACAGATAAATGGTCGGACGCCACATTCCTCGACTGCCAGAAAGCATTCGATACTGACCAAGACACTCTTACTGAGGCTAGAGAAGTATTCTACGAGGGTAGAATACCATCAGTGGTGCAGACCAAACTGGGCGAGGTCAGTGGAGCCTTCAGCAACCTGACAAAGGGTCTGTCCGGCTCGTACATGCAGCCTATATGAAACTTTGAGTATGTAGCCCTGGTATGGAACCCCAACCCGAACAAAGACAAAACTAGAAGTGATCCATACCTGTACATACAGAATAAGGCTCGATCCGGAGCTGAGGAGCGTGAGATGTAAGGACATGCACAGTTCGGACCTGGGAACAGTGGGTCGGGGAAACTAGACATACAGATGAGTCCCTGAGGGGTGATAACTGTTCAGTAGTGAGTATAATGAGTCCAGACCATCTTGTGGGTATCTTGAGATGATTTCGGGGCTTAGCGTCCCCGCGGCCCGGTCCTCGTCCAAGCCTCCTTTTTGTTACACATCCCCAGGAAGCAGCCCGTACCAGCTGTCTAACTCCCAGGTACCTGGGTACCTATTACCTATAGACAACTATTTAATGCTATTCACTAGTCAACTCATGAATGAGTTGACTAGTGAATACTTCCGGTGTCTGCACTATGGGTGGGGAAGTCAAATATAAATGTTAAGTTGATAGTTATTAAGTTTTGTATTCATGTAACTGCACTTGCTCTGACAGCCTTACAGGCGTGCTTGCTCAAGTAGGCGCACTTCAAGAAAACCTACTGATCAATCTTGCCACTTTGAACTACTACTTTTTCCTCCTGTAATTGGTGAAGAATTCACTATTCACCTAGTTTTATTTGCGGGGGTTGAGCTTTGCTCTTTCGGCCCGCCTCTCAACTGCCAATCAACTGTTTACTAACTACAATTTTTTTTTCTCCAGACCACACACACCCAAGGAAGCAGCCCGTGACAGCTGACTAACTCCCAGGTACCTATTTACTGCTAGGTAACAGGGGCATTCAGGGTGAAAGAAACTTTGGCCATTTGTTTCTGCCTGGTGCGGGAATCGAACCCGCGCCACAGAATTAGGAGTCCTGCGCGCTATCCACCAGGCTACCAGGCCCCTGGTAAGTGCTTTCAGTGTAAGTGCTTTCAGTGTTTTCTTTGGCGCACCATAGTGGTGGAATGTCAGGAGCAACATTGCTTCATCAGCTTTCAGTTCCTTGATCCGGTTTTAACGGTAGAAAGACTTAGTTCTAGCCGCAGATTTCTTGTTTGGTAGTTATTGGTACTTCAAGAACGATTATTATACTCCACTGTGTGCACTAGAGTCTTTCATATAATTTGAGAAGAGCCCCCACAAGAGCACCCACAAGAGCCCCCACAAGAGCACCCACAAGAGCCCCCACAAGAGCTCCCATAAAAGAGCTCTTCAAGAGTGGTGCGGCACAGGTCACGAGGGTTGGAAAGCGAACTATCAGGATAAAGCGCCAGGCCACTACGGCTATGTAGCACTGGGACAGGATCAGGATAAGGAGTTAGGATGGGACGAGGGGAAGGAATGACCACGTTGGAGCCAACATATGTTGGACACATCATAATAATGACCATAATAGAAGCCCTGTGACAGTTCCAGGACACAGCCTTCAGAGCTCAGAGACCACCTTCACATCTTTCAGTGGTATGATGAAGCTTCCCTTCCTGACCCTTCTTACACACGATGGTATCCGCCAAAAGTACAAACTTCAAAGTTAAATCCAAAAATTTCATTGGTAAATTGTTGTATTTTAAAATGATAAAATTCAGTAGATTATTTACGCGCGACAAAGATGTAAAATTAACATAACATGTAATCTTTATTATAGTATAATAAACAGTAATATTTTATTCGTAAATTTTACTCGTTAATAATTTATTGGCCCCGCTCCTGTGCCAGGTAAGTTACGGGCTCACCATAGCCCGTGCTACTTGCCCCGCTCCTGTGCCAGGTAAGTTACGGGCTCACCATAGCCCGTGCTACTTGCCCCGCTCCTGTGCCAGGTAAGTTACGGGCTCACCATAGCCCGTGCTACTTGCCCAGCTCCTGTGCCAGGTAAGTTACGGACTCACCATAGCCCGTGCTACTTGCCCAGCTCCTGTGCCAGGTAAGTTACGGACTCACCATAGCCCGTGCTACTTGGAACTTGTTCCACGTAGCTGAATCTATAACAACAACAAGTAATTTATAAAACGCATAACAGTTGTGGCTGGAGAGAGCCGGAGAAACCTGCAGTTTGCACCTGTGATGATGTACTCATACTGATCAACACATTCAACATTATCATCAATGTTCAAGTCTTGGTCTGTTCTCTTGTGATGATTTATTTCTGGGGAGAGATAAACCCGGTGTGCACATTTCCTTCGGAGATGTTTAATAGGAGTGCTTCATCTTTACAAGGGTGGGGGGCTGTTATCAGGACGTCTTTACAAGGGTGGGGGGCTGGTATCAGGACATCTTTACAAGGGTGGGGGGCTGGTATCAGGACGCCTTTACAAGGGTGGGGGGCTAGTATCAGGACATCTTTACAAGGGTGGGGGGCTGGTACCAGGACATCTTTACAAGGGTGGGGCTGGTATCAGGACGCCTTTACAAGGGTGGGGGGCTAGTATCAGGACATCTTTACAAGGGTGGGGGGGGGGCTGGTATCAGGACGTCTTTACAAGGGTGGGGGGCTGGTACCAGGACATCTTTACAAGGGTGGGGGGCTGGTATCAGGACGCCTTTACAAGGGTGGGGGCTAGTATCAGGACATCTTTACAAGGGTGGGGGGCTGGTACCAGGACATCTTTACAAGGGTGGGGGCTGGTATCAGGACGCCTTTACAAGGGTGGGGGGCTAGTATCAGGACATCTTTACAAGGGTGGGGGCTAGTATCAGGACATCTTTACAAGGGTGGGGGCTGGTATCAGGACGTCTTTACAAGGGTGGGGGGCTAGTATCAGGACATCTTTACAAGGGTGGGGGGCTGGTATCAGGAAGTCTTTACAAGGGTTGGGGGCTGGTATCAGGACGTCTTTACAAGGGTTGGGGGCTGGTATCAGGACGTCTTTACAAGGGTGGAGGCTGGTATCAGGACATCTTTACAAGGGTGGGGGGCTGGTATCAGGACATCTTTACAAGGGTTGGGGGCTGGTATCAGGACGTCTTTACAAGGGTTGGGGGCTGGTATCAGGACGTCTTTACAAGGGTTGGGGCTGGTATCAGGACATCTTTACAAGGGTGGGGGCTGGTATCAGGACATCTTTACAAGGGTGGGGGGCTAGTATCAGGACATCTTTACAAGGGTGGGGGCTGGTATCAGGACATCTTTACAAGGGTGGGGGCTGGTATCAGGATGTCTTTACAAGGGTGGGGGCTGGTATCAGGACATCTTTACAAGGGTGGGGGGCTAGTATCAGGACTCTTTACAAGGGTGGGGGCTGGTATCAGGACATCTTTANTGTGTTAGTTGACTCTTCAGAGGTTGCATGGCGTTTCACCTTCCTTCTTATGATGTCTTCAACGAAACCATTGGAGAAGTCGTTGTTGACTTGGACCTGCCTTACTCTACAGAGTTCTTCATCGACCTGCTTCCAACCAGAGCTGTGAGTGAGAGTACGGTCGACGTAAGCGTTAACAACACTCCTCTTGTACCTGTCTGGGCAGTCACTGTTGGCATTAAGGCACATCCCTATGTTCGTTTCCTTAGTGTAGACTGCAACGTGGAAGCCAACATTCCTTTCCGTGACTGTTACATCTAGAAAAGGCAGAGTCCCATCACTCCATCTCTTCTCTTAAGTGAAACTTAACATTGAATAATGCTCGAATGCCTCCTTCAGCTGCTGCAGACGTCTGACATCTGGTACCTGCATAAAAATGTCATCAACGTACCTGCAATATATGGCGGGTTTCAAGTCCATGTCTTGCTACCAATATATATTGGTAGCAGTCTTTCCTGTAGGCATATATTATTGAATACGACTGAAAGGGTGACATCAATGATTCTAGATCGAATCTTCTCTATTTCCTTACATTTTTCTTCACTTGAGAAGTTGACAAATTACCCTCCGGAATAAATCATGCAGCAAAAAACTTATAATCATTAAATCTGCCTCTCACAATGTTAACAAGAGTTAACGAAACATTTCTTATTGCCAGGCCAAATAAAACTATGGTGTGGTTGGTGTGGTTGGTGGACTTGGGCAATGACCAATTACTAGGTCGTGTCGCTCATCCTCCAACAACCATCCTTGTACTAATATAGCACATATAGTAACGATGTGAACCATCGTACATATATTGACGTAATGAACAATTAGAAAGTAGAACTTGGTACTATTAAATTGGACAAACCGGAAAAGGTTTTGGTTTTTTGTTGCTAATAAAACTTAACCTAAACATCCTAGGCGTAATACACGCTGTCTGAGGCCAAATATAATATATATATGTGCTATACTAGGCCTAGGAATATTTAAGTTAGGTTTTAGCTTTATTTTTTCCGTACTCTATAACGTGAATAACACCGAGTTCAACGACAAGGTAACTGAGGACAGGAGGATAGAAGGAGGATAGAAGCACAAACCAGTGAATCTGTACGATGGTACAACATGGTTGCAGCTGGCAATCCCAATCATTATGGGCCACCTCCTGAGGACAGGAGGTGGCTGCGGGAGAGAATCAGTAATAGCAAGAATCCGTCTTGGATACTAATATCCATGGCGATTTGGAATGGAAACAACCGTTGATCAGCGGAGTTGCAGAATCTGTGGTGAGAGTGACGGACACCGCCTTGACCACTATCTACGTGAATGTAAACACCAGAGAGACATTAGAAATATGTGTAGAATAATAACCCCACATTGTTTGAGTTAGGAAAACACTATTTGTCAAATATTGATACTGTTCTTAAAATATTTCCCCATTTTGCACCCGCAAGATAACGTAAGCTTTTAAGGGTTGATAGATGTTAATCTTCTTGTTTGAGGAGCTGTTCACTTGAGACAGTTAAGCAAGTCCCAGCTGTGTCTGGGTACAAGTGACAGGATGAACAACCCAGCGGGTTTTCTTCCTATTGGGGAGTGTTGTACATGCTGCTATGGCGGTGTGTCCACTCACAAGATGAGTGGCGCTGCCCAATAAACTCGCCCCTCGGGGCAAAAAGAAAAAAAAAAACTTTCTAACAGTCCATTACATCAATATATGTGAACGATGGTGCCCATAGGTACAAAACGTACTGTGTAAGCAGGAGGATAGGTTGCCTCCAACAATGTGTTGGCATCTGAACTCCTAACAGCAGGATCGAAACCATTTCTTCACAGTAAACTCCATGATTTTATTCTCACCAAATTTCCACCCGCCGACCTCCTTTAGGCTGAAAGTGATCTTGCCCACCCCGACGCCACACACACACACACACACACACACACACACACACACACACACACACACACACACACGGAGCCCGTACCTTGTCAAGCACAAGACGAAGCTGGAAAAAGTCCAAAGGTATGCCACTAGACTAGTCCCAGAACTAAGAGGCATGAGTTACGAGGAAAGGCTGCGGGAAATGCACCTTACGACACTGGAAGACAGAAGAGTAAGGGGAGATATGATCACAACCTACAAAATCCTCAGAGGAATCGACGGGTAGACAAGGACAAACTATTCAACACTGGGGGGACGCGAACAAGGGGACACAGGTGGAAACTGAGTACCCACATGAGCCACAGAGACGTTAGAAGGAACTTTTTCAGTGTCAGAGTAGTTAACGGATGGAATGCTTTAGGCAGTGATGTGGTGGAGGCTGACTCCATACACAGTTTCAAGGGTAGATATGATAGAGCCCAGTAGGCTCGGGAATCTGTACACCGGTTGATTGACAGTTGAGAGGCGGGACCAAAGAGCCAAAGCTCAACCCCCGCAAGCACAAATAGGTGAGTACAAATAGGTGAGTACACACCAAACTCACCTCCTTTGTTGAATAGAGGAACTTGTGTCCTCAATGAACGGTACATCCCCAGTTTAATGCTGGAAAATGTAAGAGTTCTAACATAAATGGTGTTATAACATCAGTGACATGAAAAATAAAACCAGGAATATCAGGAATCATCCCAATATCAGGAATATTAGAAATAACAAAAGTAATAACGTCATAATAACAATAGAATCAGGAATAACACCAATAACATGAGGAATAACACCAATAATATCACCAATAACACCAGGAATAACACCAGGGATAATACCAGGGATAACACTAGGGATAACACCAATAACACCAGCAATAACATCAGAAATAACACCAGGAATAACACCAATAACATCATGAATAACACCAAGAATAGCACCAATAACACCAACACCATCAGGAATAACATCAGGGATAACACCAATAACACCAGCAATAACACCAATAACATCAGGGCTAACACCAATAACACCAGCAATAACACCAATAACATGTCTCCTGAAGCCCACATCAAAAGAATAACATTAGCGGCGTATGCGAGGCTGGCTAACATCAGAACTGCTTTCAGAAACCTGTGTAAGGAATCCTTCAGAACCTTGTATACCACATATGTAAGACCAATCCTGGAGTATGCGGCCCCAGCATGGAGTCCGTACCTTGTCAAGCACAAGACGAAGCTGGAAAAAATTCAGAGGTATGCCACTAGGCATATCCCAGAACTAAGAGGCATGAGTTATGAGGACAGACTACGTGAACTGCACCCTTCACGTCGCTGGAAGACAGAAGAGCTAGGGGGAGACATGATCACCACATACAAAATTCTCAGGGGAATTGACAGGGTGGACAAGGATGGATTATTTAACACGGGTAGTACACGCACAAGGGGACACAGGTGGAAGCTGAGTACCCAAATGAGCCACAGAGACATTAGAAAGAACTTTTTCAGTGTCAGAGTAGTTAGTAAATGGAATGCACTAGGAAGTGATGTGGTGGAGGCTGACTCCATACACAGTTTCAAGTGTAGATATGATAGAGCCCAGTAGGCTCAGGAATCTGTACACCTGTTGATTGACGGTTGAGAGGCGGGACCAAAGAGCCAGAGCTCAACCCCCGCAAGTACAACTAGGTGAGTACAATAACACCAGGTAACACACCAGGAATAATACACAACAAACAATAATAATAACCACGGTCAAGATCGTGAATCAAAAAGCACTCAGAAAAATAAACAGGACAGAATCTCTCGCCGTCAACCAGTGGTTGACACCAGAGTCACGTGACACCGTAGATGGCAGCCGGCCAATCATAACTATTGAGCGCTGACACGGCTCGATGCTATTGGTCAACTTGACAGGCACCACTCAGGGACGGAAGAAGGGTCGTCGCCCCTATTGGTAATCGTAATTTAAAAAATAAAGTTGCAAGGGTGTCACTTTATTGATTTTCATGTTGATGGGTGGGTACAGGAGAGGGTGGGTACAGGAGTGGGTGGGTACAGGAGTGGGTGGGTACAGGAGTGGGAGGGTACAGGAGTGGGTGGGTACAGGAGTGGGTGGGTACAGGAGTGGGAGGGTACAGGAGAGGGTGGGTACAGGAGTGGGTGGGTACAGGAGTGGGAGGGTACAGGAGAGGGTGGGTACAAGGAGTGGGTGGGTACAGGAGTGGGAGGGTACAGGAGTGGGAGGGTACAGGAGTGGGTGGGTACAGGAGTGGGTGGGTACAGGAGAGGGTGGGTACAAGGAGTGGGTGGGTACAGGAGTGGGTGGGTACAGGAGTGGGTGGGTACAGGAGTGGGAGGGTACAGGAGTGGGAGGGTACAGGAGTGGGAGGGTACAGGAGTGGGTGGGTACAGGAGTGGGAGGGTACAGGAGTGGGAGGGTACAGGAGTGCGTGGGTACAGGAGAGTCCTGGTGTATGGTGGAGGACAACACCAGGGT
Source organism: Procambarus virginalis (assembly GCA_020271785.1). Taxonomy (NCBI): domain Eukaryota; kingdom Metazoa; phylum Arthropoda; class Malacostraca; order Decapoda; family Cambaridae; genus Procambarus; species Procambarus virginalis. The sequence continues at coordinate 40,327,892 of WNGS01113158.1, read as the reverse complement.
CCTGGTGTATGGTGGAGGACAACACCAGGTCCTGGTGTATGGTGGAGGACAACACCAGGTCCTGGTGTATGGTGGAGGACAACACCAGGGTCCTGGTGTATGGTGGAGGACAACACCAGGGTCCTGGTGTATGGTGGAGGACAACACCAGGGTCCTGGTGTATGGTGGAGGACAACACCAGGGTC
>WNGS01113158.1:40305401-40316277 GCA_020271785.1 Procambarus virginalis | reverse complement strand
CACAACACCTGTACCTCCTATTAGACTATTTTACAGGAATTTGTTTTTGACGGCTCATAAAAGCGGAGGAAAGAGTCCTGAAAGATATTGTTAATAGGAACGTTATCCCTACAGACACGAATCAGAAGATACAATTAACAATTAACTACAAAAACCAAGGAAACCGACCAACCTACTCATAAAGAACTCTCCAGACACCAAGCAGAACGCCTTGAAAGAAACCAGCGTCGTTTATGCCTTCACAAGCCCACCTGGGGACTGTCACTCCAAAGATCTCAGTATATAGGCAAGACAACAACGTCTCTTTCTTGTCGATTAACAATGCACAAACAAAGGGCTCCATCAAGGAGCATATAGTCTCCTTACACAGTCAAACCATCACCAGAGAAATCTTATAAGCCACACAGAATTATCGACAAATACAACGATAACAGGAGACTCGACATCAGCGAGGCCCTACGCATCAGAAGTCCAAAACTAGGCAATCAACAGCCCAATTAACACATAATTACATTCAACCCATGGACCCGGTCGGCCGAGCGGACAGCACGCTGGACTTGTGATCCTGTGGTCCTGGGTTCGATTTCAGGCGCCGGCGAGAAACAATGGCAGAGTTTCTTTCACCTATGCCCCTGTTACCTAGCAGTAAAATAGGTACCTGGGTGTTAGTCAGCTGTCACGGGCTGCTTCCTGGGGGTGGAGCCTGGTCGAGGACCGGGCCGCGGGACACTATAGCCCCGAATCATCTCAAGATAATCTCAAGATATACCCTTCATGACCCCGAACCAGCACAAAAGCAAGAATAAAACATACAATATACCCATTGTTTCGTGTTCTGTCTTTTCCCCTTGATTTGTATTCTGTCACCTCTCCCAAAACGAATCCGAGTACGCACAGTCAGAGAACTTTTCTCTAACAACTTCTAACTTCTAACGCATGATTGCATGTTCCGAGTATGTAAAACTGTCTTTGAAAATGTTAGAAGCGTTTTTGTGAAACGCTTCTAGGCATCAGACGATAAATAAAGTGTGAAAATAAACTTTAGAGAGTTCATTTTTCAACCACTCCCGACAGTGAAGAAAACATAACTATTGAGAAAATTCATGTTAGAATCATTAATCTTTCCCTTTTGGTCATATTCAATAAATTATATTAATATTATACGTAATGTATATATAATGTATACATATATATTGATAAACTCGTCAAATCCTTGTATCATAAACTTCATTGTTAACTGGGGACGCAAATAGTCACCATAATCATCAGGAGCAGCAGTTGTTGTGGCCAATAAATCCGTTGGCGGATGAGGTAGAGCTGCTCGAGGTGGCCACCGTCCATGTGTTTATGTTGCTGAACAAGTAATCAACAGCACCCACAAGCTTCCTGAATGTTAGACCGACATGAGCAAATAAACTGCCTCACCGCGTGTTAGCCCCTTATGATGGGTTTTATAATGGGGGTGAAGGATGGGGGAGGGGGGGTGAGTGAGGGAGGGAGATGAAAAAAGGAAGGATTAATGGACAGTCAGGATGGACCAGGGACAGGAGCCAGGGAGGGGAGTCAGGGATGCTGGGATGGGACTGAGGGAGGGTGTCAATGATGCATGGAATAGAGGAAGGAAGTCGGTCCACAAACGCTGGAAGAGGAGGGGAATGGCGGGTCCAGGAAGATGAGAAATGCATACTGTGGAAGGGAAACTTACCTTCCTCGGCCAAAACTCAGGGAGGGGAGAGTAAAGGTAAGAGTGCTCAGTGATGGCCATCATTACTGGGGATGACATCCTCACCCCGTCTTGACACTATGGATGACCTAACTCTCCCATTAACACTGCTGATCTCGTTTTAACCATCGGATGAGAGTATGGATGGCACCATACCTCAGGGGTGGCACCCTCGATGACCTCAAGTCCCCCCCTAGGGTGGCACAGCCTGGCGGTATGGCCTCATAAGGCGCTTCAACCCTTGGGTGATACCCAGTGACGTCAGGGTATTATCAGGAGACGTCCGGTGGCCGGGGTAGGGTTACCAAGGCCGCCCCCAGCCCTAGGAGCCCTCTAGGACCTCCCGCCGGAGCAGCCTAGGGATCTGGTTTATCTGAGAGTTGAGGACCTGGACTTGTAGACCTGGGACTTGTAGACCTGGGACTTGTTTCTCCTGGGACTTGTAGACCTGGGACTTGTAGACTGGGACTTGTAGACCTGGGACTTGTAGACCTGGGACTTTTCTCCTGGGACTTGTAGACCTGGGACTTGTCTCCTGGACTTGTAGACCTGGGACTTGTAGACCTGGGACTTGTAGACCTGGGACTTGTAGACCTGGGACTTGTTCTCCTGGGACTTGTAGACCTGGGTTGTTCTCCTGGGACTTGTAGACCTGGGACTTGTAGACCTGGGACTTGTAGACCTGGACTTGTAGACCTGGGACTTGTTCTCCTGGACTTGTTCTCCTGGGACTTGTTCTCCTGGGACTTGTAGGCCTGGGACTTGTTCTCCTGAGACTTGTAGGCCTGGGACTTGTTCTCCTGGGACTTGTAGACCTGGGACTTGTAGGCCTGGACTTGTTCTCCTGGGACTTGTTTCTCCTGGGACTTGTAGACCTGGACTTGTTCTCCTGGGACTTGTTCTCCTGGGACTTGTTCTCCTGGGACTTGTTCTCCTGGGACTTGTTCTCCTGGGACTCGTTGTCCTGGGACTTGTGTCCTGGGACTTGTTGTCCTGGACTTGGCTCCTTGGACTTGTTCTCCTGGGACTGGAGATCTGGGACTTGTACACCTGGGACTTGTTCTCCTGGACTTGTTCTCCTGGGACTTGGAGATCTGGACTTGTTCTCCTGGGACTTGGAGATCTTTTTGATTGTTGCCGCCGGAGGCGGCTAGTTTATTGTGCACCCCATACTCATCCTGTGAGCGGTAGCGCAAAAGCATTACAGAGGGCACAAAAGGTCTTTATCAGACCTCATCTTAGATTATTACATAACAATTTCATCTATCCTTCACCTTATAGTTACAATGTCAGCTAGTTACAGAGTAAGTGCTATTTCATGAGCTACATATTTACAGTAAGTCATCATACATTAATGGTAGGTCTTATCGCTAATACATAATTGTTTGACCAATGGGGACATTACAGAGTCATAGGGGAGCTTCTGTTTATTATTAGTCCTCACAATACACTACTTGTTTCTGAATCTCATATGTCGTTCATCTACTGGAAGCGAAATGTGGATACAGTGCAAGGATTTCAGGTAATTTATCCATGGTAATAAGATAGGTTGCCATATCATACAGAGTGAGCTTAGATTTATCTCTAAATGGCTCAATTTTACTACAATCCAAGATATAGTGTTCGAGTGTGTGTCCCTGTCTTTGTCCACACACTTTACTTCATCTAGATCCCTATACAAGCCGAACTGCCAGAGATACTTGTAGCCAAGTCTTATACGAGCTGTGACAACATCTGTTAGTCTAATGACTTTGTTACTTGCCCCATACACATGTTTTACTTCACACATTTCATTGTGATGAACAATGGACCTGCTAGTTCCAGTTTGCACAGTTCTACTTTCTTCAAATTCATCCAGGAGTTCTCGTCTAGTGACATTTTTAAGGGACCTATTTGATAACTCAAGATTCCATTCAATACTGTCTTTATTTACTGCAGCCTTAGCAAGGGCGTCAACTTTGTCATGTTTGAGATCTGGGACTTGTTCTCCTGGGACTTGGAGATCTGGGACTTGTTCTCCTGGGACTTGAAGACTAGAGCCTAGCCTCGTGAGCGTTCTAGAATGTAGCTAGGTAAACCCTTTAGAATCTAGCCAGATGAGCACTTTAGAACACTTCCAGGCCACCTAATTTAGACAGTATGGCAGCAAAGCATCTATGGGATGTAATATCTAGAGCATCTAGGTCTAACAGTATTTGTGTTATCGGTGACTTTAGTGGAATAAATTGGTTTACCAAAACAGGTAATAATGAAGCAGAAGATTTTCTAGAATTAATCAACGATTGCTTTCTTACGCAACACATTAAGGAACTAACGCTGGAAAATAATATTTAGATTTAGTGTTACCTAACAGGGAAACATAAATTAATGACATCGAAATAGGGAGTGAGCTAGGGAACAGTGATCAAAGAAATCAGATTTAGGATAGAATGGAATAGATCTGTAGGAGAAAATTCTGTGAAAGTGCCAGATTTTCGAAAAGCTGATTTTAATAGCCTAAGAATTTTTTGGGGTCAAATAGATTGACCTAATTTCCTTTGTATGGATACCTTCACACATAAATATAACCCATCATAATGAGACAGACATTGCAGCCAAATTAGCGTGTAACAAGTTTGAAGTTGAATTATATCTAGGTATCCCCATCTCTGCTGTCAAAACTGTATTGATCCAAACATTCAGATCTGATAGGAAAGAACTTACTGACTCCCAACGACCTGAAAGTACTAGTATAAAAAGCTATGATTTGTTCAGATCTGAAACCTACATCTATGGGCAGCACAAAACGTCCACTAGACTGTGCGACACAGTGGTTGCCAGGATCAGGTTGGGTTACCGTTACCTGTGGCAGGTGACGGGTCTCCCAATCCTGAGCACTCCAGTTGCAAACTCTGTGAGCAGGAACTACGGCACGATCTCCCGCACTACATCACTGAATGCCCAGTTATTAGACCTTTCAGACCAGTTGGCATGAGGTACCTGGAGCTTTGCAATTACTTTATTCACTCTCGTATTCTTGAAGATATCCTCACAGTGTACCCAAAATTTGCCAGTGCAGGCTACTAAACATATGGCCCTGTATGACTAACCATCCTGCGAGATGGGGACCTTTATTACCACTGCTACCTTATTCAATCTTGTGTTGATGATATCCTCAAAATGCATCCGGAATCTGCCAGTGCAGACTGCTTATCACATGCCTCTGTATGACTAACCATCCTGTGTGATGGGGATTTTTTTAGCATCGCCTAGTTAGCTTTTTTGACACACTGTACTCCACTTCATATAGTCTAGGGCAGCTGCACTAATGCAGATGTACCTCATGTGTTAATAAAAAAGGAAAAGTCTTAGGCATGGGGGAAGAGGGGGGGCGGTCTTGAAGCGAGACGTGAACCCAGTGATGGGTGATGTAAAAAGGGATTTCGAAGTGAATTCAAAATATAACTTATTTAAAAATATTGTAAGCAAAGCACAGGAACGTAGTATACCATACAAATTTAATAGCTCGAATACTTATGACCCGAAATGGATAACAAAGGATCTGAAGAACCTTATTGGTAGAAAGAGCGCTTGGTACATAAGAATTAAGAATGGGGAAGTCGGTTTAGAAAAAGAATTCGTACAACTGGTTAGAAATGTTAAGAAAGAGATAAGGAGAGCAAAAAAGAAACTATGAAGTTCGCATAGCAGGACATAGACATATCCTAAAGGTTTTTTTCAGTTATATCGAACAAAGATTAGAGAAAGGATAGGTCCATTAAAGGCGAGAGAGGTCAGGTAATGGATGCATTACATTAATGGATGCAATGGAAGCCCCCCCTCCCCCCATGCCTAAGACTTTCCTTTTTTTACAAAGAGATGAGTAGTATTTTTAGTAAATATTTTATCTCTGTATTTACTAAAGAGGAACTTAACATTATGCCTTTAACCGAACAAGTGGGTCGGGAAGAAGACAGGTTGACTAGTTTAGCAGTTACCAGGGAGGATGTTATTAAACAAATAGAGAAACTCAAGCCAAACAAATCCCCAGGGCCAGACGAAGTGTTTGCCAGTGTGCTTAAAGAATGCAAAGAGGACCTTAGCGAGCCATTGTCTACCATATTTAGTAAATCATTAGTCAGGCAGAGTGCCAAAGTCGTGGAAGGTTGCTAATGTGGTACCAATTTTTATGAAAGGAGATAGATCACTTGCGTCAAACTATCGGCCAATTAGCCTAACGTCTATTGTGGGAAAGTTACTTGAATCGCTAATTGCAAATACCATTCGTCTTCATCTTGAAAAATATAAATTAATAAATGATTCCCAACATGGTTTTACAAATGGCCGTTCATGTTTAACAAAATTACTATCATTTACTCCAGCATAGTTGAGGCAGTTGATAGTGGTAAGGATTGTGATGTTGTGTACCTTGACTTTAGCAAAGCTTTCGATACAGTGCCACATGAAAGACTGATTAAAAAGATAGAGGCTCATGGTATTTGGGGTGCTATATTAAGTTGGATTATGGCATGGCTATTCCAAAGGAAACAGTATAAATGGGTTAAGTCAGAGTGAGGAAAATGTTGTAAGTGGAATACCTCAAGGCTTTGTCCTGGGACCTCTGTTATTCATAATGTATATATAAATGATTTGGATTCAGGTTTGAGCAGCAATATTTGCAAATTTGCCGATGATAAAAAAAAATTGGGAGGGAAATAAGGATGGAAAGGGACTCTCTATCACTTCTAGACGACCTAAATAGAGTTTTGAAATGGTCAAAAGATTGGCAGATGCAGTTTAATGCTAATAAATGTAAGGTGCGTCTGGGATCCTCTCGGACGTAGGTTCGAACCCTCATCACAGCCCTTGTGGATTTGTTTATTTGATGCATCATGTTGTGATTTGTGTGTGTGTGACGTTAAGCTAATTGTCCGATAGTTTGATGCAAGTGATCTGTCGCCTTTCTTGAAAATTGGTACCACATTAGCAACCTTCCATGACTCTCGCACTCTGACTCTAATGATTTATTAAATATGGTAGACAGTGGATCGCAAAGCTCCTCTTTGCATTCTTTAAGCACCCTGGCAAACACTTCGTCCGGCCCTGGGGATTTGTTTGGCTCGAGTTTCATTATTTGTTTAATAACATCCTCCCTGGTAACTGCTAAACTAGTCAACCTGTCCTCTTCCCCACCCACATAGACTGAACCTAGCCTGGTAAACGCTCTTACACCTAAATGCATTTGACATAGATGAAATAGTTCTCTAAATAACCTTATTAATGGAAAGAAATTAGAATTACACTTCCTCAAACTAGTAGACTTGAAAACTTAACGAACACGGGGAGTTAACAAACAAGAAGAATTAACGAACTCGGATTTCCGTGTTAACGAACACGGAAATTAACGAAGAACAATAATTAACGGGCACCGACTTACCGAAGGATATGATTTATAAACAACGCAGGTTTTCAGGAATGTCTAGCCAAGGGAAGGTGAAAGGTACAGGTGAAGGTGTCTTCACCTGTAGACACTCTCGCCTGGTAAAGACCATGACCTCCAGCCTGCTCAGGGCCACCTGATGGCTTGAAACTTCAGCTTTTTTTTTTATTTAGGAGTAAAGATGTTAAACCCGGAGTTGGTTGCTTCCCTGATGGGCACCAGCATCTGATGGGCACCATGATCTGATGGGCACCAGCATCTGATGGGCACCAGGATCTGATGGGCACCAGAATCTGATGGGCATCAGCATCAGATGGGCACCAGCATCTGATGGGCACCAGGATCTGATGGGCACCAGGATCTGATGGGCACCAGCATCTGATGGGCACCAGGATCTGATGGGCACCAGGATCTGATGGGCGCCAGCATCTGATGGGCACCAAGATCTGATGGGCACCGGCATCTGATGGGCACCAGCATCTGATGGGCACCAGCATCTGATGGGCACCAGCATCTGATGGGCGCCAGCATCTGATGGGCACCAGCATCTGATGGTCACCAGCATCTGATGGGCATCAACATCTGATGGGCACCAGCATCTGATGGGGACTGTCCTGGGACCTCTGTAGTTTACCGTATATATAAGTATTTTAGACATAGAATTGAAAAGCAACAGTATTTGCCCAGGTCTTTCCTAATTCTAAAAGTATCTAATTTATATCCATTGCTTCGTGTTCTATTTTGTGCCGATATATTTCATCGAAATAGCGTGCTGACAATCCTTGCATTTGTCAGCATTAATCTGCATCTGCCAATCTTTTCACCATTTCAAAAGCCTATTTAGGTCGTCTTGAAGTAATTGTGAGTCATCCTACGAGTTTATTTCCCTCCCAATTTTCGAATCGTCGACAAATATTGCCGCTCAAAACTGAATTTAAATCTTTATTTATATATTATGAGTAAGAGGTCCCAGGACAGAGCCTTGAGGCACTCCACTTACAACATTTTCCTGCTCTGACTTAACCCCATTTAAACTAACTCTGTTTCCTTCGGTATAACCATGCTCTTATCCAGCTAAAGATACCACCTTCAATACCATGAGCCTCTACCTTCTAATCAGCTTTCATGTGGCATTGTGTCAAAAGCTTTGCTCAAGTCCAGGTACACAACATTACAAACCTTTCCACTACCAACTGCCTCAAATATGCTGGACTGAAACGATAGCAAATTTGTCAACCATAAGATGGATGGGTGGAAGGTGGGAGAGTGGGTGGGTGACGGGGTGGAAGGGGCAGTTGCATGGGTGAGCGGGGGGGGGGGGGGGAGGATGATGGTTCACGGGTGGGTGAGGCTGCCGTGTCGTCGCCCGCGGCCCGTGTCGCCTGGCACGCGCCTCGCACGTGTCCACGGCATATCGCGGGCGTGGGAGGACGCGACACGCGCCTCGCCACCGTCACCACGCTGGGAATGTTCCCTGGGGAGCCTTTTGTGGCGGTACACCCACACCAGGTGACGGTACACCCACACACCAGGTGACGGTACACCCACACCAGGTGACGGTACACCCACACACCAGGTGACGGTACACCCACACACCAGGTGACGGTACACCCACACACCAGGTGACGGTACACCCACACACCAGGTGACGGTACACCCACACACCAGGTGACGGTACACCCACACACCAGGTGACGGTACACCCACACACCAGGTGACGGTACACCCACACACCAGGTGACGGTACACCCACACACCAGGTGACGGTACACCCACACTCAGTGTTTCCTACTGTTTTTGAACATTCAGTTTTCCGTCACTGTTGTTGTGGTGTTTAAGATTCGGCTACACGGAACAAAAAGTTCCCAGTAGCACGGTCTATGGTGAGCCCGTAGTGGGCTTACCTGGCACAGGAGCGGGGCAAGTAGCACGGTCTATGGTGAGCCCGTAGTGGGCTTACCTGGCACAGGAGCGGGGCAAGTAGCACGGTCTATGGTGAGCCCGTAGTGGGCTTACCTGGCACAGGAGCGGGGCAAGTAGCACGGTCTATGGTGAGCCCGTAGTGGGCTTACCTGGCACAGGAGCGGGACTGTAACTGGTGCACTGCTCTTAAACAGTTTCTTAAATATAGTGTTCTTCACCACTCTAGAACAGTGTTCTTCACCACTCTAGAACAGTGTTCTTCACCACTCTTTGCACTGATTTTATATAGTAACTTCAAGCTCTAGAGCGTGTTGCCAAATTTAAGTTTAATCACCTCACCTGGGCGTGGGCGCCTGAGAGCTGAGTGGACAGCGCTTCGGATTCGTAGTCCTGAGGTTCCGGGTTCGATCCCCGGTGGAGGCGGAGACAAATGGGCAAAATGTTTCTTTCACCCTGATGGGCCTGTTACCTTGCAGTAAATAGGTACCTGGGAGTTAGACAGCTGCTACGGGCTGCTTCCCGGGGGGGGGGGTGCAAAACAAAAAGGAGGCCTGGTTGAGGACCGGGCCGCGGGAACGCTAAGCCCCGAAATCATCTCAAGATAACCTCATCAACTTGATCATGTTCATGAAGAACTTTAGGAGGAAATACACAATAGATTGTGCGTTACAAAACAAATGTTATATTCTTACCTTAGGCGACTAAAGCAAGTGGTGAAGCCGAACCAGTGGAGAACATCATTCTAGACATCTGACATAACATCTTCAGGTGTTTCAGGTGTTTGAACGTGGAGAGGACCGGAAGTAATTAAGGAGGTCAGGTGAAGTCTCGATTAATTAGTCTATCATCAAGCATTTGTAAATTCACCTGCGTCACCTTCTGTGACGGAGTGTTCTATATCTCAGGGCGTCTTGTTGCTGCTGTCAGACGCTGTCTGATTGACAGACACGAGAATAAATCTGGGCTCAGATTCACAAAGAAGTTACGCAAGCACTTACGAACCTGTACATCTTTTCTCAATCTTTGGCGGCTTTGTTTACAATTATTAAACAGTTAATGAGCTCCGAAGCACAAGGAAGCTGTTTATAACAATAACAACAATTGATTGGCAAGTTTTCATGCTTGTAAACTGTTTAATAAACGTAACCAAAGCCGTCAAAGATCGAGGAAAGATGTACACGTTCGTAAGTACTTGCTTAACTACTTCGTGAATCTGGTCCCTAGTGTTTACCATTGTATGGATGGGTGTCCACATGTGTGTTGAAGAGAGACTCTAAATTACCCTCTACGTCACTACTGTTGAGCTGAATTAAAACAGTACTTCTCTCCCTCTCACAGATAGAGCTGACAGAGACTCTTCCCCCGTGTGGCAGGCTCCGAGGTGCCCAGGTCAGTCCTCACATGTTATGTACAGGATTAATCTTGGTAAGATTCGTGTTAGGTTACGTAGGCATTGTTGAAGTCAAATGGTGTTATCGCTGAGGTAAGTGGTGATATTTCCTAGCTTTATGAAATTGTGGAATACAAACATTTAAATATTAGCGGCTGTGCTGTAAATCCATCTAGACTATCATCCAATCCTATCAAACAGCTCGCCGCATTTTGACATAAATCCCCGCCCCAAGGTCAAATTATCATCATGCACTCAAAATCCTAGCGGCTCGCAAACTTGAGGTGATGTCCCCCGTTTTCTATTCGGGGTCCTCGGTTAGGTTAGGTTCGGTCAATTTAGTACATCGGATTAGGGACGTTGGAAGAGACTGGAGAGGACGGGCTGCGTAAATACTGCTAATGGTCCTGTCCGTCAGCGG
>WNGS01113158.1:40287315-40300341 GCA_020271785.1 Procambarus virginalis | reverse complement strand
CCCATTGTTTCTCGCCGGCGCCTGGGATCGAACCCAGGACCACAGGATCACAAGTCCAGTGTGCTGTCCGCTCGGCCGACCGGCTCCCTGTGGCAGGGAGGCAGCGTTACTTAATAAGTTGCCTCTGTGTAGCAGTTCCTTGGAAAGGTACCATTGGTCCCGGGTACCAGTGGTGCACCATAGTTCAGTTCATACTACATTGACTACAAGTTACCCGTGTTATGAGAGCTAGTGATCAAGTGTATGGTTTAACTAGTGTCACAAAGTGTTACCAAGTACAACCAATAGGAGGTGTTACTCGGACAGTTCAGTATCGTCAAGGATACAATAATCTAGTGTTACAACACAAGCAGTGACAGTTGACCGTTATTGTTATGGTGATTGACGGGCGAGCGCCGGTAATTACCACGAAGCAGAGTTATTAGTCCAATCAGATAGAGGCAAGGAGAAAGTTACTTTATCAAATGTTTGTGTTTGTCAGTTGTTTGTGCTTGTGTTTGTTTGGTCAGTTGTTTGTGCTTGTGTTTGTTTGGTCAGTTGTTTGTGCTTGTGTTTGTTTGGTCAGTTGTTTGTGCTTGTGTTTGTTTGGTCAGTTGTTTGTGCTTGTGTTTGTTTGGTCAGTTGTTTGTGCTTGTGTTTGTTTGGTCAGTTGTCTGGTGTGTGTGTACGTATTCACCAAGTTGTACTCACCTAGTTGTGCTTGCGGGGGGTTGAGCTCTGGCTGATTGGTCCCGCCTCTCAACTGTCAATCAACAGGTGTACAGGTTCCTGAGCCTATTGGGTTCTATCATATCTACACTTGAAACTGTGTATGGAGTCAGCCTCCACCACATCACTTCCTAATGCATTCCATCTGTTAACTACTCTGACACTGAACAAATTCTTTCTAATGTCTCTGTGGCTCATTTGGGTACTAGATTTCCACCTGTGTCCCCTTGTTCCGCCAGTGCTAAATAGTTTGTCTTTGTCCACCTTGTCAATTCCCCTGAGAATTTTGTAGGTGGTGGTCATGTCTCCCCTTACTCTTCTGTCTTCCATGGACGTGAGGTTTAGCTCCCGTAGCCTTTCCTCGTAGCTCATCTCTCTCAATTTGGGACTAGTCTGGTGGCATACCGCTGAATCTTCTCTAACTTTGTCTTGTGTTTAACTAGGTATAGACTCCATGCTGGAGCTGCATACTCCAGGATTGGTCTGACATAAGTGGTATACAGGGTCCTAAACGATTCCTTACACAAGTTCCTAAAGGCAGTTCTTATGTTGGCAAGTCTAGCATATGCCGCTGATGATATCCTTTTGATGTGGGTCTCTGGGGACAGGTTCGGTGTGATATCAACCCCCAGATCTTTCTCTCTATTTGACTCTTGCAGGATTTCACCTCCCAGATGGTACCTTGTGTTCAGCTTCCTGCTCCCTTCGCCTAATTTCATTACTTTACACTTCCCTGAGTAAAACTTTAGTAGCCCCCCCCCCCACACACACACACACAGGTGGAAACCGAGTACCCAAATGAGCCACAGAGACATTAGAAAGAACTTTTTCAGTGTCAGAGTAGTTAGTAAATGGAATGCATTAGGCAATGATGTGGTGGAGGCTGACTCCATACACAGTTTCAAATGTAGATATGATAGAGCCCAGTAGGCTCAGGAATCTGTACACCAGTTGATTGACGGCTGAGAGTAGGGACTAAAGAGCCAAAGCTCAACCCCCGTAAGCACAACTAGGTAAGTACAACTAGATGAGTACACAACACACACACATCGGAACAGGTGACTAACATCTATATGCCAATTTACTCTGCTAGGTGAACAGAGGCACCAGGTGAATGAAACTCTTCCCTACTATGTTTGTTTATCGATCGGGAATCAAACCCGGGTTCATTGTCTGCAAATCCCGAACTCTCTCCATTCGATGTTCGTGCTTGTTATCGTGCGATGGGGGCATGCGTGTGCGTGCGTGCGTGCCAAACAGAGAAGTCATGACAGGGACATGTTTGGATTTCCTGTTAATTAAGCAACCGTGACATACCTGTTATTACGCAGCTCGTCCTCGCCAGTTGCCACAACGGTCAGAAAGCAGCTTACTAAAACACCCTTCCCGAGTCACCCTGGCATACAAAACCGGGAAAGATTGCGAGCCGCTTTGATAGTACACCATACTTTGTCCGCTGGGGGATTTGGACGTCAAAATGTGATGTGATGTCGGAGCGGCCAGGTGTGTGTGTGTGGTGGGGGGGGGGGGGCAGTGTGTGTGGGGGGGGGGGCATCAATCAGTGTGTGGCCACACAAGCACCGTGGTTAAGGCTCCGTCGCGAAGTCAATCAAGGAATCCTTCGTGGATTATAGCAATTAAAAAACTGTGACTGATTTAGAGTAATGAGAGACGCAGTTGATTGTATGTTAGAGTGTGTGTGTGTGTGTGTGTGTGTGTGTGTGTGTGTGTGTGTGTGTGTGTGTGTGTGTGTGTGTGTGTGTGTGTGTGTGTGTGTGCGCGCGCGCGCACACTCACCTATTTGTACTCACCTATTTGCGCTTGCAGGATCGAGCATTGACTCTTCGATCCCGTCTTTCTAGCCATCGGTTGTTTACAGCAATGGCTCCTGTCCCATTTCCCTATCATATCTAGTTTTAAAATTATGAATAGCATTTGCTTCCACAACCTGTTCCTTAAGTGCATTCCATTTTTCCACTACTCTCACGCTAAAAGAAAACTTCCTAACATCTCTGTGACTCATTTGAGTTTCCAGCTTCCACCCATGTCCCCTCGTTCTGTTATTATTCCGTGTGAACATTTCATCTATTTCCACTTTTTCAATTCCCCTGAGTATTTTATATGTTCCTATCATATCCTCCCTCTCCCGTCTTTTTTCTAGTGTCATAAGACTCAGTTCCTTCAGGTGCTCTTCATATCCCATCCCTCGTAACGTTGGGACGAGTCTCGTTGCAAACTTCTGAACCTTTTCCAGTTTCCTTATGTGTTTCTTCAGATGGGGACTCCATGATGGGGCGGCATACTCTAAGACTAGCCTCACGTAGGCAGTGTAAACCGCCCTAAATGCCTCCTTACTTAGGTTTCTGAATGATGTTGTAACTTTCGCCAGTGTAGAGTACGCTGCTGTCGTTATCCTATTTATATGTGCCTCAGGAGTTAGATTACGTGTTACAGCCACTCCCAGATCTCTTTCTCGAATCGTCACAGGTAGGCAGTTCCCCTTCATTGTGTACTATCCTTTTGGTCGTCTATCACCTGATCCCATTTCCATAACTTTACATTTACTGGTGTTGAACTCCAGTAGCCATTTCTCTGACCATCTTTGCAACCTGTCCAGGTCCTCTTGGAGGATCCTACAGTCCTCATCTGTCACAACTCTCCTCATTAATTTTGCGTCATCCGCGAACATTGACATGTAGGATTCCACTCCTGTAAACATATCATTTACGTAAATTAGAAAGAGGATTGATCCCAGCACCGATCCTTGAGGTACTCCACTCGTTACTGTTCGCCAGTCCGACTTCTCGCCCCTTACCATTATTCTCTGGCTCTTTCCTGTTAGGTAGTTCCTTACCCATGCTAGGGCCTTTCCACTCACTCAAGTTCTCACTGCCTCTCAAGTTTGAATAGCAGTCTCATGTGCGGTACTGTATCAAAGGCTTTTTAGCAGTCCAGAAATATACAGTCTGCCCAACCTTCTCTGTCCTGCCTTATCCTCGTTATTTTATCATAGAATTCCAAAAGGTTTGTTAGGCACGATTTCCCTTTCCAGAATCCATGTTGATGTTTGTTTACAAACCTAACGTTCTCCAGGTGTGCAACCAGTCTTAGCCTAATTATTTTTTCGAGTATCAAGTTTCAAGTTTCATCTGCCCGAAACGCTTTGCGTAATAGTGGCTTTAGGCATTGTATGTACTAGCTCTATCTATAAACTCATCAATATTTGTATCACACCTTGTATGTAAGAATGTACTTTAGCTGAGTAAACATTTGAATTTGAATTTTACAGGGGATGCTTGTCAGTGATGCAGGTTTATAGTTAAGTGCCTCCTCCCTATCACCTTTCTTGAAAATTGGTACAACATTTGCCTTCTTCCAGCAATTGGGCAATCATCCTGACATAAGTGATTCATTAAAGAACCTTGCCAGAGACACGCTGAGAGCCTGCGCTGCCTCTTTTAGTATCCACGGTGATACTTTGTCTGGTTCAACCGCTTCAGTTGCAGCCAGTGTTGTCAACTGTTTCATTACTTCCTCTGCTGTCACCTCTATAGCTAATAGTCTTTCATGTATGGTAATCTCTTCTAACAATGGGAGCCACTCAGGCTCGGTTGTGAACACACTATGGAAACTGGCATTCAGTGCCTCGCAGATTTCCTTCTCATTTTCTGTATATGCCCCTTCTGTTTTCCTTAGTCTTGTCACTTGGTCGTTCACCGACATTTTTCTTCTTATATGACTGTGTAGTAATTTAAGTTGCTTTTTCGCAATGTCAGGTTGGATAACAAGAACTTTTCACACTAGAGATGAAAAGTATTATCATTGGAACAGCAAGACGCTAGTGCTCTCTAGAGTGGAGTACTGCTGAACAATGAAAGCTCCTTACAATGCTGGAGAAATTGCTGACCTGGAGAGCGTGCAGAGATCCTTTACTGCTAGAATCCATTCAGTAAAACATGTAAAATATTGGGAAAGACTAAGATGCCTAAATCTGTATTCTCTTGAGCGCAGGCGGGAGAGATACATAATAATTTACACATGAAAAATAGTAGAGGGGCTGGTCCCAAACCTGCACACAGAAATAACACCACATGAGACCAGAAGGCATGGCAGGATGTGTAGAATACCCCCATTGAAGAACAGAGGTGCAACAGGTTTTCTGAGAGAACTATCAACATCAGAGGCCTGAGACTGTTCAACACGCTTCCACTACACATAAGGGGTATAACTGGCCGACTCCTCGGTGTTCAAGAGAGAACTTGATAAACTCCTCCAAAGGATATCTGATCAACCAGGCCGTGAGCAGCTGCGTCCAAAAACCTGGTTGACCAGTCCAGCAACGAGGAGGCCTGGTCGAGGACTGGGCCGCGGGGACGCTAAGCCCAGGAATCATCTCAAGGTAACCGCAAGGTATGTGATCTATTCTCCATGTCGGGTTGGGGCAGGTCAGCTGTACGTCGAAAAGCGTGGGTGAAAGACAGCTTCCTTGTGGCACTTCACTTTTCAATTCGATTATATCACCTAAGTAGCTGTGATACCGAACTTAGCTGGGGGAGCCGGTGGCCGAGCGGACAGAACGCTGGACGCGTGATCCTGTGGTCCCGGGTTCGATCCCGGGCGCCAGCGAGAAACAACGGGCATAGTTTCTTTCACCCTATGCCCCTGTTACCTAGCAGTAAATAGGTACCTGGGAGTTAGTCAGTTGTCACGGGCTGCTTCCTGGGGATGGAGGCCAGGTCGAGGACCGGGCCGCGGGGACACTAAGCCCCGAAATCATCTCAAAATAACCTCTCAAGATAGCTGTTCTGGTGTCCGTAAAGCTGCAGAGTGCGCCAGCAAATCTCTGTGGAAGCCCAAGCTCCGATATCTTGTATTCCAGGCCTGTGTGCTAGACTCGGTCCAAACCTTTCCCAACCACACACGAGCACTATATTACAGTGCTATCTTTTCGTCATGGCATTGGCTATATACTCATGGGTCTATCGCTGTATGGGGCGCCTCTGTGGTTTCTGAACCCATGTTGTCTGCGGTTATACTTTTGTTCTTGGCGTTATACTTCGAGTTGTTCTTCTGTGAACTTCACAAGTCTGATTCACTTTTTTTTCGAATATTTTCCCTGATACCCCGAGAAGGCAAATTGGTTTGTAATTGTTCTTGTGTTGGGATTTACCCGCATAGTAATTAATGTTCCGGGCATCTTGAAGGATGCTGGGAATAGTTCAGAGACAAGAGCTGCATTTTATATTCGTCTATAGTGTTGAAAGTTGTGGGGAGGGGAGGTGGGGGTGTGTGGGGAGATGGGGGGTGCGGCTGGCTGACGGAGTGAGTGTTGGTGTCAGCTTACAACACAACTCTGACATTTGTTTATGGTAGCGGCGATAATATGCTCCCCTGCCACCACCATTACCACCACCACCGTCACCACCACCGTCACATCTGTCTCCACCACCACCACCGTCACATTTGTCACCACCCCCACCACCAAAACCGTCACATCTGTCGCCACCACCACCATCACATCTGTCACAACCCCCACCACCATCACATCTGTCACCACCACCACCGTCACATCTGTCACCACCACCACCGTCACATCTGTCACCACCACCACCGTCACATCTGTCACCACCACCACCATCACCGCCACATCTGTCACCACCACCACCATCACCGTCACATCTGTCACCACCACCACAACCACCACCGTCACATCTGTCACCACCACCACAACCACCGTCACATGTCATCACCACCACCGTCACATCTGTCACCACCACCACCGTCACATTTGTCACCATCACCACCACCGTCACATCTGTCACCCCCACCACCACCACCGTCACATCTGTCACCACCACCACCACCACCGTCACATCTGTCACCACCACCACCGTCACATCTGTCACCACCCCCACCACCACCGAGAACATAGTTGAGAACTATGCCTCTTCAACACAAGCCAGGCTAACTGCCATTGTTATGGCGTTAAGATTCCTTGAACGAAGCACTAACGGTGCAGTGATCTGGACTCAAAAGCAGCGCTACAAATCCTTACTAAAATCGGGAAGAAAATCTTGCGATAGTCGCTGAGATCAAGAGAGCGGTGTGAGTACTAACCAATCAAGGAAGAATTGTTAAGTTTCTGTGGATCCCCTCCCATGTTGGAATCTGTGGGAATGAACGAGCAGATGTGCTGGCTGCTGAAGGCGCTGAAGGAGACCATATTGAATACTTCATACCAAAGATTCTACTACAAATTAGAGGTATTGTCAGGCAACATTACTGTGACAAGGTATCCGAGGAAAGGAGGATAGAAGAACAAATCAGTGAATCTGTACGATGGTACAACATGGTTGCAGCTGGCAATCCCAATCATTATGGACGAAGAGGCGTTGGCCACGGGAGAGAATCAGTAATAGCAAGAATCCGTCTGGGATACAAATATCCATGGCGATACGGAATGGAAACAACAGTTGAGCTGAGGAGTTGCAGAATCTGTGGTGAGAGTGACGGACACTACCTGAATGAATGAATGAATTATCAGGGGAAAGCGCCAAGCCATTACGACTATATAGCACTTGGAAGGGGTCAGGATAAGGATTTGGGATGAGACGGGGAGACCACTACCTGAGTGTGTGGACATCTTAGAGTCATTAAAAATGTGGAGAATAATAAACCTCACAATATTTGAGTTAGAAAAACACTATATGTCAAATATAGATACTGTTATTAAAGATCCCCCCCATTTTGCACCTGCAATATAACGTAAGATTTTAAGGGTTGACGAATGTTTATCTTCTTGTTTGATAAGCTGTTCACTTGAGACAGTTAAGCAAGTTCCAGCTGTGTCTGGGTACAAGTGACAGGATGAACAACCCAGCGGGTTTTCTTCCTATTGGGGAGTGTTGTACATGCTGCTATGGCGGTATGTCCACTCACAAGATGAGTGGCGCTGCCCAATAAACTCGCCCCTCGGGGCAAAATAAAAAAATGGGGATAAGTCGGCAAACACTGAATGGGTAAGGGAGTACCTTATGCATAGAATGCAAAGAGTAACAGTCAGAGAGAAGGTTTCTATATATGAAACAAAACTTGAATGGTTCCCAAGCCACAAATGACTTCCTAGACCCTGGCCAGCAGCAGGAGACCAATAGGCTCACCCCTGCAGCTATGCCGCATTATGCGGCCTGACCTAACGTGACCCCCTGGGAGGTCATGCGGGGAGAGGAGGGGGGGGGCAAAAGAGAGGGCCGAGTTCAGGGTCAGGGGAGACGAAGGGAAGACAAACGGAAGGCAGTGAGAGGGAAGAGGGGCGGGGAAGAAACGAGGAGAAAAGCGTGAGGGGGAATGGGGTGAATGAAGAGTGAAATGAAGCCTGGGTGTTGAAGAGAGAATAAAGGACAGAGAGAATGGGGGAGGGGGGAACAGGAGAGACATGATGCGAGAGAGGCAGGATAGAGGCGAGGGAGAGGGGGGAGGGGCGGGGGGAAGGAGGGAGAGAAGTGAGAGAGTCGGGTGAGAGACAGAGAGAGCCCTAGCGACGAGCGGTGAGGCATCTGGGAGACACGTGGACATTGTTTACGTGAGACCAACACCTTCACCCTTCACTGAGAACTGGAATATGTTTGGTCGTCTGCGTTTCCATGTTTTTTTGTATGTTTGTTGTTCTTGTGTGCGTGTGTACTCACCTAGTTGTGCTTGCGGAGGTTGAGCTTCGGCTCTTTGGTCCCGCCTCTTAACTGTCACTTAATCAACTGTTACTAACTACTAACTTTTCTTCTCCCACACACACACACAGCCAAGAAGCAGCCCGTAACAGTTGTCTTACTCCCAGGTACCTATTTACTGCTAGGTAACAGGGACATCAGGGTGAAAGAAACTTTGCCCATCTGCTTTCTGCCATCGCCGGGGATCGAACCCCGGCCCTTAGGATTACGAGTCCAGAGTGCTATCCACTCAACTATCAGACCCCCTACACACACACACACACACACACACACACACACACACACGTGTCTGTACTCACTCACCTATTTGTGTCTGCAGGATTGAGCATTGACTCTTGGATCCCGCCTTTCGAGCATCGGTTGTTTACACTTTACAGCAATGACTCCTGTCCCATTTCCTATCATAACTAATTTTAAAATCATGAATAGTATTTGCTTCCACAACCTGTTCCTTAAGTGCATTCCATTTTTCCACTACTCTCACGCTAAAAGAAAACTTCCTAACATCTCTGTGACTCATCTGAGTTTCCAGCTTCCACCCATGTCCCCTCGTTCTGTTACTATTCCGTGTGAACATTTCGTCTATGTCCACTCTGTCAATTCCCCCGAGTATTTTATACGTTCCTATCATGTTCCCCCTCTCCCTTCTTCTTTCTAGTGTCGTAAGGCACAGTTCCCTCAGGCGCTCCTCATACCCCCATCCCTCGTAACTCTGGGACGAGTCTCGTTGCAAACCTCTGAATCTTTTCCAGTTTCCTTATATGCTTCTTCAGATAGGGACTCCATGAAGAGGCGGCATACTCTAAGACTGGCCTCACGTAAGCAGTGTAAAGCGCCCTAAATGCCTCCTTACTTAGGTTTCTGAATGATGTTCTAACTTTTGCCAGTGTAAAGTACGCTGCTGTCGTTATCCTATTTATATGTGCTTCAGGAGATAGATTAGGTGTTACGTCCACGCCCAGGTCTCTTTCTTGCGTCGTCACAGGTAGGCAGTTCCCCTTCATTGTGTACTGTCCTTTGGTCTCCTATCTCCTAGTCCCATTTCCATAACTTTACATTTGCTCGTGTTGAACTTCAGCAGCCATTTCTCTGACCATCTCTTCAACCTGTTCAAGTCCTCTTGGAGGATCCTACAATCCTCATCTGTCACAACTCTTCTCATCAACTTTGCATCATCCGCAAACATCGACACGTATGACTCTACTCCTGTAAACATGTCGTTAACATATATTAGAAATAGAATTGGTCTCAGGACTGATCCTTGAGGTACTCCACTCGTTACTGTTCGCCAGTCCGACTTCTCGCCCCTTACCGCAACTTTTTGGCTCCTTCCTGTTAGGTAGTTCCTTACCCATGCTTGGGCCTTTCCCCCCACCCCCGCCTGCCTCTCGAGTTTGAACAGCAGTCTCATGTGCGGTACTGTGTCAAAGGCTTTTTGGCAGTCCAGAAATATGCAGTCTGCCCAACCTTCTCTGTCCTGTCTTATCCTCGTTATTTTATCATAGAATTCCAAAAGGTTTGTTAGGCATGATTTCCCTTTCCAGAATCCATGTTGATGTTTGTTCACAAACCTAACGTTCTCCAGGTGTGCAACCAGTCGTAGCCTAAATATTCTTTCCAGTATTTTACAGGGGATGCTTGTCAGTGACACAGGTCTATAGTTAAGTGCCTCCTCCCTGTCGCCTTTCTTGAAAATCGGTACGACATTTGCCTTCTTCCAGCAACTGGGCAATTCTCCTGACATAAGTGACTCATTAAAGATCATTGCCAAAGGCACACTGAGAGCCTGCGCTGCTTTTTTCAGTATCCACGGTGATATTTTGTCTGGTCCAACCGCTTTAGTTGCATCCAGTGTTGTCAACTGCTTCATTACCTCCTCTGCTGTCACCTCTATATCTGATAGTCTTGCATCTAGGGTAATCTCTTCTAACAATGGGAGCTGCTCAGGCTCAGTAGTGAACACTCCATACACACACACACACACACACAGAACACTGTGTGTGTGTGTGTGTGTGTGTGTGTGTGTGTGTGTGTGTGTGTGTGTGTGTGTGTGTGTGTGTGTGTGTGTGTGTGTGTGTGTACTACTGCTGCTGCTTACCTGACAATCTTAGGTACGTCGAGGGGTAAGCTTTTATGCACACTTGGTCGTCTGAAGCAATGACTCCCGACCAGCTCCTCGTGGTCGTGCTGTCTTCTCAAACTTGAAGTAAGGTTAGCTTTAAATATAAACATTTTGTAACTCATTCCGCGTCCCAGCCTCGCAGTGAAGATATTGACTATTACGTCTCTGTGACTCATCCGTTTCCAGCTTCCTGTCACGTCTCCACTTAGTCTAAGATAGTCTACACTATCGGCCTACAACCGACGGACCCGGGTTCAATCCCCGGCCAGGACAGAAAAGCCAACTGCTGTGGGTTGCCTCCTGGGCAAGCTAGGCGGCCTAGGGGTGCCTAGGCGGGGCCTAGGAAGGACCTACATAACCCTAAGCACAGGTTGCATGTACCCGACAACAGGAATTCAATATTCTTTGTAGAGTGACGTTGTCAAGTCGGTCAAAATTACAAATATTTTGTTATGATTGACTTTTATGTCCATTCTAACTCTCCTCTTGTGAGGCGTTGCAGAGTTGAGTAGTGCAAGTGAGGCTTCGTGTCCCCCCCCCCCACCTATAGGATCTTGGGACTGGGAGCATCCTGGTCGCTGGTTTGAGGCACCTCATTGCTCCAGGTGATTTTCTCAGCAGTTGTGTGGTAGTGGTAGTAGTAGTGTGGTGGTGGTAGTAGTAGTGTGGTGGTAGTAGTAGTAGTGTGGTGGTAGTAGTAGTAGTGTGGTGGTAGTAGTAACAGTAATAGTAGTAGTAGTAGTAGTAGTAGACCTTGGAGCAGTCGTAGTCGTAAAAGTAGTGACAAGTGTAGCAGCAAAAGTATCCGTAGGTGCAACAAAATTAGCTGTGCTACTAGAAGCTATAACAGCTCTACTAGTAACGCTAGATGTTGTATTACTACTAGTAATAGCACTGCTAGTAGTGGCTGTACAAGTTGTACTACAGGTAGCAGTAACAGTGATGGTGCTAGTAGCACTGGTAGTAATGCTGGTTGTGGTAATAGCACAAGTAATAAGAGGAAACAGCAAAAGCAGTGATAATGGTATACTAGTAGTGGAAATGGTTTACTAGCAGCTGTGATAGTAACGAAGCAGGTCCATCCATACAGACAGTAGCAGTGTTCACTGGTCTTAATGAGAGGCCATTCATAGTGGAGGAGACAGGTAAGGGTAATGAATGGGAGAGTAAACTCTGGTATACTTCTGTCTGTCTGTTATGAATGAATGAGTAGTGCTGTGTTGACCATGGAGCAATGAATGGGAGCGCGCCTCATCCCTTACTATAAAGCTCACCCACTATTCTTGCCTGAGTAGGGAGACATCTCCCGTCCACGAGGCTCACCATAGCCCGTGCTTCTTGCCCCGCTCCTGTGCCTGGTAAGTTACGGGCTCACCATAGCCCGTGCTACTTGCCCCGCTCCTGTGCCAGGTAAGTTACGGGCTCACCATAGCCCGTGCTACTTGGAACTTGTTCCGAGTAGCTGAATCTATAACAACAACAACAACTTGCCTGAGTAACGTGAACGGCTATTTGTTCTTGTTTGGGATTGTCAACGTACAAGAAAACTTTGAAATACATAAAGAATACAGAATTGTATTTCTGTTTTCACTTTGCGTCACCGGGTCACTGGTCGACCAGGCATCATTACAACGGAAAAACATCTAAGAAAAAGGCTCGTAACTGACGTCAACACATCCCCAAAAGCCGCTGGTAAAGGGCCTCTGAGCCGTTATTCTCCATAAAGTTACCAGCAGTCTTCACCTGAAGACATTCATTACGTCAAGTTCCCACACCTAAGGTACTGTAAGTTGTTACATTAAGAAGGAACTTCGGAATAATCTTAGACATATTGACCCACAAATTAACTTTCGTGTTTACTGACACCATCACCACACTGGAACCCCTTTAAAACGTAGAGATCCTCTACCCTTTGACCTCAGATCTGGTGTTGTCTGTTTAAGTGTTCCAAGTGTTAGGTAGTGTGCACCTCTGCTGCCAGAGATCACAGCCAGGATAAGGAGCAAATTTTACTTACAGCAATTTCGCCGTTCTATTTTCTAGTTCGTCTCCCCTTGCACTCAACATCTTGGAGAGTATCTCAATAGTTAGAATGAGAACTAAGTTGAACGGCTCGGAGTCTTCGACTCTACAGTTAACGCAGCAATTATCATCTCTGAAGTGTGTAGTTGAGTAATTGGTATTGTTCTTCTTTTGTATATATCTCTGACTTCTACTTTGTATAGTTTCAGGTGTTTAATTTGTAGTCATTTTAATTCATGGAATTAAATAATTCCTTAATAGATTTGTTGTTGTTATTGATTTAGGGACGACGACGACCGTGGGATGGGATGCGCCCCGGCGGACCTGTGATGGGTGAATCGCGAAGCCCGGAAAGTGAAACGCCACGCAATATCGCGAAGAGAGTGACGCCATCACTACACTGTGACTGTGAGAGACAGTGAACACTGTGAACTGTGAGACATGACC
>WNGS01113158.1:40241292-40251661 GCA_020271785.1 Procambarus virginalis | reverse complement strand
CAGCAGCAGCAACAGCAGCAACAGCAGCAGCAAACAACAGCAGCAACAGCAGCAGTAACAGCAGCAGCAACAGCAGCACCAGCAAACAGGCAAGCAGCAACAGCAGCAACAGCAGCAGCAGCAACAGCAGCAGCAACAGACAGCAGCAGCAGCAACAGCAGCAGCAGCAGCAACAGCAGCAGCAGCAGCAAGCAACCAGCAGCAGCAGCAGCAGCAGCAGCAACAGCAGCAGCAACAGCAGCAGCAGCAACAGCAGCAGCACACAGCACCAGCAACAGCAGCAGCAACAGCAGCAGCAGCAACAGCACCAGCAGCAGCAGCAGCAGCAACAGCAGCAGCAGCAGGAACAGCAACAGCACCAGCAACAGCAGCAACAGCAGCAGCAGCAGCTGGGGTACTTCTTGCATGTGCAAGAAGTACAACACAGTGGTCAGTGTGGCAGGACTACTCTCTCTGACAGCTTTGGACCCACACACAGCTCAGGTAGAAGCCAACAGTGGACGGAATGGAGATAGTGAATTCCTGTCCTTCCCCTCTCATGTTCCCGAGTGGTAGTAAAGGTGGTGAAGGGTAAGGAAGGTGGAGAAGGGAAGGAGAGGAGTATTGTGAAGATAGGAAGATAGGAAGAGAGAGAGAATAGGGGAGATTGGGAGAGGAAAGGGGAGATGTAGAGTGCCGGTGCAGCCTGCTACCCGTCCTAGTATATTACATATATCAGCAATACATTATTATATACTGTAGGGCGCTATAGGCCATCCTCCACCGGGTGGACGGGCCTCAGGGCCTGGTAACTCTCGTGTCATCATGCCGCCGATGCTCTTGGGGCAATATTGACGGTTCCCCTTGCTGCTGCTGCTGCTTCGAGCTCGAGGAGCTTGTTAATTCCCAGGAATTATTCGAGGTTGTGGCTGGTGGTGCCAACAGCTGGGGATGCGGGGGCTTCCGAGTGCCCTATCGAGTCGTCCCCTTAAAAAGTGTGGTATAAAATATTCAGATATTTAGTGCCAAACAGGCGAGTACAACGGTAGATATTGGGGGCGGTGCTTCGCTCTCCGAGGTTGTGGGTGGTGGTGTGGTGGTTGTTGGTGATGGTTGTTGGTGGTGGTGTTCGTGTTGGTGTGGTTGTTGGCGTTGGTGTGGTGGTGATGAGGTTGGGGGTGGTGGTGATAAGTGGTGCAGGAGATTTTTCTGTCACGTGAGCGGTAGCGCAAAAATGATTGCAGAAAGCACAGAAAGTCATAATCAGACCTCGGAGAAGATTTTAACATTAACAATTTATGTACATTTAACCTGCACACCTAACAAAGAGTGGAAGACAGTAATGCACTCTTTCATCTTCAATAAATCGTGCAGAACCAACATTATAATGAATTCCTGGTTGCATTTTTTTACCATGTCGTAGCTCAGTCGATTATGGCAGCGTCTGGGATCCTCTCGGACGTAGATTCGAACCCTCGTCACGGCCCTTGTGGATTTGTTCATTTATAATGAGTGACTGTTCTTTGAGCCCATCTAAAGTCACTAGTTACGCTGCGCAAGTGTTCTAGCAGCTCACCTGATAGTGTTATTTACATTATCACGCTGAAGCTTTAATCCCATCATAAGATTGGTTTACAATATTATATCCTGAATGTTTGATATATTTAATTTACGTATATTGAGAACTTTGGTGGTTATTGGACCACAAATATAGGTTCTGAGGACTTCATTTGGATTTTGTCCAGTCTGTTAAGACTTTTGCCATGATGTAGAACTAAGGCTGATGCATGATAGTGTATCACAGACCTTATGTATGTTAAGTGCAGCATTTTTACTATACTAATATTAACACAGCTCTGAGGGTTGTACCCCACTACAGCTCTGAGGGTTGTACCCCACTACAGCTCTGAGGGTTGTACCCTACTACAGCTCTGAGGGTTGTACCCCACTACAGCTCTGAGAGCCTTGTGACTGTCTTACAGTGCTTGATGTAACTTTTTAAACTGCAGTTACGGTACAAGGGACTGAGACACCAATGTGTTTGAATAAGGAGACATAGTCTGTTGGTTAGGTTATCATTCTTCAGTGTCTGTGGTTCACTTTTGCAATTACCAATTTGCCTGTTAAAGACTTTAGCGTTTTCAGCGTTGAATTTTATTATTATTATTCTACCACAGACGGGCCACATTTACAATGCTAACCAGCATATATACATTTTCTTCTGTCCTCCAATGGACAGGGTTGAGTTGTTAAACATATAGTTCAGTTGATTCCCTGGAAACACAAATCGAAACTATCTCTATTTTCCGCTTGTTACAACTTGTCAAAGTTGTTACATCTTGGCTAACGTGTTTATGACTTATTAGAACGCTTGTTACAACTTGCTATATTGGTTGTTATAACTGGTTAGGTGGTGTTAAAACTTGTTCGAACGTTGTACCAACGTCGTAGTTTTGGTGTGTGTTTGGCGGGTTACAAGACCAAGGCTCTCGCCTGCTCAATGTATATAATTTAAGATTATTTACATTTCACGGTTGTATCAGTATGAACAAGGACACCATCTACATAGTTAATAGTGAGGGTTCTACTAGTTGACATTGATTTTAATAAGACATTGATTAGTACATTGAACGAGGTGCGGAACTGATCATGGAGGGGACTTTAATGGGCGAGAAATAATAGGGGCAAGGGGAGATTGGGCAATAGGGTTACCTGTGGAGGGTTTCGAGAGTAACTTTATTACTGCAGTTCGACCCGAAACCAAACTTGCTTGGCAATAACTAGATCAGTAATGTTGTTGGAGGATGCAGGTTGCAGCCCTTATTGTAGTTCCTCCTGATGACTGTATATGATTGTTGTGATTATTGTGGAAGGTGGAAGAATTAATTTTCTTCTGATGTTCACAGTGTTCTGATGTTCAGTGTTTTCTGATGTTCACAGTGTTCTCTGATGTTCACAGTGTTCTCTGATGTTCACAGTGTTCTCTGATGTTCACAGTGTTCTCTGATGTTCACAGTGTTCTCTGATGTTCACAGTGTTCTCTGATGTTCACAGTGTTCTCTGATGTTCACAGTGTTCTCTGATGTTCACAGTGTTCTCTGATGTTCACAGTGTTCTCTGATGTTCACAGTGTTCTCTGATGTTCACAGTGTTCTCTGATGTTCACAGTGTTCTCTGATGTTCACAGTGTTCTCTGATGTTCTGTTCACCTTGCATTTACGGAACATTCGCCTCAAACACACAAGGTAACCAAAACGTTTTTTCTAACGTAATTACGTTCAAGGACGCTTCTAAAACGTCGTATGGACGTTATATTATCGTTAACGTGGTTTAAATAAGAAGGAAGTAACGTTTTACGTATGTAGGTATGTGGTGGTCAGGTATGTGGAAGCCAGGTATGTGGTGGCCAGGTGTGTGGAGGCCAGGTGTGTGGAGGCCAGGTATGTGGCGGCCAGGTGTATGCAGGCCAGGTGTGTGCAGGCCAGGTGTGTGAAGGCCAGGTGTATGGAGGCCAGGTGTATGGAGGCCAGGTGTATGGAGGCCAGGTGTATGGAGGCCAGGTGTATGGAGGCCAGGTGTATGGAGGCCAGGTGTATGCAGGCCAGGTGTATGCAGGCCAGGTGTATGCAGGCCAGGTGTGTGCAGGCCAGGTGTTATGGAGGCCAGGTGTATGGAGGCCAGGTGTGTGCAGGCCAGGTGTGTGCAGGCCAGGTGTGTGCAGGCCAGGTGTATGGAGGCCAGGTGTATGCAGGCCAGGTGTGTGCAGGCCAGGTGTATGGAGGCCAGGTGTATGGAGGGCCCAGGTGTATGGAGGCCAGGTGTATGCAGGCCAGGTGTGTGGCAGGCCAGGTGTATGGAGGCCAGGTGTATGCAGGCCAGGTGTGTGCAGGCCAGGTGTCATGCAGGCCAGGTGTGTGCAGGCCAGGTGTATGGAGGCCAGGTGTATGAGGCCAGGTGTGTGCAGGCCAGGTGTATGGAGGCCAGGTGTATGCAGGCCAGGTGTATGGAGGCCAGGTGTATGGAGGCCAGGTGTATGGAGGCCAGGTGTGTGGAGGCCAGGTGTGTGGAGGCCAGGTGTGTGGAGGCCAGGTATCACCAATCACACAGTGTTTGTTGTGATTGGGGGGGGGGTGACCCGGGATGAGGGAGTACTGGTGGGTGAACGGGTGATGAGTCGAGGATTGTTGTATGGTTGACGGGTGATTGTGATGTCAGGTGGCGAGGTCTGCCATCAGACGGACGGCGGCGAGGCCGGGGGGGGGGGGCGGGTGTCGGGTGTCGGGCCGATATCCGACTCGACCCGGCGGATCACAACACGCTCCCCTTACACCACACACACACACACACACACACACACACACACACACACACACACACAACACACACACACCACACACACACACACACACCTTTACCAATACTCAACACACCGACAGGCGACAGGCAAACGGCTACACCACTTGACACACCACACACACACACGGCTCCCCCTTACACACACACACAACCCACACACACACACACACACAAAACACACACACCACACACACACACACACACACACACACACAACACACACACACCCCACACACACACACACACACACACACACACACACACACACACAGGTGCCAGTGGCCATACCGCGTTGAGAACACCGTTTCTCGTCCAATCAGCGAAGTTAAGCAACGGTGGGTTGGTTATACTTGGATGGGTGACCGCCTGGGAACACTAAATGCTGTTGGCAATAATGATGCTTGAAAAAGTTCAGAGGTATACCACTAGGCTAGTCCCAGAACTAAGAGGCATAAGTTACGAAGACAGGCTGAGGGAAATGCACCTCAAGACACTGGAAGACAGAAGAGTAAGGGGAGACATGATCATTAACTACAAAATTCTCAGAGGAATTAAGAGGGTTTATAAAAATTAACTGTTTAATACAGGTGGTACTCGAACAAGGGGACACAGGTGGAACTGAGTACCCACAGAGTCCAGGGACGTAGAAAGACTTTCAGTGTCAGAGTAGTTAACGGATGGAATGCATTAGGCAGTGATGGTGGAGGTGACTCAGTACACAGTTTAAAGTATATGTGAGCCCGTAGGCTCAGAACCTGTACACCAGTTGATTGATTAAGGCGGACCAAAAGCCAGAGTCAACCCCGCAGTACAACTAGGTGGAACAACAGGTGAGTAACACACACACACACACACACACCGCACACACACACACAATTAACGAGAAATGAGGTCATCTAGGCATGGGTCGAAATTACGAGGTCAGAGACACCTGTTGGATCTGAACACTTTAAAACTGTGTATGGAGTCAGCCTCCACCCATCACTGCCTAGAGCATTCAAGCACTAGGTGCTTGGAATGGAGTCATTCCAAACACATGTCTGAAATACATGTGATGAACCTCTCACACACTCATAACCCTGAGAAGAAAGGGCTTTTAAACACACCGTGCAAGCGATTTGCCATTTCTAACTTTTCCCTTCGCCTGTGCCTCTTCATCCTCTTTAATCCACCCCCCCCCCCAAAAAAAAAAATTGAACTGCCCTAACCTAACCAGCCAGAGGACCCACGAACAGAAAACGGGACTTTATGTTAATGTCCCGCTACCATTTACTAGCACATTAGTTTTTGGCCGTGTGGGATTTATAAGTCAAAATGTGATGTAGTGTTCAAGAGGAGGGGTTGGGTAGGTGCCAGTGCGCTCTCATAATGTGTGACACCAAGGCCTCGTCTCTCACAAGTCTCAGGTTAATGGGAATTTTCAGTGTGACTTAGGAACTGTCTTGAGTAGGTGACCATTGCAGTCTACAATTGACAACCATTCCTGCCCCGAACGCTTCAAACCAAGAGGTTTACCTCAGGGGGGGAAGGGGGTGTTGCACTTCTCTGCAACACTTATATCCAGAGCACTCTCTCAAGTCGATACCTTCCCGTGCAGGTTATTACACACTCAAGTGTGCACGAGACATTACACAGGAAGTTCAACACATTAACACAACCTTTAAGACTTAAACTGAAGATGAAGTTAAGGTTGCTCACGAAAAAGTCAAATGACGGCTGTGAACAGCCGTCATTTGGTGAATACTGATCGATTTGATTATTCTTATTGTGGCCTTAGTGTTGATAATAGTAGTGGCCAGGGTTGTATGTGTAGCTCAGTTGGTTAGTTTGAGGGATCCATGTTGTTTAGGTGGGGTTGTTAGTAGTCATGTGGGTATTTTGGGCTGGGCAGTTGGGTTAGTTTGTGGGCCAGTGGTTGGTTAGGGTTGTGGTAGGGCTGGGTAGGGTTAAGGCTGGAGCTCTACAGTAGTTCCTTTATAACGTAACACATTGGACGTAATTCCTAGTTAACTCCCCGGGTCTACGGGTGCCCGCGTCTGCTTGTTCCAGTCTCTCTCACTCTCCCTCTGTCCAATAAACCCCTGAACTATATGTTTAACACCATTCTAACCCTGTCCATGGAGGACAGAAGAAAATGTATATATGCTGGGTTAGCATGTAATGTGTGGGCCACGTCTGTGGTAGAAAATAATAATGATAATAAAAAAAACTCTTCCCCCTCCCCATCTCTCACTCTCCCCCACACTTTCTTCCCTTCTCATTACATTTTGTGCTTTTCTGAGGTCCTTTTCCCTACCTTACCTTCGTCTATTCCTTACCTTCGTCTCTTCCTTCCTTCGTCTCTCTCTCCACGTTCCCTTCTTACCTCTGCCAGGCAGTTACTGCCTTCTCAACTCTTCCTTCCTCTTCCACATTCCCCTCGTATCTCTAATCTTTCCCTCTCCTTCCCTCCGTCCCCTCCTGGATGAGATAGCGCCTCTCCTGCCGTTTTTTTTATCTAAGTGTTCGCTTATCTTTATGTATCCTCTTCTGCCTTGACCTTCCCGGTTGTTGTTCTTATCCCCCTTCCTCCGTCTCCTCCTGTACGCCACCCTTCCTTACATCTCTCCTCGCTCTCTTACATCCTATTCCTCCCCCTTTCCCCCGCTCCCATCCCAGACGCGGGTACCCCACAAGGGAGGCAGTCAACTGTGGGAAGATCTTACATAAACTAGCAGAGTAATCCGCTTGCCAGAATTACTCTGAAGAAGGGGGAGGAGAGGATGGGATGGGTAGGAAGAGGAGGGGAAGGTAGGGGAAAGAGTGTAGAAAGGAGGAGAAGAGCGAGGGAGGGAGAGAAGGTGAGAGGTAAGGTAAAAGGGAGATGATAGGCAGACAAGGCCTGCCTCAGGGTACCCCCAACGGACCAAAACAATCGCCAGGGCCTCACACGCTTAATGGTGGATAATCTTTTCCCTTGACCATGTTACTTTGCGCTCTCTCAGGCTCTCCCAGACAAAACCCTAATTCTAAACCAGTATTTACTCATGTGTTTGCTGAATGTTAACATATCCAATTTATATTTATTTTTTTGCGTTCTATTTTATTTTGATATATTTAACACCCTATTAATATCTCCCCTTAAGTTGTACCTATTTTTTTTTAATGTCTCTCCATAACAGAGGTTCCGACCTCCTGGGATTAACTTTGTCCTCGTCCCCCTATTTACACGGTCGAGAAAATGTATTCACATACTGTATTCTATAGTAATGTATTCACATTCTCTAGTAAAGAGGCCACATCTGAACTGCATGATCTAAATGGCATCTAAGATGGGCGAAGACACATTAAGATGAAGAATGTATCGTCTTATTGCTAAAGCTTCTAGATATGAATCCTTGTATCCTATTTGTCTGATTTCGAACATTATGTATACATATGGTATCGAAGATAAAGGGAAGGAGTAGAGAGAAGAGAGATGAGGAGACTAAGCGAAGAAAGACGGAAAGATGAACTTGTAGAACAGAGTAATAGAGAAAAGATGTGGTAGAAAAGATAAGAGGAGATTGCGATTAAAAACAGGTTGGCAGAATGAGGGAGGGGGTGTAGTAGAGTGGTGGATAAGAGGCGGAGAAGTGGTAGAGCAGGCTGGTAGATGACAGGTTGTAGAAGGATGGTGGCAGTGGTAGAAGACAAGAGTAGTGGTAGTGAGAGACGGTAGAGAGAGTAGATAGTAGAGGTAGTAATTGCTCTGTATTAGAATACCTCTATAGAGTAGTGGTCAGCGCAGACGGTTCACATCTTTAAGGGGCCAGGGTTCGATCCCAGGGGCTGTTCGAGGCCGTTTGACGCGTTTCCTCTCACCTGATGCCTCTGTTCACCTAGGTTAGTCATTGGCTTATCCATAGGTGGACCTCGATAACCCTAACGGGCTCCCTATTCCTAACCTCGCTATTGGAAAGTTTGTAATGGTTATGTCAATTGTTGTGTTAATGGCAGTGGTCATGGTCATAAAGCAGTGACCACTGCCATGGTAACCATAACCATGGTTACCATTAGTGGTTAACCACTACCATTATTGGTTGCGAATCGACTTGAGAATGGTCCAGGACGGACCGAAATGTCGTCGTCCCTTCACCTTCTAGTGTGTGGTCTGGTCAACATTATTGGTTAATGGTAGTGGTCAAGCAACCGAGTTTGAACGACGACTCTGTGTGTCACCTTTGTGAAAGAGAAAACATGCACTCCCTTGAACATTATCTCGTAGAATGTCCCATACTGACTGACGTTCGCCCTGCTGGGCTGAGGTATGCTGAACTCTGTAAAGACTATCTAAATACTGAAGCACTTGATGATATACTGGATTTGTATCCAAGATTGACTGAAATGCAGCAGTTATGCCCTGTATGTGATGTAACTATAACCTGGGCTTGCAAACCCATCGTAATCACCTTCAGTGGTTGGTTGTTATCTTGAGAGGTTATCTTGAGATGATTTCGGGGCTTTAGTGTCCCCGCGGCCCGGTCCTCGACCAGGCCTCCACCCCCAGGAAGCAGCCCGTGACAGCTGACTAATACCCAGGTACCTATATTACTGCTAGGTAACAGGGGCATAGGGTGAAAGAAACTCTGCCCTTTGTTTCTCGCCGGCGCCTGGGATCGAACCCAGGACCACAGGATCACAAGTCCCGCGTGCTGTCCACTCGACCGACCGGCTCCGTGTTCAGTTAATCACTGACGTATATGTTCAACAGAACTCAATCCCTGTCCGTGAAGGATAGAAGAAAATGTATATATATATACTGATTAGCATTGTAAACATGTGGCCGCGTGTGTGGTAAATAATAATATTAAGAAAGAGGTTGTGTTAAGTGTCACCTCAGTAGTTACTGTTGTGAGTGGAGTTATTGTCATGCTAGACATAGCCAGCTGAAGTTAATTGTATTGTTGTAAGGTAATGAGAGGGGAACGGGAGAGATGGAGAGTGAGTGACGAGAGAGATAAGAGGAGAAAGAGAGACGAGAGAGACAAGAGGAGAGTGAGAGAGACAAGAGTGAGAGATACGAGAGTGAGAGAGACGAGAGAGAGAGAGACGAGAGAGTGAGAGAGACGAGAGAGAGAGAGACGAGAGAGAGTGAGAGAGACGACAGAGAGAGAGAGAGACGACAGAGAGAGAGAGAGACGACAGAGAGAGAGAGACGACAGAGAGAGACGAGAGAGAGACGAGAAAGAGACGAGAGAGACGAGAAAGAGACGAGAGAGACGAGAGTGAGACGAGAGAGACGAGAGTGAGACACAGAGAGAGAGAGAGATGATTTCAAGTACAAGTTGAAAATGTCCTCCAAAATGGCGTCTAATAAGCCTAAAACTCGAAGGTTCTCACACAGTCACGCACGGAATTCCTAACAGAATAAACAAAACCAAAACAAGTATAACATTATGCCTTAAAAAAAATAAGAATCCGGACTGAAGGATTCGAACACCTTCTAAAACGTTCCAAACACCGAAACAAAATAAAAATACAAACTAGAATAATATAAACCACACACAAAATACAAACTAGAATAATCTTGCGAGCCGGGAACCTTGGGTTGACCCCGCCCGCCGCCATCTTAAGACTGATTGACAGCCCGACCCAGCCCAGGGCCCTCGTTTGTTTTAACAGCTCCGCCCGCCACAAGGTCAATGTTTGAACTCCTGTTTGCTTTTTCCGTCTTTGAGAACCGGCAAACGGACCAAGCAAACAACTGGAGGGAGCAGGAGGTGGCGAAGGCAACGAAGCGGCTAAGAAAGGTTGGGCAGAAAGAGGAGGAGGAGGAGGAGGAAGTGCATGTATAAACGACAAAGTGGAAGTATAGACGACAGACAATGAATAAACGACATAAGAGCTCTGGTGTTGCCTGTTATGTAATTGGTCTCAAGACTCCGGCGGGCAGGCGGAAGAGGATGTCCAGACGAGAGGATAATTTGACTCGATGTTCCTTGTTTTTGTTTATGTTCCCGCCAAGAGGACCACGTCATAACACCGGTGCTGGAACACCCAACCACTGAACCCA
>WNGS01113158.1:40225064-40236216 GCA_020271785.1 Procambarus virginalis | reverse complement strand
GAGTGTTGGAGGGGTGAGGGAGATACAGTGAGTGTTGGAGGGAGTGAGGGAGATACAGTGAGTGTTGGAGGAGTGAGGGAGATACAGTGAGTGTTGGAGGGAGTGAGGGAGATACAGTGAGTGTTGGAGGGAGTGGGGAGATACAGTGAGTGTTGGAGGGAGTGAGGGAGATACAGTGAGTGTTGGAGGGAGTGAGGAGATACAGTGAGTGTTGGAGGGAGTGAGGGAGATAGTGAGTGTTGGAGGGAGTGAGGAGATACAGTGAGTGTTGGAGGGAGTGAGGGAGATAGTGAGTGTTGGAGGGAGTGAGGGAGATACAGTGAGTGTTGGAGGGAGTGAGGGAGATACAGTGAGTGTTGGAGGGAGTGGGGGAGATACAGAAGGTGCGTCGAGGAGTACAGTGTTGGGAGGGAGGATAGAGGCTGCATGAAGGAAGGGGGGGGGGGGTGTTGACACAATTGATCGTGAGGGGGGGGGGGTAGGGGGTGTGTAGTACACTCGCCCGTGGGAACACACACCCTACACTCGCACGTTTGTGTACACTCGCTATGTACACACGGAGGCTCCCATGTGCACACGTGTCCCCCGTGTACACACATCTGCACCCTTCTTCCACTCTACAAATCTCAACCCCCCCCCACACCCCAGTCAGGACACTGCCACCTAATCATCTTGTGTACTTATACTCCTGCTGCTGCTCTCCTGCGTTGCTACTGATTTTCCTGCTGTTGCTGCTGGCTCTCCTGCTGTTGCTACTGATTTTCCTGCTGTTGCTGCTGGCCTCTCCTGCTGTTGCTACTGATTTTCCTGCTGTTGCTGCGGCCTCTCCTGCTGTTGCTTACTGATTGTCCTACTGTTGCTGCTGCCTCTCCTGCTGTTGCTACTGATTTTCCTACTGTTGCTGCTGCCTCTCCTGCTGTTGCTACTGATTTTCCTACTGTTGCTGCTGCCTCTCCTGCTGTTGTACTGATTTTCCTGCTGTTGCTACTGCCTCTCCTGCTGTTGCTACTGATTTCTGCTGTTGCTGCTGCCTCTCCTGCTTGTTGCTACTGATTTTCCTGCGGTTGCTACTCATTTTCCTGCTGTTCTGCTGCCTCTCTGCTGTTGCTGCTCATTTTCCTGCTGCTGCTGCTGCTGCTGCTGCTATTGCTGATGCCTCTCCTCTGCTGGGTCTGCAGGTCCTCCTCATGTCTTAGCTGCCACATCCTCCAGCAACAAGAGAGCTCTGGTTTGCCACTCAGACTGTGCTCCATTTATGCTAACACTGCTTTCTTCCAAACAACTACGCTCTCATCAACATAGGAT
The DNA here is from genome assembly GCA_020271785.1 of Procambarus virginalis. Taxonomy (NCBI): domain Eukaryota; kingdom Metazoa; phylum Arthropoda; class Malacostraca; order Decapoda; family Cambaridae; genus Procambarus; species Procambarus virginalis. The sequence goes on along the minus strand of WNGS01113158.1, from coordinate 40,234,911 downwards.
ACCCCGTTTCCCTCCCTCCCTGCCTGCCTTCCCGGTTACACCTTTCTTACGAGTCGCGCGTGAGGCTGCGGGCGTAGTATCGAATGCTCTACTGAAGCGCCAGGCATAGAATGTTGGATTATGTTGCGGCACCGTAATGGAAAATGGTGAGAAGGAGAGAACAGATTTGTTGAAGACGCGCGGTCTTTAGTGAAAGTTTATTGCGAATGCGTTATTAATCTGGTGCATGGTTTCAGCATGTAAATGATTTTTTTTTCATTGATTTCCAGCAATTTTCTCCGCGAAGATCAGTATTTCTCTCGCCGCCGTCGTCCAAGAAACTATCACTGTCGTTAGTGATGATAAAGATAGGTGCCAGTATCCTGTATGAGGGAGGACACCACAATGCAGGGAACGGCTCTCCCTCTCCCTCTCTTCCTTCCCCCCTTCTATGCAGCCTTCCCCTCTCTCCATCTTTCCCGCCTTCCCTCCCTCCCAGGGCTCACGCGCCTTACCACCCAGGCACGAGCGTGTACCGTAGAGAATTAAGCTCCCCATCTGGTTCATTTCTCTTCCACAGGAGAAACAAATGGCGCTGCAGGGGATCACGGGCGTGCCGATGGTGGCATCGTCACCTATCCGTCACGACGGGGCGCCCATGGGCGTGGGCATGGGCGGACCAGTCGACGTCACCGCCTACCAGCCGCCCTGGAAGTCCCTGACGGAGTTCGCTCTCACCCACGACCTGGACCGTCTGGACCCCTCCACCCCGCAGTACCAACAGCTCGTCCAACAGGTAGGTGTTACGGTACGCCCGTGTACTGGCACGCCCACACTGTGGGTCGGCACGCCCACACTGTGGGTCGGCACGCCCACACTGTGGGTCGGCACGCCTATACTGTGGGTCGGCACGCCCACACGTCCGTGAACCGTTGGTCTGCGTTCCAATTAACCTGTATATAGTTAATCTACGGCTGGATTAAGGCGCATTTAACCATTGTTTATGATAGCGGGCTGCGTCCTCACCAACAGTGCCCTCACATGCCGTTACTCCAGCTGCCAACACCACCCTCCCCCCCCCCACATGTGCCAACACCCCCCCTCTCCTCTGAACATGCATAACAAAACACGTTACTACGTTACTCACCACTTCCAATTGATGACGTTCGAACCTCTCTTGAAGAGTGCTTCGTTCACATCCTCGAACCGCACGTCTCTAAATGCTTCATCCACGTACTGCAAATACAAACAAAAATACAAATAATTTAACCGAACATAAACACCTAACTTACCTTATCCAGACCGAAATTCTAATGGACAAAGTTTCTTTTACCTGATGGCACTGTTCACCTAGCAGTAAATAGGTACCGTGGGAATTAGATAGCTGCTACGGGCTGCTTCCTGGGGATGTGGTGTGTGTACTTACCTATCTGTACTTACCTATCTGTGCTTGCAGGATCGAGCATTGACTCTTGGATCCCGCCTTTCCAGCTATCGGTTGTTTACAGCAATGACTCCTGTCCCATTTCCCTATCATACCTAGTCTTAAAAGTATGAATAGTATTTGCTTCCACAACCTGTTCCCCAAGTGCATTCCATTTTTCCACTACTCTCACGCTACCTTACCTTGAGGTGCTTCCGGGGCTTATCGTCCCCGCGGCCCGGTCATCGACCAGGCCTCCTGGTTGCTGGACTGATCAACCAGGCTGTTGGACGCGGCTGCTCGCAGCCTGACGTATGAGTCACAGCCTGGTTGATCAGGTATCCTTTGGAGGTGCTTATCCAGTTCTCTCTTGAACACTGTGAGGGGTTTGCCAGTTATGTCCCTTATGTGTAGTGGAAGCGTGTTGAACAGTCTCGGGCCTCTGATGTTGATAGAGTTCTCTCTCAGAGCACCAGTTGCACCTCTGCTTTTCAACGGGGGTATTCTGCACATCCTGCCATGTCTTCTGGTCTCATGTGATGTTATTTCTGTGTGCAGGTTTGGGACCAGCCCCTCTAATATTTTCCACGTGTAAATTATTATGTATCTCTCCCGCCTGCGCTCAAGGGAATACAGATTTAGGCTCTTTAGTCGGTCCCAATAGTTTAGATGTTTTACCGAGTGGATTCTAGCAGTAAAGGATCTCTGCACGCTCTCCAAGTCAGCAATTTCACCCGCAGTGAAAGGGGCTGTCATTGTGCAGCAGTACTCCACTCTAGAGAGCACAAGCGTTTTGAAAAGTGTCATCATCGGTATAGCATCTCTAGTGTGAAAAGTTCTTGTTATCCAACCTGTCATTTTTCTTGCAGTTGTGACGGCTACTTTATTGTGTTCTTTAAAGGTAAGGTCTTCCGACATGAGTACACCCAGATCCTTTACATTGCCTTTTCGTTCTATGTTATGATTTGCCTGAGTTTTGTATGTGGTTTCAGTTTTTATATTTTCATTTTTTCCATAGCGCATGAGCTGGAACTTGTCTTCGTTAAACACCATATTATTTTCTGTAGCCCATAGAAAGACCTGATCTACATCTGACTGGAGGTTCGCCGTGTCCTCTATGTTGCCTACTCTCATGAAGATCCTAGTGTCATCCTAGTGTCCAGATCCTAGTGATCCTAGTGATCCTAGTGATCCTAGTGATCCTAGTGATCCTAGTGATCGACACTAGATCCTAGTGTCGCTAAAAGAAAACTTCCTAACATCTCTGTGACTCATCTGAGTTTCCAGTTTCCACCCATGTCCCCGCGTTCTGTTATTATTACGTGTGAACATTTCATCTATTTCCACTTTGTCAATTCCCCTGAGTATTTTATATGTCCCTATCATATCTCCTCTCTCCCTTCTTTTCTCTAGTGTCGTAAGGTTCAGTTCCTTCAGTCGCTCTTCATATCCCTTCCCTCGTAACTCTGGGACAAGCCTCGTCGCAAACCTCTGAACCTTCTCCAGTTTCCTTATGTGTTTCTTCAGGTGGGGGCTCCATGATGGCGCGGCATACTCTAAGACGGGTCTCACGTATGCAGTGTAAAGCGCCCTAAAAGCCTCCTCATTTAGGTTTCTGAATGAAGTTCTAATTTTCGCCAGTGTAGAGTACGCTGCTGTCGTTATCCTATTTATATGTGCCTCAGGAGTTAGATTAGGTGTCACATCCACTCCCAGATCTCTTTCTCGAATCGTTACAGGTAGGCTGTTCCCCTTCATTGTGTACTGTCCCTTTGGTCTCCTATCACCTGATCCCATTTCCATAACTTTACATTTACTGGTGTTAAACTCCAGTAGCCATTTCCCTGACCATCTCTGCAACCTGTTTAAGTCCTCTTGGAGGATCCTACAATCCTCGTCTGTCACAACTCTTCTCATTAATTTTGCGTCATCCGCAAACATTGACATGTATGACTCCACTCCTGTAAACATGTCATTTACGTAAATTAGAAAGAGGATTGGTCCCAGCACCGATCCTTGAGGTACTCCACTTGTTACTGTTCTCCAGTCCGACTTCTCGCCCCTTACCATTACCCTCTGGCTCCTTCCTGTTAGGTAGTTCTTCACCCATTCTAGGGCCTTTCCGCTTACTCCTGCCTGCCTCTCAAGTTTGTATAGCAGTCTCCTGTGCGGTACTGTATCAAAGGCCTTTTGGCAGTCAAGAAATATGCAGTCTGCCCAGCCTTCTCTGTCCTGCCTTATCCTTGTTACTTTATCATAGAATTCTAAAAGGTTTGTTAGGCATGATTTCCCTGTCCAGAAACCATGTTGGTGCTTGTTTACAAACCCAATGCTCTCCAGGTGCTCAACAAGTCTTAGCCTAATTATTCTTTCAAGTATTTTGCAGGGGATGCTTGTCAATGATACGGGTCTGTAGTTAAGTGCCTCCTCCCTGTCACCTTTCTTGAAAATCGGTACGACATTTGCCTCCTTCCAGCAACTGGGCAATTCTCCCAGTGTGTGTGTGTGTGTGTGTGTGTGTGTGTGTGTGTGTGTGTGTGAGAGAGAAATATATGAAGTACATATGATAGAGGAAAATAGGTCGGGAGTCAGTACATAACGTAACCGACGGTTAGAAAGGCGGGGTCCAAGAGCTAGCAGCTCGATCATGTAGCCACAAATAGTAAATACACCCACACAGAACATACACACGCACACAGCATATACACACGTAATACACACGCACACAGCACATACACACGCACACAGCACATACACACACTCAATAGACAACACTCAGTACACACTCAAATACGTTGACACACTCGCAAATACACGCACGTAAACATACTCACATTTAAACACATACATACATTCACACATACACAGCTGTATCATATTGTATTCCTGCAGGATTTTAGCACATGCATAAAATAATCGGATCAAAATGAATATTTTATCTAATCATTAAAACCGTTTATAAAAAAAACTTGAAAATGCTCGTCAAATAATTTGAGACATTGATCTCAAAGAGAACATGTCTATCTTCTCATAAAACTTTATTATGCGGTGGAGGATTGTGAAATTGATTATTCACTTGTAATCAATCATTCATGGTCATGGTTTTAAATTGGTTTCACTCGTAAAAAAATAAATAGGCAGTGTATGTGAAACTAAACATTGATCTCAAAGAGAAAATGTCTATCTTCTCGGAAAACTTTTGCACTCCTTGCCCTGCTATGCGGTGGGGGACTGTCATAGGTTGGTCTGGGTCGGCTCCACGGACCCCAGACATTTAAGAGAGCTCGGCTCTCATGGCGACGGATTTGGAGATGAAATGGCTACAGAGTAAAAACATAGATTAGAAAATATATTTCTCTGGATATCATCCCTTGTATGCATCTCAAAGTATGATGCACTGGACATAGAAAATATTTTTTTTTTGTATTGACAACTTAGGAAACTGATTATTCACCAGCTGCCGTAGACTACATGAAGCGTTACACAGTTTGTGTCCAGAGATAGTTATGTGATACAAAGTCCCCTACCTCGTAGGATGGTTAGTGACTCAGGGCCACGTGATCAGTAGCGTGACGCCGTGTCAACTTTGTGAAAGTGTCGAATACACCACGTGTCAACTTTGTGAGTATCGAATACACCACGTTAACTTTGTGAACGTGTCGAATACACCACGTGTCAACTTTGTGAGTATTGAATACACCACGTTAACTTTGTGAACGTGTCGAATACATCACGTGTCAACTTTGTGTAAATGTCGAATACACGTGTCAACTTTGTGAGAGAGAAAACATGCACTCCCTTGAACATTATATTGTAGAATGTCCCATATTGACTGACTTTCGCCCTCCTGGGCTGAATTATGCTGAACTCTGTAAATACTATCTGAATACTGGAACAGATAGTATGATACCTCCCTTCCCCTCTCCCCCGTCCAGTATGATATACTGGACTTGTACCCACCTGTACCAGGATTAATTATATAACGCAACAATTCTGTAATATGTGATACATAATCTTTGCCTACTTAATTGTACAGAAGCTATATATATAGAGCTTACCATTGTCACTGGATGGCTGTGTCTGGGTTATTAATATTGTATTTTAATAACCAAGGCGCATCGAACTGCGCATCTTAGTATCCCGGATGTAAACTAAAACAAACGTTTCCCTTGAGGTTGATATGGGTAGTTAATCTGATTGATAGCTTTGTGGACAGACGAGTGGATAGTCAACTAATTGTGTAATGAAGGAAATGTTATGACCTAGCTGTAGTTTATATTGGCTGAGGCATAAGTGGAGAGATAGGCTGATGGCCACATTCCCCCTCCCCTACCCCACCGTCCCCTCCCCCGCCCCTTTCCCATCCGTAACCTCCCTCTTCCTATCCGTAACCTCCCTCTTCCTATCCGTGCCTGCCCCTCCCCCCCTCCACCACCGTCCGTGCCCTCCAACCAGGCCCCACGGTTGACTTACCTGGGTGACGGCCTGGCTGCGACACCGCCTGTAAACTGACTCCCCGACTTGAGGTGGATTTATTTAGTCAGTGTGGCCAGGTCGCTCGTGGGAACAAACCATTTCAATTCTTCGTATGATAGCCTAAACAAAATTCTTTAATGTCCAATAATATAGAGAGGGGTTTATGCCTCAGTATATCGAGAGTGGGGCTAGGGGATGGGGGATGAGAAGGGGGACGAGGAGGAAGAGGATAGTAGGCGGATAGTGGGGAGCGGTGCTTGTCCTCCCTCCAGGCATGGTACGCTCCACAGATTAAACACTGGAGGCTGAGGTTATTTGAAGATAAACAATTGCTGTCCAAACCCCCGCCTGCGTTTCTGATGGATATTTAGGACGCCGAGCGAGCAGGATCGGCGCCAGACGCCACGGCCGCCATGGCCGAGAAACCGTGCGTGTCCCGGTGCGGACTCTCGACGTTGCCGACAGGCCGTGGCGTGGCACCGTCTTGCCACCGTTGCCGATTCTTGCGGGGGGGAGGGGGGGGGGAAGCAAGAGATGGAAGCCATTTGAAATATAAGTATAAATACAAGAGCCCAGGCTCGCCTTCCCTTGTTTTGATCACCACAAATTCAATCCTCGCTAACGTGGCATTTCCATGTAAATATTAACTTACCTGAGAGGTAAAGAATATTTTCCCGGTTCGGGTCACAACTGAATACACTTGTGTAAAGCTTCTGTTGACGAGACTGGTTGGGGATTTTGTGTTGTGGTGGGAGGGTGTTGAGGGGTGGGTGGTGGTGGAGAAGAGGTTGGGGTTGAGGGTTGAGGAGGTGTTGTGGTGGTTGGTGGTGGGAGAGGTGTTGGTGTGGTCGAGAGGTGATCGTCAGGTGGTGGTGAGGGGATTGAGGTGGTCGGTGGTGGTGGAGAGGGTGAGGGTTGGTGGTTGGTGGGACTAGGTACATTGCAGTGTTGTGAGGTGTGGCTGTGGTGTGGAAGTAAGATGGTGTTGGTCGGTGAGTGGTGATGGTGGTGGTGAATTGTTGGTGGTGGTGGTGGTGAGTGTGGGGATAGTGAACGGTGTGGTGGTAGGAGAGTGGTGATGGGTGGTGAGTGGGGGAGGTAGATGGTGGGGGTGGGTGGGTGGGGAATTCGGTGGGGTAGAGGGTGGGGTTGGTGGTGGTAGAGGGATGGGGTGGTGGTGGAGCGGTGATGGTGGTGGGGAAGGTGAAGGTGTGTGTGGGGAGTGGTGGTGGAGAGTGAATGGGGTGGTGGAGGAGGGGGATGGTTGTGGTGGTGGGAGTATGTTGATGGGTGATGGGGTGGTGGTGGGAGGTGGTGGGGAGGGTGTTGGGGTGGTGGGTGGTCGTGAGGGTGGTGGGTAGGTGAATGGGGTGGGTGGTGGTGGTGAGGGTGTTTGGTGTGTGGTGGGGGGGGTGGTGTGGTGGTGGTGGGGGTTGGTGTTGGTGGTGGGGAGGGTGTTGGTGTTGGTGGTGGGGAGGGTGTGGTGGGGTGGTGGATATGTTTGGTGGTGGGGAGGGGTGTTTGGAGGAGTGGTGGTGGTAGGGAGGGTTTTAGGGTGTTGTGTGGTGGTGGGGAGGGTTTGGTGGGGGGGCAGGGGGGTGGGAGGGGTGGTGGTGTGGGGAAGGGGTGATGGGGTGGTTGTGGTGTGGGGAGGGTATTGGGAGGGTGGTGGTGGTGGGGAGGGTGTTAGGGTGTTGGGTGGTTTTGCGAGGGTGGTGGTGTTGGGGAGGGTGAGGTGGTGGGGAGGTGATGGGAGTGGTGGTGTGGAGGGTATTGTGAGGGTGGTGGTGGGTGGGGAGGGTGTTAGGGTGTTGGGGGGTGGTTTGTGGAGAGGGATGGTGTTGGTGGAGGGTGATGGGTGGGGACGAGGGTGGTGGGAGGATTGATGGCTGGTGGTGGGGAGGATTAATGCTGGTGGTGGGGAGGAGAGGCTGGTGTTGTGGGGAGGATGATGCTGGTAGGTGGGGAGGGATGATCTAGTGGTGGGGAGGGATGCTGCTGGTGGTGAGGGATGATGCTGGTGGTGGGAGGGATGATGGCTGGTGGTGGGGAAAAGATGACTTTGGTAGGTAAAGAAGACAGGTGTATCTTTCACGAGAACAATGTGCATAGCCTGTCAAAATCCACAAATCCCCGTGACGAGGATTCGCACCTCCGGTCCCGAGATCATCCCAGACGAACCCCCCCAACCGAACTTAGCTACGACCATGCATTTATGACTGTATGGTAAATCTCCCCCCCCCCAGCATCCGCCTGTATCCATAGTACCTTTTGTAACCAGGTGGAACCATCGTACATATGACCTATTTGACATTTAAGATTTTGGTGCTATTCACTTTATTGAGTTCGGAAATTAAAGCTAAACACCAAATATGTCACTAGAGCTTGTAAGTACATAGATGTAACTAATATTCAGTGCCTCAGATAGCGTGTAATTAGGCCTACGTGAAGGCCTAAGTAATTTGGAGCGGGTCGCCGAGTCGGACAGCACAGCTTGGGCTTTGTATCCTGTTGTCCTTGTTCGATCCCGGTGCGCCGGAGAGAAACGATGGTCAGAGTTTATTTCACCCTATTCCCCTGTTACCTAGCAGTAAATAGGGTACCTGAGTGTGTTTGGGGTGGGGGGGTTAGCAGACTATCACGGGCTGTTACCTGGGGGTGGAGGCCTGGTCGAGGACCGTCCCGCGGGGACACGAAAAAGCCCCAACAACATCTCAAGATAACCTCAATAATGTTCTTATGTTAAGTTTTTATATCAACACCTAAATACAAAACCTTTTTCCGGTTTGTCCAAATTGAATAATAAAAATTCTACTTTCTAATTTGTCCATTAGCGTCAATATTGTACGATGTCCCTCGTTTACTTATCAGTACCGCTAAACAGGAGGATAGGCTCGTATGTTGTGTGGTGTATATATATAGCATATATAGATATATAGTATTTATAATTATTATATATAAATATTATGGTATATTTATATTATATATATATATACCATCCCACCCCTACCTAATTTACCTGGAATCTCTCATACTGCTGAGTGCTGTTACGTAAACAATTATCACCACATTCCTTATCTCTCTCCTCTCTCTCTCTCTCATCTTACTCTCCAGCTCCCCGCTCTCTCTCTTCTCAGTCTCTCTGGCACTCCAGTCCTCTCATCACTCACTGACAAACGATCACTCGTCGATCTCTCTCTCCGGCTCTCGTCTCTTCCCTCTCCTCTCTCCCTCCCCTCCCCAGCGATCGCTGAGTACTATCGGCTGGTACACGTATCAGAGTACCGGTGCTGTTGGTGTGAAAGCCCCTGGCAGACTTGGTTGCGAATCCTCGATGGGTCATAGATAGGTGATATGTGGCCTGTGGACAATTCCAAGCTTGTTCATTATATATATATAGATATATAATATATATAGTTATTATATATATAATGATATATATATATATATATATATATATAGTAGATATATAGATATATTAGTAGTAGTACGGTTTAAATAGGGCTCCTTGTTCTCTAACCCTAGCGTAGTAAAATGACGCTCTAAGCTAACCGAAGGTTTCTATAACTGTGTGTGTGTGTGTGTGGTTGTGTTGTGTGGTTTGTGGTGGTGTGTGTGTGTGGTGTGGTGATGTGTGTGTGTGAGTGCCGCGCGACGGCCTTTTTGCTTGTATGTAAAAAAAAAGTTTGAAATATACCTTCACCTATATGAAGTTGACCAAATTTCCGAGTCAATATTACAAGTATTGGTTGATCTGAGAACAGCATCCCTGGAAGAGCTAGCTCTCAGTTAATAAATTAACCCCCTCTACCATTTTGTCTATAATTGAGCTCAAAAACCTTTTCAGGTATGAGCATGAGAGGTAAATGACTTCAGGCGATTAATTATTCGTATTTACGCAGCATTTTGGAGAAATATAAAAGACATTGCGCAGCCAGAACAAAGAACGACTACAGAAAACCCATGATC
>WNGS01113158.1:40183624-40197138 GCA_020271785.1 Procambarus virginalis | reverse complement strand
CCCCTACTGACACACACTAGTGGCAGCCTGGTACACACCCCCCCCTACTGACACACTAGTGGCAGCCTGGTACACACACCCCCCTACTGACACACACTAGTGGCAGCCTGGTACAACACACCCCCCTACTGATACACACTAGTGGCAGCCTGGTACACACACCCCCCTACTGACACACACTAGTGGCAGCCTGGTACACACACACCCCCCTACTGACACACTAGTGGCAGCCTGGTACACACACACCCCCTACTGACACACACACTAGTGGCAGCCTGGTACACACACACCCCCCTACTGACACACACTAGTGGCAGCCTGGTACACACACACCCCCTACTGACACACACTAGTGGCAGCCTGGTACACACACACCCCTACTGACACACACTAGTGGCAGCCTGGTACACACACCCCTACTGACACACACTAGTGGCAGCCTGGTACACACACACCCCCTACTGACACACACTAGTGGCAGCCTGGTACACACCCCCCTACTGACACACACTAGTGGCAGCCTGGTACACACACACCCCCTACTGACACACACTAGTGGCAGCCTGGTACACACACCCCTACTGACACACACTAGTGGCAGCCTGGTACACACACACCCCTACTGACACACTAGTGGCAGCCTGGTACACACACCCCCTACTGACACACTAGTGGCAGCCTGGTACACACACACCCCCTACTGACACACACTAGTGGCAGCCTGGTACACACACCCCCTACTGACACACACTAGTGGCAGCCTGGTACACACACACCCCCTACTGACACACACTAGTGGCAGCCTGGTACACACACCCCTACTGACACACACTAGTGGCAGCCTGGTACACACACACCCTACTGACACACACTAGTGGCAGCCTGGTACAACACACCCCCCTACTGACACACACTAGTGGCAGCCTGGTACACACACCCCCCTACTGACCACACTAGTGGCAGCCTGGTACACACACCCCCTACTGACCACACTAGTGGCAGCCTGGTACACACACACCCTACTGACACACACTATTGCAAGCCTGGTACACACCCATCCCTACGACCACACTAGTGTGCAGCCTGGTACAACACACCCCCCCTACTGACACACACTAGTGGCAGCCTGGTACACACACCCGCGGGACATTAACCCGACTTCCCTATTTACTTAGCGTGAGTAAATATTTACATACAAACACTCGGTAATGAGAACTGAACCAAACGTCAGTGGTCAACCAGCTGGCGTGTGTGACAACGTCGATGGTCAGCCAGCTGGCGTGTGTGACAACGTCAATGGTCAGCCAGCTGGCGTGTGTGACAACGCCAATGGTCAGCCAGCTGGCGTGTGTGACAACGTCGATGGTCAGCCAGCTGGCGTGTGTGACAACGCCGATGGTCAGCCAGCTGGCGTGTGTGACAACGTCATGGTCAACCAGCTGGCGTGTGTGACAACGTCAATGGTCAGCCAGCTGGCGTGTGTGACAACGTCCAATGTACGCAAGACAATAATTAGCACATCAACATGTTAAAACATGACGTTGCGCCACCACACATCCGTGCCGCCCGCCCGGTCACCTGTGCCGCCCGCTCGGTCACCCGTCCGCCCGCCTCGGTCACCTGTGCCGCCCGCCTCGGTCACCCGTGCCGCCCGCCTCGGTCACCCGTGCCGCCCGCCTCGGTCACCCGTGCCGCCCGTACAGCCACGCCATTACCCACATGGTGGAAGAGACGGCACAGAGCACCTAGAGTAACATGTAGAGTTACTGTGGGTGTTGTGTGTCGTAACTCTCCGTGTTACCCATGAGTGAGGTGGGGGTGAGAGTCAGGGTCGTGCAGCAGTGGCCGCACGCTGGCCTGGTCACACCTGCACCTATACTCTGGGAGGTGGTGCTGCCAACACAAGCAACACCTGAGTCACATAACACAAAATGTGTGATGAAGCAGATAGCGTTAGCAAGGTTAAGGAGAGAAGATATACTAGTGAGAGAAGAATGTCCGAGACACGCCAAGATGATGACATGCACTGTGATAACACCACAAGAGGCGCATATGAATGAGGAACAGCTAAAAATGTCAATACATAGCAAGTTTGAGAGATAATAAAGAGGCACTAACAAAGAGACACTTCTCCAAAGGAAGATGTGGAGTAGGAGAGGAAGTAAAGGAAGAAAGTGATAGGAGGGATGCAAGGAAAGACAGCTTCACTAGGAAGGTAATGTCTGGAGAGTCAGGTATAAATGAGAGAGAGAACACACGAGGACAGAAGAACGTCTTAGAAGGCCTAAAGAACAAATCTGACCTTAATACCAACATTAAAGGAAGTAGATCAACTGAGAGAAGCAAACCTCTAAAGGCTTCAAATATGTAGAGACTGGGACTGACAAATGGGGAACAAGACCAAAGACAACATTTCTTGAAGCAGTTAAAGGATCAGAGTGATGATCATTACATCAACAGTCACAGACGCTATAAAAAGCCAGCAGGTTGCAAAATGTGCAAGGCAGGAGCTGGAGTGGGAGCATTCAGTGGTGACCAATAATCCCCAGACCTAGAGGCAGACACGTGGTGAAGGAGAAGAGAGGGGACCCAAAGAGAGACTACAGAAATTCTCACCAAATTCGACTTGTCAAAGTGGACTTTCAGAATATTACTCCAGTGAAATATATACTAGCTGGAAAGAGGAAACCGAGGTATACAGGGAATTACCATCAGGTATTCATTCATAGTCAAGCACAGCACAATTGCGGGAAGGTCAGGCAAGAGAGAATTCAATACAGCATTGTGGGTCAAGCCAGAATATCGAGGTACCCACCCAGAGTGCTTAGAAAAGCAGGCACCCCTTCCTCTAGTGGAATTAGTTATGACCCAACAGGAACCTCCACCCATTGGGGAAGCCAATAGTGATGAGTAGCACTGAAGTCTTGCACAAGAATGCAGATGGAACATCGAACAAAGGGTAAAAATTATGGAAAAGGGTGTCAGAATATTAGCCACACACATATCAATAACGGAAACGAAACTGTCAAGTATAATAGGAAATGCAATCTTCCCACGAGGATATCAATAAGAAGAGATAGGGTGAACAAGGATGAGGAGTAGTCCACTGCCACAGCTACACAGGAGCCTTGAGGAAGTAAAAGTATCAGAGGAAACAGACCAGCAAGAGTACATACTAGGCATAGCAATATTTGGTGACATGAAGACAGTGGCAGCAGGGATTTACAACCACCCACCAAACAACACAAGGTGTAGGGAACAAGGCAACCAGCTAAATCCATCGGGACTTGCATAAAGAAAATGGAAAATGAAACCACAGTGGCAAGGGGAATGAGGGCTAAGATTCTCATATTTGGGGAGTTCAGTCACAGGGAAATAGAGGAGATAAATAAGGGGTAACACAAATAGATTAACATCAGCAGCACATGGGAGTCTGCCAAACAATAGAATGTCTTTTAGAAACCTAAACAAGGCTCTTTCAAAGTAATTTAGAGAGCCTTTGTTACACTAATAAGGAATATGCAACACCGGCCTGGAATCCAAAAATTTAAAACGTACAGAAGTTTGCAACAAGATCAGTGCCAGAGCTACGAGGGCTGAGTTACGATGACAGGTTAAGAGAACTAGACCTCACAACACTGGAGGAGAGACATGATAACAACTCACAAGATTCTGAGAGGGAATTGACAAGGTGGACAAACAGAGCCACTTTAAAGCGACAAAAGTAAGACGACAGGACGTAAATGGAAGCTGAAAACGCAATTGAGTCGAAGAAATATGAGGGCATTTTCGTACACTGTACGAGTGGTCAACAAGTGAAATGCACCGTAAGAGGACGTTGTGGAAGCCACCTCCAACCACAACTTTAAGGCCAGATTCGATGAGGAATTCGAAGGTCAGAATAGTTAAACTGTAACGTAACAGGTACAACAAGGGTGGTAGGCGGGGCATAGTGCGCTAGACCACACCTTCCCCGTTGTCAATGATAGGTAAGTACTCTCCTTATCAAACATGACCTTTCCTAATCACACCTCAGCTAAATTAACCAATCCCCTGAACCTAACCAATCCTGAACTATCGGAAGGAAACTAAGTATCCAAAGTAACCTCAACTACCCCCAATAAAACCTCAAATATCCTAACAACAGCCTGTCCTCATCAGCACAGGCCAAATGCTTGTTAATCCAGCCGCCAACCCTCTTGATTATGAATGAGAAGAGATTTACACACGACTCACAACTGATGACATTCGAACATGTCTTTGCTGACGACCCTGTTCGAATCGCAACTCAGTAGAAGATTCACCCACGTACTTCAAATACAAATAATCCTCAACGGAGCCTAAACACCTAACCTAACCTACGCCTAGCTATACATAAGAGCTTTAACATATAATAATATCAATTTATATATGAGAAGAAACGTATTTCTAATACACAATACGTCAAGATGGACGACTGCGTCTCAGGGACGGCCGCCGGTGATTAACGACCCTCGAGCCTAACCTGAGGACAGGTCGTAAAAAAACTCAAATTTAAATCTATTTTTGTCAAAATTTGCTTCTTGTTTTTAGAACTCCGTTTAAACCATTATTATTTGACATCATGCTGTTGCAGGGTGGCCATAACTGGACAAGATAACCTCACCATTGCATAACAGGAGTGAAGGCTGCAACTTTAATTACTTCTGGAATCCTTCTGGAAATGAATCCTAGTATCCTAATGACCTTATTACGAAAAGTTATCAATTACCTCTTGTTTTCAGATCCTGCTAAACATACTCTCAGGTCCTTTTCACACTTGTGTGAAAAGGACCTGAGGAGTATGAAAAGGAAAAGGAGTTACTAATTTCAGAATTGTACAGTAGTTAACTGGAAACAGTTTTTATTCTTAAGAATGAGACTCCTACACTGAGAGAACATTGAGTCTGTACAACGGGCTGTAACCCGCACCTCTCAACTCTCTATGGACCTGTGTGTGTGTGTCTGAAGACTCCAGGGACACTGGTCCTGTCTGCCCCTTCAATACCTGCTCGTAGAAACGATATGTTCTCGTCATATCACTGTACAAACCTGCACTGTTCAGCAAGAACATTTCCATGTTAATTTGGAAACTGTTCAGTTACACGCTACACAGCCTTCCGGGCTTGGTGCCTTCTTTTGATAATTACTTACTTACGTTACAGTAATTATGAAGACAAAGTGCTAAGACATTATGTTGTCAGTTAATTTACCAATGTTTCTCTTCATTGCTGTATCATTCGTGTATATAATAAAAGTCTCGGGAGAGAGCCTTGCGGCACTCCACTCATCAATCACTCATGTGGAGCAATATCAGAAGCCTTGTTAAAGTCTATATGTATTATATAACATCTCCCACTATTTATGGCTTCAATTATGCTTGAAAAGAACGAGGATAAGAATTATGCTCCCGCCTTAACTCCTCCTCATCAGCTGAACGAAAATCTGAGATTATACAATTATCTGACCAATTGTGTCCTATTGTGTCTAATGTCATTTCCTTCTGATAACGTCAATCCAAGTCTTTTTTTTACCTCTGATATGATTTCCTGTTTGATAATGCATATTAAATTTTCCCTGACTTGCTACTCCACTCTCCTTGTATGATCTATCAGTGTGAAATTATTGACATATATTGACTCTGCAATCCTCTAATCTTTTTATACTTTCATCATGCATTCATGTTCCTGTAATTGCAATATTATACTTGTATTCTCACAGTGAACTTTATTGTATTCAAAAAGCCGTGAGGTTGAGAGGTTAAGGTGGCAAGGGTTGAGAGGCGAGAATGAGAGGGGTTGAGTGGTGAGGGGTGTTGGGGTGGGCAGAGGAGCTTATACAACACCCCAGCAACCACAGACAGCCTGACTCCCTCGTGCTCCCAGAGTAAAACAAAATAACCTCAGAGGTCCTGAATAGTTCAAAGGGTCGCTGGGAAACTACAATATGAAAAAATGATGGATTGTATGTGGGAAAATGGCTACACCAGGTGAGGGAGGGACCACACCAGGTGAGGGAGGGACCACACCAGGTGAGGGAGGGACCACACCAGGTGAGGGAGGGACCACACCAGGTGAGGGAGGGACCACACCAGGTGAGGGAGGGACCACACCAGGTGAGGGAGGGACTACACCAGGTGAGGGACTACACCAGGTGAGGGTCTACACCAGGTGAGGGAGGGAACACACCAGGTGAGGGTGGGTCTACACCAGGTGAGGGAGGGACCACACCAGGTGAGGGTGGGTCTACACCAGGTGAGGGAGGGTCTACACCAGGTGAGGGACCACACCACGTGAGGGTGGGTCTACACCAGGTGAGGGACCACACCACGTGAGGGTGTGTCTACACCAGGTGAGGGACCACACCACGTGAGGGTGGGTCTACACCAGGTAAGGGACCACACCAGGTGAGGGAGGGTCTACACCAGGTGAGGGACCACACCACGTGAGGGAGGGACCACACCAGGTGAGGGAGGGACCACACCAGGTGAGGGAGGGTCTACACCAGGTGAGGGACCACACCAGGTGAGGGAGGGACCACACCAGGTGAGGGAGGGACCACACCAGGTGAGGGTGGGTCTACACCAGGTGAGGGACCACACCACGTGAGGGTGGGTCTACACCAGGTGAGGGACCACACCAGGTGAGGGTGGGTCTACACCAGGTGAGGGACCACACCAGGTGAGGGAGGGACCACACCAGGTGAGGGACCACACCACGTGAGGGAGGGACCACACCAGGTGAGGGAGGGACCACACCAGGTGAGGGAGGGTCTACACCAGGTGAGGGACCACACCAGGTGAGGGAGGGACCACACCAGGTGAGGGAGGGACCACACCAGGTGAGGGAGGGTCTACACCAGGTGAGGGAGGGACTACACCAGGTGAGGGAGGGACTACACCAGGTGAGGGAGGGACTACACCAGGTGAGGGAGGGACTACACCAGGTGAGGGACCACACCAGGTGAGGGACTACACCAGGTGAGGGATTGACTACACCAGGTGAGGGAGGAACCACACCAGGTGAGGGAGGAACCACACCAGGTGAGGGAGGGACTACACCAGGTGAGGGAGGGACTACACCAGGTGAGGGACCACACCAGGTTAGGGATTACACCAGGTGAAGGACTACACCAGGTGAGGGTCTACACCAGGTGAGGGAGGGACCACACCAGGTGAGGGAGGGACCACACCAGGTGAGGGAGGGACCACACCAGGTGAGGGAGGGTCTACACCAGGTGAGAGAGGGACTAGACCAGGTGAGTGAGGGACTACACCAGGTGAGGGAAGGACTACACCAGGTAAGGGACCACACCAGGTGAGGGAGGGTCTACACTAGGTGAGTGACCACACCAGGTGAGGGAGGGTCTACACCAGGTGAAGGACCACACCAGGTGAGGGACCACACCAGGTGAGGGAAGGATTACACCAGGTGTAGGTCTGTATATTAAAGAGGAGCTGGCATGCACAGAGCTCCTTAACTCGTCCAATGAGGCGGTAGATGTACTTGGAATCAAGGTAGAAAATATGAATCTACTTATTATTTTAATATACAAACCGCCAGATGCAACAGTTGAGGAATTCACTGAACAGTTCCACAAAATAGAGAATATCCTTGATAACCTAGCAAACCCACTACCAGATATCATCTTCCTTGGAGACTTCAATCTACCCAGTTTAAAATGGAGAATAGTAAACAATAATATTATAGCAGGAAGTCAACCTGGAAATAACCAATCACAGGTCAAAGAACTACTGAGATTCTGTGACAAATTCTCGCTCAGTCAGCAGATTACAGAACCAACTAGCAACGAGAACACGCTGGACCTGATATTCACGAACAATGATGAGCTAATCAGAGACATTACTGTCTCAGACACTACGTACTCAGACCACAAGCTCATTGAAGTGCAAACTAACATTAATAACGGTAGTAGACCCAAGAGAAACAACAAGCGAGAAGGGCTCTTCAATAAATTCAATTTTAATAATAAAAGGATAGACCTGGAGAAAATAAACAGGGAACTTACAAACATTCAATGGGAAAATGTTCTAAGAAATAAAAATCCTACACAAGGAATAGAAAAACTGACGTCTGAAGCATATGAAGTCTGTCTGAAACATGTTCCTTTGAGGAAAGCCAGAAAGAGGTCCAATGTAGAAAGAGAACGCAGACGACATTACAAAAGGAGGAAGAAATTAACGGAAATGCTTAAGCAGACACGACTATCCATACAGAGAAGAAATAATTTAAACAGGGAGATTGAAGAAATCGAACAGAGACTGAAGCATTCCTATCAGACTGAAGAAAGGCAACTAGAACAGAAAGCAATTCAAGAAATAAAGAAAAACCCAAATATTTCTTCACATATGCCAAATCGAAAGCAAAAACCACTGCCAGTATTGGACCTATTCGTATTAGTGAAGGTTCATACACTGAGAATGATAAAGACATTAGTGAAATCCTAATAAAGCAGTATGAGGACATGTTTAGCACTCCGATACTCAGCATGAAAGTGGAAGATTCGGACAATTTCTTTATAAATGATACTCAAACCCCTGTAAATATAACTGATATCAACACGAGCATGGCAGATTTTGAAAGAGAAATTGACAACATGCCCATGCACTCAGCCCCGGGTCCAGACTCATGGAATTCAATATTTATAAAGAAATGCAAAGTGCCAGTAGCACAGGCACTCAGTATAGTGTGGAGGAAGAGCTTGGACACAGGGGAGATACCAGATGCGCTTAAAGCAGCAGACATTGCCCCTCTACACCAGGGTGGTAGCAAAGCATTGGCAAAGAATTATAGACCAGTTGCACTAACGTCCCACATAATAAAAGTATTTGAGAGAGTGATCAGGAGTCACGTCACTAGATTCATGGAAACCAATGACCTCCACAATCCAGGCCAACATGGATTTAGAGCAGGAAGATCATGCCTCTCACATCTACTAGACCACTATGACAAAATCACTGAAGCATTAGAGGAAAAACATAATGCAGATGTCGTGTACACAGATTTTGCAAAGGCATTCGACAAATGTGACCATGGAGTGATTGCACACAAAATGAGGTCAATGGGTATAACTGGTAAAGTAGGACGCTGGATACTCAAATTCCTGTCGAACAGAACACAAAGAGTAACAGTCAATCAAGTAAACTCGAGTCCGAGCGCAGTTAAAAGCTCTGTATCTCAAGGTACAGTCCTTGCACCACTGCTGTTCCTTATTCTCATACCAGATACAGACAAAAACACAAGTCACAGCTTCGTGTCATCCTTTGCAGATGATACAAAAATTAGCATGAAAATTACCACTGCGGAAGACATTAATAAACTACAAACAGATATTAACAAAGTTTTCGATTGGGCAGCAGAAAATAACATGATGTTTAACGGTGATAAATTCCAGGTACTCAGATACGGCAAAAATGAGGATCTTAAACAAAATACAGGGTACAAAACCCAATCGAATCTGCCCATAGTAGGAAAACAGCATGTCAAGGATTTGGAAATAATGATGTCCGAAGACCTAACGTTTAGGGAGCATAACCAAGCAAGTATTGCTTCAGCCAGAAAAATGATAGGATGGATTACGAGAACCTTCAAGTCCAGAGATCCTATCACAATGGTTGTACTCTTCAAATCACTTGTGTTGTCCCGTCTTGAGTACTGCTCAGTACTCACTTCCCCCTTCAGAGCAGGAGAGATTGCTGAAATAGAGGGAATACAGAGAACATATACGGCACGCATAGACGAGATAAAGCACCTAAATTATTGGGATCGTCTCAAAGCTCTCCAAATGTACTCTCTAGAAAGAAGACGAGAGAGATACCAAATAATATACACATGGACATCTTCAAGAGGAAACTAGATTGTTTCCTTCAAGAAGTGCCGGACCAATCGGGCTGTGGTGGGTATGTGGGCCTGCGGGCCGCTCCAAGCAACAGCCTGGTGGACCAAACTCTCACAAGTCAAGCCTGGCCTCGGGCCGGGCTTGGGGAGTAGAAGAACTCCCAGAACCCCATCAACCAGGTGAGGGAGGGACCACACCAGGTGAGGGAGGGACTACACCAGGTGAGGGAGGGACTACACCAGGTTAGGGAGGGACCACACCAGGTGAGGGACCACACCAGGTGAAGGAGGGTCTACACCAGGTGAGGGAGGGTCTACACCAGGTGAGGGACCACACCAGGTGAAGGAGGGTCTACACCAGGTGAGGGAGGGTCTACACCAGGTGAGGGACCACACCAGGTGAGGGAGGGTCTACACCAGGTGAGGGAGGGTCTACACCAGGTGAGGGACCACACCAGGTGAGGGAGGGTCTACACCAGGTGAGGGACCACACCAGGTGAGGGACCACACCAGGTGAGGGACCACACCAGGCGAGGGACCACACCAGGCGAGGGACCACACCAGGCGAGGGACCACACCAGGCGAGGGACCACACCAGGCGAGGGACCACACCAGGCGAGGGACCACACCAGGTGAGGGAGGGTCTACACCAGGTGAGGGACCACACCAGGTGAAGGAGGGTCTACACCAGGTGAGGGAAGGACCACACTAGGTGAGAGACCACACCAGGTGAGGGAAGGACCACACCAGGTGAGAGAGGGGCCACACCAGGTGAGGGGCCACACCAGGTGAGGGAAGGACCACACCAGGTGAGAGAGGGGCCACACCAGGTGAGGGGCCACACCAGGTGAGGGAGGGGCCACACCAGGTGAGAGAGGGGCCACACCAGGTGAGGGACCACACCAGGTGAGGGACCACACCAGGTGAGGGGCCACACCAGGTGAGGGACCACACCAGGTGAGGGACCACACCAGGTGAGGGACCACACCAGGTGAGAGAGGGGCCACATCAGGTGAGGGACCACACCAGGTGAGGGACCACACCAGGTGAGGGACCACACCAGGTGAGGGACCACACCAGGTGAGGGACCACACCAGGTGAGGGACCACACCAGGTGAGGGACCACACCAGGTGAGAGGGGCCACATCAGGTGAGGGACCACACCAGGTGAGGGACCACACCAGGTGAGGGACCACACCAGGTGAGGGGCCACACCAGGTGAGGGACCACACCAGGTGAGGGACCACACCAGGTGAGGGGCCACACCAGGTGAGGGACCACACCAGGTGAGGGACCACACCAGGTGAGGGACCACACCAGGTGAGAGAGGGGCCACATCAGGTGAGGGACCACACCAGGTGAGGGACCACACCAGGTGAGGGACCACACCAGGTGAGGGACCACACCAGGTGAGGGACCACACCAGGTGAGAGAGGAGCCACACCAGGTGAGGGACCACACCAGGTGAGGGACCACACCAGGTGAGCCTCATAATTCCTCAACTACCCACAGACTGCTCCAGTAATATAAATCGATACTATAATAAATATTTTCAAATGCAAACACTAAACTGAATTATTTCGACAGTGTGAACATAAGTATGTACATCCCTATTAACTTCAGTATGTACACTAGTGTGTACATCAGTATGTACGCCAGTGTGTAGCCTACATCTGTGTGTGCACCAGTGTGTAGCCTACATCTGTGTGTGCACCAGTTCACAAATCATAGACAATTAAGTTAATTCTCCACTCAGGCTAGCATACTTATTGTGAGAAATAATTTATTCTTATGCCATAAGTAAATAATACCAGACCTGCAAAAACATGCTACATAAATTACCCAGCTGCGGAGAGCAGCTTCAAGCCCTTCCTAACTCCTGATTGGTTAGTATCTGTGACGTCGTGTGTAAACACTAGCTGATTACATCATGGCCACGGCATTTGTTTATCATAATATTGATGAACTTATCCGTAAACATCGGTCGACTAATAAGATCACTTCTCCTTCCACTGATTCACTGATTCAGCCGAGATATCATTTACAAACAGAGAATTTATTGTCCACTAAATATGTGAGGTGAAGCCATGTGGCTGCCAAGCTGGAACACCGTGGTTACTGTTCCTGGAGTGCTGAAGAGAAGGGGGTGCGTGGCTGATCTCTCCAGGACTCCTGATGTACACAAATACGGTGAATGATAGTTAAACAAGATGCTGTTCCCGCCTACTGGGGCCAGTAGGTATTCTGCAGATTCCTCAATACTTACGACCCAATACATTTTACTAACATTTAGAAGTATCAGTTGTTTAATATGACATATTATAGAGCAGAATCACAGATATATAAATTGTTTTTATCTATATTTTAGGTATGCGAAATCAGAATATATGAATATAGGTGATAAGGTACCAACTTTGCCCATGTTAATGCGTTAAAGTCCACTAATCACTGATGATGTTATGGTGCAGTAAGTTAATTTAGTCTTGGGTAGTAATTTCAATTGAAAATTTAACTTATGAGTTGTTTATTATTTCACGTGACAATTTACAGATTAAAATTCCAAGTCCAAATTCGGTGTTAAGGGCGCCTGGTGAGAGGAGACAGATCAGTCACCCTCTGAAGGATTATTAATGCCTTGATACTGACCAACCACCAACTGTTCTTTAGTAATGAACATAGTCCAGTGTATATACTTCTTCGTCAGATATTGTATACTGTATACGTATTGTAAACTGTATATTGTATAGCAGTGTCCCATTATCTTACACCCAAGGGGCACAGTGACCCATTATTATACATCAGAGCCCATTCACGTTGTACCCAATAGGTCGGTACTCCCTTTGCTCCCTATGTAGCTAGCGGCCCTATCTATTTGTTACCAACCCACGACCCCTCCCCACCCAGGCTCCTCACCAACCACAACCCTCCCCACCCAGGCTCCTCACCAACCACCAACACTCCCCACCCAGGCTCCTCACCAACCACAACCCTCCCCACCCAAGCTCCTCACCAACCACAACCCTCCCCACCCAAGCTCCTCACCAACCCACAGCCCTCCCCACCCAAGCTCCTCACCAACCACAACCCTCCCCCACCCAAGCTCCTCACCAACCACAACACTCCCCACCCAAGCTCCTCACCAACCACAACACTCCCCCACCCAAGCTCCTCACCAACCACAACCCTCCCCCCCAAGCTCCTCACCAACCACAACACTCCCCACCCAAGCTCCTCACCAACCCCACCCTCCCCCACCCAAGCTCCTCACCAACCACAACACTCCCCCACCCAAGCTCCTCACCAACCACGACCCTCCCCCACCCAAGCTCCTCACCAACCACACCCTCCCCACCCAAGCTCCTCACAACCACAACCCTCCCCAACCCAGGCTCCTCACCAACCACAACACTCCCCCACCCAAGCTCCTCACCAACCACAACACTCCCCCCCCCAAGCTCACTCCACCACCACAACACTCCCCACCCAAGCTCCTCCCAACCACAACACTCCCCCACCCAAGCTCCTCACCAACCACAACCCTCCCCCACCCAGGCTCCTCACCAACCACGACTCCCCCCCCCCCCCACTTGCTAGCCTTCATCAAAGGGCCACAAAAACATGTCAGCCATTTTTCCAGGT
>WNGS01113158.1:40170474-40183437 GCA_020271785.1 Procambarus virginalis | reverse complement strand
TCTCTCTTTCTAGCTCATTATCTTGCTCGCTGTCTCTCTCACTCTCGCCCACTCTCACTTTGTCACTCTCTCACTCTCCAGTACAAATTATAAAAGAATGACCCAAGATGGTCATCACCAACCAACAAAACGCCCCCCACATGGAGGGTAGAAATAGCCTAAGCTACCCTCTATCCCTTTGAATGTATTCTTTGTCTCAAACATACTGGAGGAACGCCTCCCCCTTCCCTCCTGATCTTCTCTCACAGGAGGAAGACTGCCCTACAGCTACCGAAGCCTCATTACACAGGTCAGTTCCACACATGTGTATACGCTTGTTTTCACTCTCTGTTGTTGCTTGTTGTGTTCGTTGTCTGACCTGTTACAACTACAACCTCCCCCCCCCCCCCCGCCTATTGTTCTCATATCTCATAGGTGAGTGATGCTCAGAGCTCTGGGAGGTGGGCAGCCATGGTGGCTCCTCGCACTCTATGTGTTGCCTGCGTGGGGGGTGGTAGGTGTGAGTTGGGTTGGGTGGTGGTAGGTGTGGTTGTTGGGGGTGGTAGGTGTGGTTGTTGGTGGTAGTGGGGGTAGGTGTGGTTGTTGGGTGGTGGTGGGTGTGGTTGTTGGGTGGTGGTGGGTGTGGTTGTTGGTGGTGGTGGGTGTGAGTTGTTGGGTTGGTAGGTGTGGTTGTTGGTGGTGGTAGGTGTGGTTGTTGGGTGGTGGTAGGTGTGGTTGTTGGTGGGGTAGGTGTGGTTGTTGGGTGGCTGGTAGGGTGTGGTTGTTGGGGGTGGTCAGGTGTGGTTGTTGGGGTTGTGGGTGGTGGGTATGGTTGATGGTGGATGATGTTGGTAGTGGTGTGGTATGGTTGATGTGGTAGTGGGTAAGTGGCTATGTTGTTGGTGGGTGATGTGTGGTATGGGTGGTAGTGTA
The DNA here is from genome assembly GCA_020271785.1 of Procambarus virginalis. Lineage (NCBI taxonomy): Eukaryota > Metazoa > Arthropoda > Malacostraca > Decapoda > Cambaridae > Procambarus > Procambarus virginalis. Next base: position 40,182,525 of record WNGS01113158.1, on the reverse strand, counting down.
TGTTGATGGTGGGTGATGGTGGTAGTGGTGGTGGGTATGGGTTGAGGGGTGATGGTGTTAGTCGTGGTAGTATGGTTGTTTGGTGGGTGTATTGGTACTGGGTCCGTAGTTGTTGTTGTTGGTAGTGGGTGGTGAGGTATTGGTTTGGTAGGGGGTAGTTGATGTGGTAGGTATGGTTATTGGTGGTAGTGGTGGTAGGTATGGTTGTTGGTGGGTGTGGTGGTAGTGGGTCGTAGTATGGTTGTTGGTGGGTGATGGTGGTAGTGGGTGTAGTTATGGTTGTTGGACTGGGTGATGGTGGTAGTGGTGATAGGTATGGTTGTTGGTGGGTGATGGTGGTAGTAGGGTGTAGAGATAATGGGTGATGGGGGTGATGTGTAAGGTTGTGGTGGTGTTGTATGGTGTGATGGTGGTGATGGTGGTAGTGGTGATGATAGTTATGGTGTTGGTGGGTGATGTGGTAGTGGGTGGTAGGTATGGTTGTTGTTGGGTGATGGTAGTAGTGGTGATAGGTAGGTTGTTGGTGGGTGATATGTGTAGTGGGTGGTGGGTATGGTTTATGGTGGGTGATGGTGGTAGTGGGTGGTGGGTATGGTTGATGGGGTTGGGTTTTTTTATTTTTTTTTGTTTTAATTGGTTTTTTGTATGTGGTTGGTGGGTATGGATGTGTGTGTGGGTGGTGATGGTGGTAGTGGGTGGTAGGTTATGGTTGCTTGTGGGTGATGGTGGTAGTGGGTGTAGGTATGGTTGTTCTGTGGGTGATGGTGGTAGTGTGGTCGGGTATAAAAAAGGTTGTATGGTGGTATCTGGTGGTGTGCTGGTGCGCTGGGATGTTGTTGGTGTCTGGTTGATGTGGTGTGGGTGCACTGGTGGAATTGTGTGGGGTAGAGGTTGTTGGGTTGTGGGTGGTGAGGTGGTAGTGTGATGGTGTGGTGGCGGTATGGTTGTTGGCTGGGGTGATGTGGTAGTGGTGAATGTGGTAGTGGGTGATGTGGTAGTGGTTGGTAGGTATGGTTGATGGTGGGTGATGGTGGTTAGTGGTGATGGTGGGTAGTGGGTGGTAGGTGATGGTTTGATGGTGGGTGATGGTGGTAGTGGGTGGGTAGGTTGGTTTGATGGTGGGTGACTGGTGGTAGTGGGTGGTACGGTATGGTTGATGGTGGGTGATGGTGGTCAGTGGGTGGTAGGTCTGGGTTGATGGTGGGTGATGGGGTAGTGGGTGGTAGGTATGGTTGTTGGGGGGTGCTGGTGGTAGTGGGTGGTAGGTCTGGTTGTTGGTGGGTGCTAGTGTGGTACGTGGGTGATACGGTGGTTTTGGTGGTGACTGGTGGTAGTGGGTGGTAGGTGTATGTGTTGATGGTGGCGTGATGCGTGGTCGTGGGTGGTGTATGGTTGATGGTGGTGACTGGTGGTACTTGGGTGGTCGGTCTGGTTGTTGGACGGGTGATGGTGGTAGTGGGTGGTGGTATCTGGTTGTTGGTGGGTGTGGTGGTGTGGTGACTAGGTACTGGTTGTTGGTGGGTGATGGTGGTAGTGGGTGATAGGTATGGTTGTTGGCGGGTGATGGTAGTAGTGGGTGATAGGTATGGTGGTTGGTGGGTGATGGTGGTAGTGGGTGGTAGGTATGGTTGTTGGTGGGTGATGTGGTAGTGGTGGTAGGTATGGTGATGGTGGTGATGATGGTAGTGGGTGGTAGGTATGGTTGATGGTGGGTGATGGTGGTAGTGGGTGGTAGGTATGGTTGATGGTGGGTGATGATGGTAGTGGGTGGTAGGTATGGTTGATGGTGGGTGATGGTGGTAGTGGGTGGTAGGTATGGTTGATGGTGGTGATGTGGTAGTGGGTGGTAGGTATGGTTGTTGGAGGGGTGATGGTGGTAGTGGGTGGTGGGTATGGTTGTTGGTGGGTGATGGTGGTAGTGGGTGTAGGTATTGTTGTTGGTGGGTGATGTGGTAGTGGGGTGGTAGGTATGTTGTTGGTGGGTGGTGGTAGTGGTGGTAGGTATGGTTGTTGGTGGTGATGGTGGTAGTGGGTGATAGGTATGGTTGTTGGTGGGTGATGGTGGTAGTGGGTGGTGGTAGGTTGATGGTGGGTGATGGTGGTAGTGGGTGGTAGGTATGGTTGATGGTGGGTGATGGTGGTAGTGGGTGATGGTGGTAGTGGTGGTGGGTATGGTTGTTGGTGGGTGATGGTGGTAGTGGGTGGTAGGTATGGTTGTTGGCGGGTGATGGTGATGGATTGTGGGGGCGGCAGTGTGGTGCAGGGTTGTGGGCAGGGTGTACTGCAGGTCACGGTGGGTTGTGGACCCGGCGGCTGCACCACATCACAACAGAGGCCATAACCCTCACCATTGTGACGCCACCACCCCACACCATCCCCAAGATGTGTGACCATCACCCACACACTGACGGAGAAGTAGGGTAGACGCACACGCAGCTACACCCCATCTACCATCTACCCACACTCAAATATTATAACAACACCCCCCCCCCTCGGAGTGGCCAATCAACCGGAGTGCCCCACCACGGGAGCCACCCCAGCTACCACATGGGTCCAACCATCATTTGGTCCAACCACACACCTGCAATTCGGTTAGTGATAACGAAATGGTGGGCGACGCGGGGTGAGGCTCTAGTGCATGGGCCCTGGCTCGCCCTCTCCACACACCTGCAACGTGCAGTAGCCAAGCAACCCTGCATTGTTGACGGTGCAACAAGGGATATGTTGACCCACCACTGCTCGACTGAAGAAGCAACCTTGCCGTATTGACTATGCTTTGTTGACATTGCAATAGTGCAGTATTGGAATGCAATAGATGCAACCCATGCTTTATAGACGATGCAACAGTGCTTTATTGACAATGCAACAGTGCTTTATTGACAATGCAACAGTGCTTTATTGACAATGCAACAGTGCTTTATTGACAATGCAACAGTGCTTTATTGACAATGCAACAGTGCTTTATTGACAATGCAACCGTGCTTTATTGACAATGCAACAGTGCTTTATTGACAATGCAACAGTGCTTTATTTAAGATGCAACTATACTTTATTGATCATGCAAGTATACTACTATCACCTACAAGGCATAAAGCAGTGTGGTTAGTAGTCATCACAACTTTACTAGTAAAACTAACAGTAAAGTTATGTGTGTGTGTGTTCAGTCTGGGCTGAGGCGATGCGAAGAACACTACAGTGAACGATTATCTGCTGCTAACGTTGTTCATATGAGATGAACACGGTGAGGAGAACATGGTGAACACATTGAGAGGAACATGGTGAACACCGTGAGGGGAACATGGAGAACACCGTGAGGAGAACATGGTGAACACCGTGAGGAGAACATGGTGAACACCGTGAGGAGAACATGGTGAACACCGTGAGGAGAACATGGTGAACACCGTGAGGAGAACATGGTGAACACCGTGAGGGGAACATGGTGAACACCGTGAGAACATGGTGAACATCGTGAACACAGTGAGTACCGGAAGGTGAACATCGTGAATTGAACAATGAACACCTACCGTGAGATGAAAACAGTGAATATCGTGGGGTAATCACCATGAGGCGAACACCAAGTGCTGAGTACTGAACACGGTGAGGTGAACACTGAAGTGAACACGGTGAGGTGAACACTGAAGTGAACACGGTGAGGTGAACACCACCGAGGCCTAAGACTCCTCACGTTATGAGATAGTAACTTACAATGTCCTGTTATCGTCCTGTGTTCACTTGTTATATTGTGAATGTTCTTGTTATCATGTTTTCTGTTGTTCTTGTAACTGTTCTTGCAGTGTCCTGTGTTATCTTGCTATTATAACCGTTCTTGTTATCGCAAGTGTTCTGGTTGATGTTATCTCTTATTTTCGTTAGTGTTATTGTTTTCGCTATAATTAATATATATGTAACTTGTCTTAATATTGCTCTGTTGGAAATGTCTTCCTTACTGTTGTTCTCTACTGTTCTTCTCTACTGTTGTTCTTGTTTACAAGCTCCTAGACAGTTTCTTTTCCATATGTGTCCTCGTTTAAAAAAAAGCTAACTTTATATATACATATATATATATATATATATATATATATATATATATATATATATATATATATATATATATATATATATATATACATACATATATATATATATATATATATATATATATATATATATATAGTATTTTATTAGCACTATTATATCTGATTATTATTTGATTATTTATAATAATATAAATAATATAAAACTTTCATTACAATTATTTTAATTATCATTATTATGATTATTATTACGTTCACATCATTACTATTACTAGTTGCAGTGCAACTTTCCGCCCCAGCAAAGGTGGTAATGACAGTAGCAATAGCAGCAGAATGGCTTTGTATCTTAATTGCATTGCCTTTTTTTTAACTGATATCCCACTGAATGTTTTGACCCACGCCTTGCATATTGCAAGCTCTATGCCATGCCATTTTATCACTCTTGCTTCTGCATAATAGGCCTATATAGATCAGGTATCTCTGCTAGTCTATGCTTGTTTGACTTTGAATTGCTATAGAGTATGGTTATTTTAATTTGATTTCTAGAAAGAAAAGAGGGAGGTTCAGGAAAGGGGTATTTAGGGGCGCGTGGTGAGAATAGGCCAGTTGTGAGGCCAGGTGTGAGGCCAGGTGTGAGGCCAGGTGTGAGGTCAGGTGTGAGGCCAGGTGTGAGGGGTTGTAGGTGACTTATACTACCTGATACCTTCAACTTCAGGTATTCTAGGGGACACACCACACACCTGGACACACACATACATAACTGAGTTCTCAGTCCAGCTACGGATTGAACCCTAAGAGCCGAGAGGCAACAGAGTGCCATAAAGTGTCACTAATGCCCCAAGAATACGGGGTGGGGGGGGGGGACGATAGCCCCAGTCCGGGTATTCTTGGGCACACTCCATACCAGTACATACCCACCAGAGCGCCACTTAGCTCTGTGGGACTGAGACTTGGGTATGAACTATAGGACAATATGGTGAGGGGGGAGGTGGAGGTTATGATAAGAGAATAGGAAGTGTAGTGAAGGTTGTATAGTGCCTGGTATGATGTCGTGGCGGTGTTAATGCTAGTTACGAGTTAGTGTAGTGGATTGTAGTATTAGTTATAGAGTTATGGTGAAAGTCTTAATGCTCCGTATAATTAGTATGATGAGTTTTAATACTATCGTAGTGTGACAGGCATGAATACTAAGTATACGGTTAGTGTGGTGGGGTATACTAGATGATATAGTGTGTGGTGGTGGGGTATACTAGATGATATAGTGTGTGGTGGTGGGGTATACTAGATGATATAGTGTGTGGTGGTGGGGTATACTAGATGATATAGTGTGTGGTGGTGGGGTATACTAGATGATATAGTGTGTGGTGGTGGGGTATACTAGATGATATAGTGTGTGGTGGTGGGGTATACTAGATGATATAGTGTGTGGTGGTGGGGTATACTAGATGATATAGTGTGTGGTGGTGGGGTATACTAGATGATATAGTGTGTGGTGGTGGGGTATACTAGATGATATAGTGTGTGGTGGTGGGTGGCGAGTGTCGTTACAGCATGACACTGTACTCACACTACCAACGTTTGTAACTCCTCCACTACAGCCCACAACTTCACTCACGAGCACAGGACGCCCATGACCAGGTCAGTATGTCCTCCCTCTGTGACCCCCAGCCCCAGACCCCCTCCCTCTCTCACCCCCCACGCTGTGTGTGTGTGTGTGTGTGTGTGTGTGTGTGTGTGTGTGTGTGTGTGTGTGTGTGTGTGTGTGTGTGTGTATCACAAGTATTTTTGTCCCCGTGTGATCGCCTTCCTCCATGTAAATACCAGCTCATACCCAAATATAAATATTCGTTCACACATCTATGTGAATACATCAGCTCACACCCATATTATATATATATATTATATATATATATATATATATATATATATATATATATATATACGCACCAGCTCACATTCGACGTGTATACACCAGTTTACAAACCCACGTTTATGCTGCTACATACATGTATAAGCCAGCTCACAAACTCACATGTATACACACACACACCTACGGTTGAGAGGCGGGACCAAAGAGCCAGAGCTCAACCCCCGCAAACACAACTAGGTGAGTACTAGGTAAGTACACACACACACACACACACACACACACACACACACACACACACACACACACACACACACACACACACACACACACACACACACTACAGGCGATGAGTCACAATAACGTGGCTGAAGTATGTTGACCAGACCACAAACTAGAAGGTGAAAGGACGACGACGACGTTTCGGTCCGTCCTGGACCATTCTCAAGTCGATTCTCAAGTTCACAATCGACTTGAAATGGTCCAGGACGGACCGAAACGTCGCCGTCCCTTCACCTTCTAGTGTGTGGTCTGGTCAACACACATACACACAATGTATAAGCCTGCTCACAAACCCACATGTATACACACACACACTGTATAAGCCAGCTCACACACCCACATGTATACACACACAATGTATAAGCCAGCTCACAAACCCACATGTATACACACACAATGTATAAGCCAGCTCACACACCCAAACATAAACAAATCAAAACAACTATACAAAACTATGAATCCCAAGATGCGTGTATACATGACTGACTTGTCATAGATGCTCATGTATTATGACGGAATACTCACCATTATACATAGCAACGAGTTACAGGTTTACCATATATTATATATTTATACATATAATGAATTAAGTTCAACCATGTTTATTGGGTAAACATTTTATAGTTATGAAAAACAAATGCTGGACTTTAAATAATATTTAGAGTGCTTAAAATGTTTCAACTTTCTGTCCTGAATGATTAACTCGAAATTCCTTCTTCGTTGAATATAATATTTGTATTCATCAAATTCGTCAAATTTGTATTTGTATTGTATATATATTGTATTCGTCAAATTTGTATTTGCTGGAGTCTGACCTACTGAATCAATATATGAAAACCGAGAGAGGTTTCCTCAGCACTATATGCCTATGGCTCAATTTCTGAAGCACTTTAGAGTGATGAGTGTGTGTCTCACTCTAATACTCTAGTGTGTGAGTGTGAGTGTGTGAGTGTGAGGTGTAATGTTATCCTATGCAGGTCTGTTCCTTTGGTGTAAGAAGACAGGTGTGTGTTGCATAGGCACCCATACACGTTGTGAGCAAACACAGATGTGTAGAGGTGTGTGGCGAGTATGGACAGATGTGTAATAGATAATGATGAATGTGTAATAGGTAAGGAAGGTTAGGTAATGATTAAAAACAGGTATGTAATGAATACGAACAGGTGGGTGTGTGACGAATACGAACAGGTGGGTGTGTGACGAATACGAACAGGTAGGTGTGTGACGAATACGAACAGGTAGGTGTGTGACGAATAAGAACAGGTGGGTGTGTGACGAATACGAACAGGTGTCTACATAGCGAGTAAGGGTGCGTGGCAGGTGTTTAAAAGCAGGAGAAACCGCTACACACCTGGCTTAAAGCATTGATTATAGCGACACCACCACCACCACCACGCGGCACAACCCTGAAGACCTCATTATAGGGCTGAAATGGGTGCTTAGGAAGGAGCCGTGTGGAATGTCTTGACCTTTGTGAGTCGGCCAGAAGACCTTAGTGTGTGTACGTACTGTGAATGTTGTTGCCTGAAACCTTTAGCCTTGTGCAAGCAGTACTTTGCTGGGTCTACACCAGAGAGAAGCTCCACCTGATCATGATGGGTCTGAGCCAGAGAGAAGCTCCACCTGATCATGGTGGGTCTACACCAGAGAGAAGCTCCACTGATCATGGTGGGTCTACACCAGAGAGAAGCTCCACTGTTCATGGTGGATCTACACCAGAGAGAAGCTCCACCTGATCATGATGGGTCTACACCAGAGAGAAGCTCCACCTGATCATGGTGGAGCTACATCAGAGAGAAGCTCCACTGATCATGATGGGTCTACACCAGAGAGAAGCTCCACTGATCATGGTGGAGCTACATCAGAGAGAAGCTCCACTGATCATGGTGGGTCTACACCAGAGAGAAGCTCCACTGATCATGGTGGAGCTACACCAGAGAGAAGCTCCACTGATCATGATGGAGCTACACCAGAGAGAAGCTCCACTGATCATGGTGGAGCTACACCAGAGAGAAGCTCCACTGATCATGGTGGGTCTACACCAGAGAGAAGCTCCACTGATCATGGTGGAGCTACACCAGAGAGAAGCTCCACTGATCATGGTGGGTCTACACCAGAGAGAAGCTCCACTGATCATGGTGGAGCTACACCAGAGAGAAGCTCCACTGATCATGGTGGAGCTACACCAGAGAGAAGCTCCACTGATCATGGTGGAGCTACACCAGAGAGAAGCTCCACTGATCATGGTGGGTCTACACCAGAGAGAAGCTCCACTGATCATGGTGGAGCTACACCAGAGAGAAGCTCCACTGATCATGGTGGAGCTACACCAGAGAGAAGCTCCACCTGATCATGGTGGGTCTTCACCAGAGAGAAGCTCCACTGATCATGGTGGGTCTACACCAGAGAGAAGCTCCACTGATCATGGTGGAGCTACACCAGAGAGAAGCTCCACTGATCATGGTGGAGCTACACCAGAGAGAAGCTCCACCTGATCATGGTGGAGCTACACCAGAGAGAAGCTCCACCTGATCATGGTGGAGCTACAACAGAGAGAAGCTCCACCTGATCATGGTGGGTCTACACCAGAGAGAAGCTCCACTGATCTTAGTGGGTCTACACCAGAGAGAAGCTCCACTGATCTTAGTGGGTCTACACCAGAGAGAAGCTCCACCTGATCATGGTGGGTCTACACCAGAGAGAAGCTCCACTGATCTTAGTGGGTCTACACCAGAGAGAAGCTCCACCTGATCATGATGGGTCTGAGCCAGAGAGAAGCTCCACCTGATCATGGTGGGTCTACACCAGAGAGAAGCTCCACTGATCTTAGTGGGTCTACACCAGAGAGAAGCTCCACCTGATCATGGTGGGTCTACACCAGAGAGAAGCTCCACTGATCATGAAGGGTCTACACCAGAAAGAAGCTCCACTGATCATGGTGGGTCTACACCAGAGAGAAGCTCCACTGATCATGGTGGGTCTACACCAGAGAGAAGCTCCACCTGATCATGGTGGAGCTACACCAGAGAGAAGCTCCACTGATCATGGTGGGTCTACACCAGAGAGAAGCTCCACTGATCATGGTGGGTCTACACCAGAGAGAAGCTCCACTGATCATGGTGGAGCTACACCAGAGAGAAGCTCCACTGATCATGGTGGAGCTACACCAGAGAGAAGCTCCACTGATCATGGTGGAGCTACACCAGAGAGAAGCTCCACTGATCATGGTGGGTCTACACCAGAGAGAAGCTCCACTGATCATGGTGGAGCTACACCAGAGAGAAGCTCCACTGATCATGGTGGAGCTACACCAGAGAGAAGCTCCACTGATCATGGTGGAGCTACACCAGAGAGAAGCTCCACTGATCATGATGGAGCTACACCAGAGAGAAGCTCCACTGATCATGGTGGAGCTACACCAGAGAGAAGCTCCACTGATCATGGTGGAGCTACACCAGAGAGAAGCTCCACTGATCATGGTGGGTCTACAACAGAGAGATCAATGTAACTTGATGTAAATAAACAGAAAAAAGTTTATCAAGTCTTCACAGAAATATGCTGTATATCCAACTCCTATAATACCAGCATAATAAATAAATATGCATACATTACAGTATATGCGCGCGAGCGCACGTGTGTACTCGCACATGTGTTCCCTGGAGCGTCAAGCTCAGGTCTTGGGCCCCGCCTTTCCAACCACTGATCGTCTTATATAAAAATCAAGCGGGAGTCGTGATGTTACATCCACTTTTGAAATTATAACTGAAATTGTCTTCTGCAACTTGCTTATTTAATATCATTTTGATACAAGTAAATGCTCTCTAACATTTCTGTGCTCATCTGCTCCTCAGTTTCCATTCATTCCCTGCCCAACCACTTGGGCTGGACGGTAGAGCGACAATCTCGCTGCATGCAGGTCGGCGTTCAATCCCCGATCGTCCAAGTGGTTGGGAACCATTCCATCCCAAATCCTTATCTTGATCTCTTCTTAGTGCTATACAGTCGCAATGGTTTGACGCTTTCTCCTGATAGGTTCCCCCTTCCATCCATGCCCTTTGTTTTTTCCTGTCATTTGACGTGTACTTTCTGTATATCCACTATCACACCTCAACAATATTTTGTCTCCATATATGTTCCTCAGTATCCGTCCTTTTCCCTAGTGATGTTGGGTCTAGTTCTCTCAGTATGACTACTACGGGCTCACCATAGCCCGTGCTGCTTGAAACCTTTCGTTCCACGTAGCGAATCTTAAACAACAACAAAACATCTCTCAGATGTTCTCCATACCCCATCCCTCGTATTTCTGGGACCAGCAACGTTGCAAACTTCTGTATCTTTTGAAACTTGTGCTTTTTTGAGGCTTCACAGTGGAGCTGCACACGTTAGGATTGGTCTTACGTAGGTAAAGTGACATGAAAACCATCTGTAGTGAGGTTCCTGATAGTTGTTCTGATGTTTGCAAGTGTAGAATGCACTCTTGACGTCGTACTTATAGTCACTTATAGACACGTATATTATAGACACGTACTTATTGTACTTATACGCACTTATAGGCACGTATATACGGACAAGACATGGGTGTTATGTCCACCCAGAAATCCTTTTCTCTTGTTGTTTCGGAGGAGTTATTCCCCATCACTGAGTACCGTCCTGTAGGTCTCATGGACCGTCCTGTAGGTCTCATGGACCGTCCTGTAGGTCTCATGGACCGTCCTGTAGGCCTCATGGACCGTCCTGTAGGTCTCATGGACCGTTCTGTAGGTCTCATGGACCGTCCTGTAGGTCTCATGGACCGTCCTGTAGGTCTCATGGACCGTCCTGTAGGTCTCATGGACCGTCCTGTAGGTCTCATGGACCGTCCTGTAGGTCTCATGGACCGTCCTGTAGGCCTCATGGACCGTCCTGTAGGTCTCATGACCGTTCTGTAGGTCTCATGGACCGTCCTGTAGGTCTCATGGACTGTCCTGTAGGTCTCATGGACCGTCCTGTAGGCCTCATGACACATTGACCCATTTTCATCACCTTACTTGTCATGCTAATATTGTCATGCAAGACCCAAACCCGGCAGATAGGTCACTAACAGAGGAGAACGGTAAGGGACCTATGGATCCCCGAGGAGCTACACTTGTCACCCTACGCCAGTACGATTTATCGTCCCCCGTTGTGATTCTCTGACGCCTGTCGCTTAGGTACTCTCCTCTATTTCAGTGCTTTTAAAGCCATTCCCGCCTGCTTCTCGATATTATTTTTCAGTCTCTTTAGTGGAACTGTTTCAAAAGCTTTTTTGCCAGTCAAAAAATGGCAAAAAAGTAAATTTTTTTGGCATTTGTTGTGTGTGTGTTTTTGTTCATAAAATTCATATGGTGTAAGGTCTGCTCTTCTACGATAGCCGACCAATTGTATTTGTATGACCCCCATGTTGGACGAGGCGTTGAGCACACTACACAGGCTTGCCAGTTAACGGTCGGCTCGTTGCTTCCACTACACGCTATCAATACCAGCAACAACCCTGTTGGTGCTGGTGCTGCTGGTGCTGGTCTGCTGGTGCTGCTGCTGGTGCTGGCTGCTGGTGCTGGTGCTGGTGCTGCTGGTGCTGGTGCTGCTGGTGCTGGTGCTGCTGGTGCTGCTGGTGCTGCTGGTGCTGCTGGTGCTGCTGCTGGTGCTGGTGCTGGTGCTGGTGCTGTGCTGCTGGTGCTGCTGGTGCTGGTGCTGCTGGTGCTGCTGCTGGTGCTGCTGGTGCTGCTGGTGCTGGTGCTGCTGGTGCTGCTGGTGCTGGTGCTGGGGTGCTGTGCTGGTGCTGGTGCTGCTGGTGCTGCTGCTGGTGCTGGTGCTGGTGCTGCTGGTGCTGCTGGTGCTGTGCTGGTGCTG
>WNGS01113158.1:40144370-40160507 GCA_020271785.1 Procambarus virginalis | reverse complement strand
ACACACCATTAACGCCCCTATTCTCCCCCCCAGGTGACCAGTACACCCCATTAACGCCCTATTCTACTCCCAGGTGACCAGTACACACCATTAACGCCCCTATTCTCCCCCCAGGTGACCAGTACACACCATTAACGCCCCTATTCTCCCCCCCAGGTGACCAGTACACCCCATTAACGCCCCTATTCTACTCCCAGGTGACCAGTACACACCATTAACGCCCCTATTCTCCCCCCCAGGTGACCAGTACACCCCATTAACGCCCCTATTCTACTCCCAGGTGACCAGTACACCCCATTAAACGCCCCTATTCTCCCCCCCAGGTGACCAGTACACCCCATTAACGCCCCTATTCTACCCCCAGGTGACCAGTACACGGTGCACCACCTGAGCGTGCACGACCTGCTGCCTGACACCTCCTACTACATGACCTACGAGGGCTCCACCACCATGCCTGCCTGTCACGAGACTGTCACCTGGGTCATGGTCAACAGACCCATCTACATCACCAAGCAGCAGGTGAGGCGGGTCAGGGAGAGATAACCAGAGCACAGGGGGATAACCAGAGCACAGGGAGATAACGAGACCACAGGGAGAGATACCAAGAGCACAGGGATAGATAACGAGAGCACAGGAGACATAACAGCACAGGGAGATGACGAGAACACATGAAGAGATACCAAGAGCACAGGTATAGATAATGAGAGCACAGGGAGAGATAACCAGAGCACAAGCAGAGATAACAATAACACAAGCAGAGATAACAATAACACAAGCAGAGATAACAATAACACAAGCAGAGATAACAATAACACAAGCAGAGATAACAAGAGCACAGAGAGATAACAAGAGAACAGGTAGAGGTAACAACAACAACACAGGGAGAGATAACCAGAGCACAGGGAGAGACAACAACAACACAGGGAGAGATAACGAGAACACAGAGATAACCAGAGCACAGGGAGAGACAACAACAACACAGGGAGAGATAACGAGAACACAGAGATAACCAGAGCACAGGGAGTATATGGGGAGATAACAGAGAGTCAGGAAGTGGGGTAAGAGTGTAAGGTAGACAGAGAGATAATGTAATAAACAAAGAAATGAGGAAACGGTTAAGGATGGCAGCTTACCTAACAGCGGTTACCTATCAGTACTTACCTATCATAGTGCCTACGGGCAGGTAAGGTCTAGCTCTTGATACCCAGCCTTGTTGTACCCGTTGTGTGTAAAGGTAACTATTCGATCGTTCGAATTCTTTGTCTTGTAATGACCCCCCCCCCCTTCTCTTTGCCTTTACCTCTCTCTCTCTCCCCTCAACCCTCCCCTTCCCTTACCTTGCCCCTCCCCTCAACCCTCCCCCACCAACATTGCCCCTCAGGTGATCCTGGGAAGCTACCTGTCGACTAATTAAAATCATAACTCCCACCTGTATTACCTGGCTGGCCAGGGGCAACGCCATTAATAAACCTTAATATCTGGTCCGGGCTCAATACCCCGGGTGTACGCGCACGCTCAATGGTGCCCAAGGATGCCCACCACACTCATCATGCCCGGTTTAATAACACGGCTTTACCCACCAGGGAGCCGGTCGGCCGAGCGGACAGCACGCTGGACTTGTGATCCTGTGGTCCTGGGTTCGATCCCAGGCGCCGGCGAGAAACAATGGGCAGAGTTTCTTTCACCCTATGCCCCTGTTACCTAGCAGTAAAATAGGTACCTGGGTGTTAGTCAGCTGTCACGGACTGCTTCCTGGGGGTGGAGGCCTGGTCGAGGACCGGGCCGCGGGGACACTAAAAAGCCCCGAAATCATCTCAAGATAACCTCAAGATAACCAAGTTTATTCATATAGTTTACCCATACGGGTAAACTCTACCAAGGCGCCTGACGGCCGAGTGGACAGAGCTCGGGATTCGAAGTCCTAAGGTTCTGGGTTCGATCCCCGGCAAGGCGGAAACAAATATGCAGATTTTCTTTCACCCTGATGTACCTGTTCACCTAGCAGTAAATAGGTCCCTGGGTGTTAGACAGCTGCTACGGGCTGCTTCCTGGGTGTAACAAAAAGGAGGGCTGCTCGAGGACCGGGCCGCGAGAACACTAAGCCCCGAAATCCTCTCAAGATGACCTCAAGAAGATCCGGTTTATCTATAGTTTATCATCTAGTTTACCTATACGATTTACCCATACGGTTACTCTCATGATTTACCCATACGGTTACCCTCACGATTTACCCACACGGTTTATCCATCAGGTTTACCTAACCAGTTGACCCCTCCAGTTTACCAAGCCGATTTATCCAGCCGCGTTATCCATCTGGTTTACGCAGACTGTGTACTGACCTGGACTTACCCACGGCAGGTGTACCTTGACGCGGGGTGGGTGTAGTGCTTCCCGGTGATACAACAGTGGGTGTAGCGGGTGTAGGCGTGTATTGGATGCACCGAGAGTAACGGGTCGAGCGGGTGTAGTGGAAGATACACTGGGTGTAGTGGAAGATACACTGGGTGTAGTGGAAGATACACTGGGTGTAGTGGAAGATACACTGGGTGTAGCGGGTGTAGTGGAAGATACACTGGGTGTAGCGGGTGTAGTGGAAGATACACTGGGTGTAGCGGGTGTAGTGGAAGATACACTGGGTGTAGCGGGTGTAGTGGAAGATACACTGGGTGTAGCGGGTGTAGTGGACGATACACTGGGTGTAGCGGGTGTAGTGGAAAATACACTGGGTGTAGCGGGTGTAGTGGAAGATACACTGGGTGTAGCGGGTGTAGTGGAAGATATACTGGGTGTAGCGGGTGTAGTGGAAGATACACTGGGTGTAGCGGGTGTAGTGGAAAATACACTGGGTGTAGTGGAAAATACACTGGGTGTAGCGGGTGTAGTGGAAAATACACTGGGTGTAGCGGGTTTAGTGGAAAATACACTGGGTGTAGCGGGTGTAGTGGAAATACACTGGGTGTAGTGGAAAATACACTGGGTGTAGCGGGTGTAGTGGAAAATACACTGGGTGTAGCGGGTGTAGTGGAAAATACACTGGGTGTAGTGGAAAATACACTGGGTGTAGCGGGTGTAGTGGAAAATACACTGGGTGTAGCGGGTGTAGTGGAAAATACACTGGGTGTAGCGGGTGTAGTGGAAAATACACTGGGTGTAGTGGAAAATACACTGGGTGTAGCGGGTGTAGTGGAAAATACACTGGGTGTAGCGGGTGTAGTGGAAAATACACTGGGTGTAGCGGGTGTAGTAGAAAATACACTGGGTGTAGCGGGTGTAGTGGAAAATACACTGGGTGTAGTGGAAAATACACTGGGTGTAGCGGGTGTAGTGGAAAATACACTGGGTGTAGTGGAAAATACACTGGGTGTAGCGGGTGTAGTGGAAATACACTGGGTGTAGCGGGTGTAGTGGAAAATACACTGGGTGTAGCGGGTGTAGTGGAAAATACACTGGGTGTAGTGGAAAATACACTGGGTGTAGTGGAAAATACACTGGGTGTAGCGGGTGTAGTGGAAAATACACTGGGTGTAGCGGGTGTAGTGGAAAATACACTGGGTGTAGCGGGTGTAGTGGAAAATACACTGGGTGTAGCGGGTGTAGTGGAAAATACACTGGGTGTAGCGGGTGTAGTGGAAAATACACTGGGTGTAGCGGGTGTAGTGGAAGATACACTGGGTGTAGTGGAAGATACACTGGGTGTAGCGGGTGTAGTGGAAGATACACTGGGTGTAGCGGGTGTAGTGGAAAATACACTGGGTGTAGTGGACGATACACTGGGTGTAGCGGGTGTAGTGGTAGAAGGGTGTAGTGGATACACTGGGTGTAGCGGGTGTAGTGGAGGATACACTGGGTGTAGTTGGAGATACACTGGGTGTAACGGGTGTAGTGGAAGATACACTGAGACCGTCCCCCAGACTCTGGATAGTGCACTGTCCCCAGACTGGATGGTCCACCGTCCCCAGACTCTGGATGGTCCACCGTCCCCAGACTCTGGATGGTCCACCGTCCCCAGACTCTGGATGGTCCACCGTCCCCAGACTCTGGATGGTCCACCGTCCCCAGACTCTGGATGGTCCCACCGTCCCCCAGACTCTGGATGGTCCACCGTCCCCAGACTCTGGATGGTCCACCGTCCCCAGACTCTGGATGGTCCACCGTCCCCAGACTCTGGATGGTCCACTGTCCCCCAGACTCTGGATGGTCCACTGTCCCCCAGACTCTGGATGGTCCACCGTCCCCAGACTCTGGATGGTCCACTGTCCCCAGACTCTGGATGGTCCACCGTCCCCCAGACTCTGGATGGTCCACCGTCCCCCAGACTCTGGATGGTCCACCGTCCCCCAGACTCTGGATGGTCCACTGTCCCCCAGACTCTGGATGGTCCACTGTCCCCAGACTCTGGATGGTCCACCGTCCCCAGACTCTGGATGGTCCACCGTCCCCCAGACTCTGGATGGTCCACCGTCCCCCAGACTCTGGATGGTCCACCGTCCCCCAGACTCTGGATGGTCCACCGTCCCCAGACTCTGGATGGTCCACTGTCCCCAGACTCTGGATGGTCCACCGTCCCCCAGACTCTGGATGGTCCACCGTCCCCCAGACTCTGGATGGTCCACCGTCCCCCAGACTCTGGATGGTCCACTGTCCCCCAGACTCTGGATGGTCCACTGTCCCCAGACTCTGGATGGTCCACCGTCCCCAGACTCTGGATGGTCCACCGTCCCCCAGACTCTGGATGGTCCACTGTCCCCAGACTCTGGATGGTCCACTGTCCCCAGACTCTGGATGGTCCACCGTCCCCCAGACTCTGGATGGTCGACCACCTCTATACCTGGAGAGTCGGCAAGGGTCTCTATCTTACCTTTCCTGTTCCCTCTCCCCCTTCCCTTAACTTCCCCCATTTCCCCAACTCTCCTTCCCTCTCCCCTACTGTCTTCACACGACGCCTTGAAGCTTAAATACTAAAACCAGAAATTCTCATTTCATTCTGACTTCAACCAGGCTAATTTACTACATTCCCTCTAATGCATGATTTTACTGCCCAACTGCATCATATTAATGAACCTCCCGATAGTTCTCTTTGCCTTAATGCAACCCCCAGTTACCCACTGCAACTCAGATTCCTTATTGCATCTCAATTATGTATTGCAAGCACTTGTCACTACCACCCTAAGGTTGACTTTCTGAAGCGACTGTCACCATGTTCTCACCCTTAATGCTACTGAGACATTTATGGTTTTTGTGACATTTTCTATATTATCCAGGGCCCAGTAATCCAGACAATACGAGGACCTGTTTAATTAGACTCGACCCCACACAGGACCAACACGGAGGCAGAGCCGTCACTTTCTGGCAGCTCTAGTCGCACCGGAGCGTTCATAGCACCCAAAGGGTTATAGTGCACCGGAATGACATACTAGAGTGTCCTAGAATGTTCTAGAGTGTCTCTACTGACAAGAAAATGCTTAGTTGTAATTCGTTTTGAGTCATTGACGTGAACCAGGGTCGCCACGTGTGTACATTCCCCAACAGGTTCCGTACATCCGGCCACTGTGGCAAGGCGCCGTATCTGGCCTCCACCGCTCGACTGGACACCAAATAGAGACTGCAGGCACATATGATTGACATGACGGGATTGACAGACGGGACACCCGTCTGATTGACATCTTTATCCAAACTTTCTCTCCTCGACTCTTTGTTATCCAGGTTCAGATACCTAGTCGTCGTTATCCAGGTCGCACGTATTCCATCCTCGTTATAATAGTTCCAGACGTTACATAAATGTTTTCCTCGTGTTGTCTCACAGGTCAGGATATCCAGTTATCCAGGAGTCACTAACATTATCCTAACAATCTTCCTTACTTTATAACCTAATAACCTTTGAATAAATGGATTTGGTTTACCTAATTTCCCGATCTAAAATACAGTTATCCAGTCCAGTCCAGTTATCCAGTCGATCCAGTCCAGTTATCCAGTCCAGTTATCTAGTTTTCACTATGAATTTTCTACTCGTTCCGTTTTACACTATTAGGTTAAAATTATCCAGTTTCCAGCATCCACTTATCCAGCTATGCATCCATTCTTCATTATCCTGGAAGCAGTTATCCATTTTCGAAAAGAATTCATT
The DNA here is from genome assembly GCA_020271785.1 of Procambarus virginalis. Classification (NCBI taxonomy): domain Eukaryota; kingdom Metazoa; phylum Arthropoda; class Malacostraca; order Decapoda; family Cambaridae; genus Procambarus; species Procambarus virginalis. The sequence continues at coordinate 40,154,383 of WNGS01113158.1, read as the reverse complement.
TTACTAAGCCTCTTCAATCCAAAATCACGTGCCCCATTTTTCATTATTCAGGTCATGAATTCAGTCCTCATTATCCAGATCCACGTCTCAAGAGGTCCTGTATTCAGTATTCATCATCTTCATCCATATATCAGTCTCTATTATACACCAACCTGTTCTCAGACTAAGTCCATTCCATCCAGCGGTCGACCCCAAAGACGCATTCATCATCTTTAACATGCTGTTCATTCAAAACAGGAATTTTCTCAAGTGTTAATTTGAGAAACAGGGGGTTTGGCGGTTGCATGGAATCGACTTTAGCCTTTATTTATGAGAACGGGCTGTATATACTAACATTTTTCCCAGTCTTCATTATCCAGATTGACGTATCGAGTCTCCGTTATCCAGATCAATCAGTCGAATATTCATATCTAGGAGCATGGAAGCGTGAAATCTTAATTAGGTGGTCTTAAGGTGTATGGAATCGTGCATTCTTAAGAATGCACTAGGTGCATTCTTAAGTTAAGAATGACTTAACTCTCAAGATAAACTCAAGATAGGTCCATATATCCAGTCATCGTTATGTAGGTCAGAATATCCAAACTTCCTTATCCAGATCCATGTAATCAGTCTCCATTATCATGATCCGTGTATCCACTCTTCATTTTCCAGATTATGAATCTGGATAAGGAATTTAGTAAAGTCTGGAAATGAATCCAGACTTCAATATTCAGGGTAATGAAGTCTTCATTATGAAAACTTATACATCTAGTCAATAAATTCCAGGGTTCGCATATCCAGTCATCATTTCTCAGATCCGTGTATCCAGCTTTCATTATCCAGCTCTATATATCCAGATTTCAATACCTATGTTAAATAATCAAGGTATTCTTATACAGGTCAAGGAACCAACCATCATTTTCCAGGTCCATATATCCAGCCTCCTGTATCCAGTGTTCATTATCCAGGCCAAAAACATGAAGCAGCCATTATTATGGTTCATATATCCAACCCGCATATCCCAGGTCCATATATGCAGACTCCATCATCCAGAGCTATCATCAATTATTTTTCAGACTTGTTCATGAATCCAGCCTTCATTATCCAGAAGTTTTTATCCAAAAACTAAATTACGCAGATTTGTGTATCAGGATTTTATTGTCCAGATCTTCATATTCATATTTTTAGCTTTCTGTATCCAGGTTTCTGTATCCAGGTTTCTGTATCCAGGTTCCGGAATCTAGGTTTCATCAGCAAGACTTGTATCCAGATTTTATCATCAAATCCATGTATTCGGATTTAATAATCTCACTTATATATATCCAGGATAATTCATCATCAAGATCCCTGTAACTAGTCTCATTGCCAGGGCTAATGTATCCAGCCTTAACTTCACAATATACGGATACAAGATTTCAATATCCGGATCCATGTATTCAAAAATCCAAAATACAATGTTCATATTTCAGTTTCACGTTCGGAGCTTCTATGTTGCAGACTCATCCATCCAAGCATCAATTTATCCAACTTTCATATTGCAGAATCATGTACCCACATTTCACGTATGTAGGGTTCACTGTACTCATTCATGGAGCCAGTTTCATTAAGTATTTATATAGAGGTCATTAATCAGTACAATGAACCCGGTTTAAACTATCCCTCTACTTATATATGTTCTCTTCGTTAGGATTCGCGTATCATCTCTTTATCCACCTGGATAATGAATCTGGCTTTCAGAATCAGATGAATGAGACTCCGCTTCCCTACACAGCTTCACTTAACCCAGCATTCGTTACCTAGTTCCATATATCAGTGTCTGCTCTACAATACCACGGCTTAGATCCCATCATTAAGATTCACGTAACGACTCTTCATTATCCGGAGCCACGTGTTTGCACGTGTCAAGCTGGGTCCTCCAGCTATAGGCCTATCAAATCCAGGTGTATGTGGTGGGGGTGTCGGATAATTCTGAGCCATTGGTATTTGTTTTAAAATATGCATCAATAACGCCTCTGCAATGATAGCACAGTTCAGTATCGCAAAAGAAAAGACCCATGATGTTGAGGACATCTGAGTACAAGCTTTAGGTAGGACCCATGATGTTGGGGACATCTGAGTACAAGCTTTAGGTAGGACCCATGATGTTGGGGACATCTGAGTACAAGCTTTAGGTAGGACCCAAGATGTTGGGGACATCTGAGTACAAGCTTTAGGTGGGACCCATGATGTTGGGGACATCTGAGTACAAGCTTTAGGTAGGACCCATGATGTTGGGGACATCTGAGTACAAGCTTTAGGTAGGACCCATGATGTTGGGGACATCTGAGTACAAGCTTTAGGTAGGACCCATGATGTTGGGACATCTGAGTACAAGCTTTAGGTAGGACCCATGATGTTGGGGACATCTGAGTACAAGCTTTAGGTAGGACCCATGATGTTGGACATCTGAGTACAAGCTTTAGGTAGGACCCATGATGTTGAGGACATCTGAGTACAAGCTTTAGGTAGGACCCATGATGTTGGGGACATCTGAGTACAAGCTTTAGGTAGGACCCATGATGTTGAGGACATCTGAGTACAAGCTTTAGGTAGGACCCATGATGTTGAGGACATCTGAGTACAAGCTTCAGGTAGGACCCATGATGTTGAGGACATCTGAGTACAAGCTTCAGGTAGGACCCATGATGCTGAGGACATTTGAGTACAAGCTTCAGGTAGGACCCATGATGCTGAGGACATTTGAGTACAAACTTTAGGTAGGATCCATGATGCTGGTGACTTGTACGATGCTGATATCAGAACTGAGATCTCAAAGTTATCTGACACCCCCAGTCTACCTAAGCATCCTGATCTTGTCATGTATACTCTCTCCTGAACCACACATTCCGTTTTCTCCTCTGACAAACCTGGACTGAAGGTACCTTACGCCGTCTCCCTCAAGACTTCCCTATGCAGGGTGGTGTCACGTGTGCAGTGGAACAGTCACGTGTGTGCGGCACAAGCACTCATTTCAACTGCCTTATTATTTATTTTTTTTGTTTTTAACCCTAGGAAACTTGTTGACCAAACTTGCACAAACTGCGGAGACTGGTTGACCGATTTTTGTAAGTACACCGAAGACGGGTTGACCGATTTTCTAAGCGCTTCGCAGACGGGTTGACCGAGTTTGTAAGTACAAGAGAGACTCTTAGTCGATATATTTAAGTACATGGAAGACTGTCAGACGGGTCTGGCAAACGCCTCGGGCCCCTCACTGGTCGAGTACCTCCACTCTCCCAGTGGCCAGGTGACTATGTACACAACATCTCCCAACTGCATCACTCTCTACATGAAGGACTTGACAAATATATACATATATATATACCTAGACATGTCTGCCGATTATGCACTATGTTCTTTATGGATCCTTGTTAACGTAACTCACGTCTCGAGATGAATAACCAGTCATGTATAATGTTTTCGAGATGTGAAACGATTAAATGTGTTAATTAGCATAGAATGGTGTGTTGTGTGTGTTGTGTGTGTGTGTGTGTTGTGTGTGTGTGTATGTGTGTGTGTGTGTGTGGCTGAAGCGACCATAGTCAATGCTGTATGTGTGTGTGTTGTGTGTGTGTGTGTGTGTGTGTGTGTGTGTGTGTGTGTGTGTGTGTGTGTGTGTGTGTGTGTGTGTGTGTGTGTGTGGCTGAAGCGACCATAGTCAAGGCTGTCTGTGTCTAACTTGCTAATTGGCAAACAAATGGAATTGTTTAGTGGTTAGTTCATTGTTGTCATTATAGCTGGATGAATGATGAAGGGAAGAGATAATGGGGAACATTTGTTAATGATGATGAGTATACTGTTATAGAGGCCGAGAGTGTATACTGTTATAGGGGCCGAGAGTGTATACTGTTATAGGGGCCGAGAGTGTATACTGTTATAGGGGCCGAGAGAGTATACTGTTATAGAGGCCGAGAGAGTATACTGTTAGAGGGGCCGAGAGAGTATACTGTTATAGAGGCCGAGAGAGTATACTGTTAGAGGGGCCGAGAGAGTATACTGTTAGAGGGGCCGAGAGAGTATACTGTTATAGAGGCCGAGAGTGTATACTGTTAGAGGTGCCGAGAGTGTATACTGTTATAGGGGCCTAGAGAGTATACTGTTATAGGGGCCGAGAGAGTATACTGTTATAGAGGCCGAGAGAGTATACTGTTATAGGGGCCGAGAGAGTATACTGTTATAGAGGCCGAGAGTGTATACTGTTAGAGGAGCCGAGAGAGTATACTGTTAGAGGGGCCGAGAGTGTATACTGTTATAGGGGCCTAGAGAGTATACTGTTATAGAGGCCGAGAGAGTATACTGTTATAGAGGCCGAGAGAGTATACTGTTAGAGGAGCCGAGAGAGTATACTGTTATAGAGGCCGAGAGTGTATACTGGTATAGAGGCCGAGAGTGTATACTGTTAGAGGAGCCGAGAGTGTATACTGTTATAGGGGCCTAGAGAGTATACTGTTATAGAGGCCGAGAGTGTATACTGGTATAGAGGCCGAGAGAGTATACTGTTAGAGGAGCCGAGAGAGTATACTGTTATAGAGGCCGAGAGTGTATACTGGTATAGAGGCCGAGAGTGTATACTGTTAGAGGAGCCGAGAGTGTATACCGTTATAGGGGCCGAGAGAGTATACTGTTATAGGGGCCGAGAGAGTATACTGTTATAGGGGCCGAGAGAGTATACTGTTATAGGGGCCGAGAGAGTATACTGTTATAGGGGCCGAGAGAGTATACTGTTATAGGAGCCGAGAGTGTATACTGTTATAGGGCCTAGAGAGTATACTGTTATAGAGGCCGAGAGTGTATACTGTTAGAGGAGCCGAGAGAGTATACTGTTATAGGGGCCGAGAGAGTATACTGTTATAGAGGCCGAGAGAGTATACTGTTATAGAGGCCGAGAGAGTATACTGTTATAGAGGCCGAGAGAGTATACTGTTATAGAGGCCGAGTGTATACTGGTATAGAGGCCGAGAGAGTATACTGGTATAGGGGCCGAGAGAGTATACTGTTAGAGGGGCCGAGAGAGTATACTGTTAGAGGGGCCGAGAGAGTATACTGTTAGAGGGGGCCGAGAGAGTATACTGTTAGAGGGGCCGAGAGAGTATACTGTTACAGGGGCCGAGAGAGTATACTGTTAGAGGGGCCGAGAGAGTATACTGTTAGAGGGGCCGAGAGAGTATACTGTTATAGGGGCCGAGAGAGTATACTGTTAGAGGAGCCGAGAGAGTATACTGTTATAGGGGCCGAGAGAGTATGCTATTAGTCACGAGTCTAATATTAGTCATGTCAGCATCTGGTCTAAACTCAGATATTAGATGGCAGGTGTATTGGTTCATGTGTATCATGACAAGTGTGAGGTATACCTGGCAGATATACCCTGGCAGGTGCGGTATCGCAGGAGAACATGATCTAGAATGCCACATGTGTTTTGATAGGGCAAGCGTCACAGCTGTGACAGGTGTGTGTACTACCTAAGTTAATGGCATCAGAAGTTGCCGCTTGTATTCTATGTTTGTATGTCAGGTGTGCAATCCTCAGTGAAAGAATACCAAGTTTTCCAGGACAGGTGTAGGGTTCCAGCTTAACAGGTGTTTGAGATGTCGCAGGTTTAGAATCATAGGCCAGATGTGTATACATGTATATTATTTTCATCTGTGCTGCAGATGTTTACGTTACAGCTGGCCCAGGTGTTTAAATGCGAGGGATATTAACATGCAGTGTGGTGTGGTAGAAGGACTGAGGCAGGTGTATGTGACATGTATACCCAGCGTGGCAGGTGTATGTGACATGTATACCCAGCGTGGCAGGTGTATGTGACATGTATACCCAGCGTGGCAGGTGTATGTGACATGTATACCCAGCGTGGCAGGTGTGTGTGTGACATGTATACCCAGCGTGGCAGGTGTATGTGACATGTATACCCAGCGTGGCAGGTGTATGTGACATGTATACCCAGCGTGGCAGGTGTGTGTGTGTGAGGTATACTAACACGTGGTCTGTTCAACAGCTGTATGGTCTACGACAACTGAAGCAAGGAGAGGAGGCTGGTCAGGCTGGGGCGCCACTTGCAAACAATTTCCGGCCACCGCAGAAGCTTCACCACAGACCCGTCCGTACTAACATTGACTTTACCAATGCTGTGAGTATCTCCCACCGTCTCCAACACTGTCTCACAGTCCCCCCGACACTGTCTCACAGTCCCCGACACTGTCTCACAGTCTCCAACACTGTCTCACAGTCCCCCGACACTGTCTCACAGTCTCCAATGTCTCACAGTCCCCCCGACACTGTCTCACAGTCTCCAGCACTGTCTCACAGTCCCCCGACACTGTCGCACAGTCCCCGACACTGTCTCACAGTCCCCCGACACTGTCTCACAGTCCCCCGACACTGTCGCACAGTCTCCAACACTGCCTCATAGTCTGACAGTCCGATAGACAGATTTGTAATGTCAATGCAAACTTTGCATTTGTGTCACCCAGCGACGCACGGGTGTCACCCAGCGACGCACGGGTGACACCCAGCGACGCACGGGTGTCACCCAGCGACGCACGGGTGTCACCCAGCGACGCACGGGTGACACCCATCTCAGCACTTGCCAAAACAGGAAACATGATCTATACTTCTCTATAAGACATAGTGCGGTGTGTCCGACACGGGGATCGAAACCCGTCACCCCTCAGGTCACAGGTACCCATGCAACATTGCAGCCAACACTTGCAACATATTACAAGCCTGCATAACACAGTCCCACTGATATTTCCCCGCCACCGTCCGCAGGCTCCCGTGACACATGTGTCCGTGTTTTCGGGATTGTCTTACCCAACCACTTGGGCTGGACGGTAGAGCGACGGTCTCGCTTCATGCAGGTCGGCGTTCAATCCCCGACCGTCCAAGTGGTTGGGCACCATTCCTTCCTTCCCCCGTCCCATCCCCAAATCCTTATCCTGAATCCTTACCAGTGCTATATAGCCGTAATGGCTTGGCACTTTCCCTGAAAACTCCCTCCCTCGGGATTGTCTTGTGCTGTGTTGACAGTGTGTGTGTGTGTGGTCATTGTCGCACATCGGCACCACTGTGTGCCCACACGCTGGGTCACGTGGCTTTGTTTACATCAGTCGGGCGGTTGGCGTCCGCCAGCGCGGCAAGTTCAATACCCGCTCCGCTCCACACATTGTCTGCTCGTCTCACATTTGTCACGTTTTAAAATAAGGTCTTTATATTTAATTTACAAAATATAAGAGTTTAAATTAATAAAGTCCTTATATTTTATATATGCCTTGTCTGATTTTCTTCTATCTAACTGGATCTCTCTCTCTTTCTAGCTCATTATCTTGCTCGCTGTCTCTCTCACTCTCGCCCACTCTCTCTCACTTTGTCACTCTCTCACTCTCCAGTACAAATTATAAAAGAATGACCCAAGATGGTCATCACCAACCAACAAAACGCCTCCCACAGGAGGGTAGAAATAGCCTAAGCTACTCTATCCCTTTGAGATGTATTTCTTTGTCTCAAACACACTAGAACGCCTCCCCCTCACCTCTATCTTCTCTCCACAGGGAGGAAACTGCCCCTCCATGCACCGGAAGCCTATTACAAAGGTCAGTATACCACAACATGTGTAATGCTTGTTTTACTCTCTTGTTGTTGTTGTTGTTGTTCTTGTCTGACCTGTTACAACTACAACTCCCCCCCCTCCTCTTTGTTTATATCTCATAGGTGAGTGATGCTCAGAGCTCTGGGAGTGGGCAGCCAGGGGGCTCCTCGCACTCTATGTGTTGCCTGCGTGGGGGTGGTAGGTGTGGTTGTTGGTGGTGGTAGGTGTGGTTGTTGGGGGTGGTAGGTGTGGTTGTTGGGTGTGGTAGGTGTGGTTGTTGGGTGGTGGTAGGTGTGGTTGTTGGGGTCATGGGTGTGGTTGTTGGGGGTGGTAGGTGTGGTTGTTGGGGGTGGTAGGTGTGGTTGTTGGGGTGGTAGGTGTGGTTGTTGGGGGTGGTAGGTGTGGTTGTTGGAGGTGGTAGGTGTGGTTGTTGGGGTGGTAGGTGTGGTTGTTGGGTGGTGGTAGGTGTGGTTGTTGGGGGTGGTAGGTGTGGTTGTTGGAGGTGGTATGTGTGGTTGTTGGAGGTGGTAGGTGTGGTTGCTGGTGGTAGTGGGTGTGGGTATGGTTGATGGTGGATGATGGTGGTAGTGGGTGGTGGGTATGGTTGATGGTGGTAGTGGGTAGTGGCTATGGTTGTTGGTGGGTGATGGTGGTATTGGGTGGTAGGTATGGTTGATGGTGGGTGATGGTGGTAGTGGGTGGTAGGTATGGTTGATGGTGGGTGATGGTGGTAGTGGGTGGTAGGTATGGTTGTTGGTGGGTGATGGTGTAGTGGGTGGTAGGTATGGTTGATGGTGGGTGATGGTGGTAGAGGTTGTTGGGTATGGTTGTTGGTGGGTGATGGTGGTAGTGGGTGGTAGGTATGGTTGTTGGTGGTGATGGTGGTAGTGGGTGGTAGGTATGGTTGATGGTGGGTGATGTGGTAGTGGGTGGTAGGTATGGTTGTTGGTGGGTGATGGTGGTAGTGGGTGGTAGGAATGGTTGTTGGTGGATGATAGTGGTAGTGGGTGGTAGGAATGGTTGTTCGTGGGTGATGGTGGTTGTGGGTGGTGGGGATGGTTGTTGGTGGGTGATGGTGGTAGAGGTTGTTGGGTATGGTTGTTGGTGGGGTGATGGTGGTAGTGGGTGATAGTGGTAGTGGGTGGCAGGTATGGTTGTTGGTGGGTGGTGGTGGTAGTGTTGTTGGGTATGGTTGCTGGTGGGGTGATGGTGTAGTGGGTGGTGGGTATGGTTGATGGTGGGTGATGGTGGTAGTGGTTGGTAGGTCTGGTTGTTGGGGAAAGTGGGTGGTGGGTATGGTTGCTGGTGGGGTGATGGTGGTAGTGGGTGGTGGGTATGGTTGATGGTGGGTGATGATGGTAGTAGGTGGTAGGTATGGTTGTTGGGGAAAGTGGGTGGTGGGTATGGTTGTTGAGGGGTGATGGTGGTAGTGGGTGGTGGGTATGTTGTTGGAGGGGTGATGGTGTAGTGGGTGTTAGGTATGGTGGTTGGTGGGTGATGGTGGTAGTGGGTGGTAGAATGGTTGTTGGTGGGGTGATGGTGGTAGTGGGTGGTGGGTATGGTTGATGGTGGATGATGGTGGTAGTGGGTGGTGGGTATGGTTGATGGTGGTAGTGGGTAGTGGCTATGGTTGTTGGTGGGTGATGGTGGTATGGGGTGGTAGGTATGGTTGATGGTGGGTGATGGTGGTAGTGGGTGGTAGGTATGGTGTTGGAGGGGTGATGGTGGTAGTGGTGGTAGGTATGGTTTGGAGGGGTGATGGTGGTAGTGGGTGGTAGGTATGGTTGATGGTGGGTGATGGTGGTAGTGGGTGGTAGGTATGGTGATGGTGGGTGATGGTGGTAGTGGGTGGTAGGTATGGTTGATGGTGGGTGATGGTGGTAGTGGGTGGTAGGTATGGTTGATGGTGGATGATGGTGGTAGTGGGTGGTAGGTATGGTTGATGGTGGGTGATGGTGGTAGTGGGTGGTAAGTATGGTTGATGGTGGGTGATGGTGGTAGTGGGTAGGTATGGTGATGGTGGATGATGGTGGTAGTGGGTGGTAGTATGGTTGATGGTGGATGATGGTGGTAGTGGGTGGTAGGTATGGTTGATGGTGGGTGATGGTGGTAGTGGGTGGTAGGTATGGTTGATGGTGGGTGATGGTGGTAGTGGGTGGTAGGTATGGTTGATGGTGGGTGATGGTGGTAGTGGGTGGTAGGTATGGTTGATGGTGGGTGATGGTGGTAGTGGGTGGTAGGTATGGTTGATGGTGGTAGTGGGTGGTAGGTATGGTTGATGGTGGATGATGGGAATGTGGTGGCGGCAGTGTGGTGCAGGGGTTGTGGGCAGGGAGTGTACTGCAGGACACGGAGGGTTGTGGACCCGGCCGCTGCACCACATCACAACAGAGGCCATAAACCTCACCAG
>WNGS01113158.1:40091353-40113130 GCA_020271785.1 Procambarus virginalis | reverse complement strand
AAGGTTGATGAAATTCTTGAGAGATATAAGAATTTTGCACCAAGACTGTATATTTTGTTGAATTATCTGCATGTCTCTTGCAAATTGTCTATACAGTATACCTAGGTCATAAAAGTATTTGTGTACGTCTGATATCATACTTCTCGTGAAGGAGGAAATGTATATGTTTATCTCTCAGAATGTTTGTATATTGATATGTTTGTGATGTGTGTATATGTATGTATTAACACGATGTACTGAACGGGGTGAGAATAGCTTGAGCTACCTCATCCCTTGTGTGTATTTTACATCAATAAACTTTTTCAATTCAATTTGCACCATTGGGGGGTAGCCATGCAAAGTCCGGGTGAGCGTGCGATCAACACTGTTGGTATGGATGTTGGACAACCTGGAGGCCATTATGGGGAGTCCCTCCACCACCAGCCTTGTTCCTCAGCGCCAGGGGACATTCGAGACGCCATTAAGAGTTCCCCTTACAACCCCTCTGTCGTGTCCTTGTATAAAAGCTTTTCTTACAAAATCCGCATGAATGCGCCTCTTGACAGCACTTTATCTTGCAAGCTGCAGCTTTTGCCAGTTGCTGCTGCACTTGCCAGCTGCTGTTCTTGCAACTACAGTGTTACCAGCCTCAACCACTGAAATGGATATATGATTCACACGTTTATAAAACTTTCTGTGAAATTCAATTTGCAACATTGACGTTGTAGTTACTGGCCAACCGCTTAACGAGCGTGGACCCTCTTGACCGGCGCCCACTGGCTATCTTCACCCCGCACTCACTGGCTATCTTGACCTCGCACCCACTGGATATCTTGACCCTGCGCCCACTGGCTATCTTGACCCCGCACCCACTGGCTATCTTCACTCCGCACCCACTGGCTATCTTCACTCCGCACCCACTGGCTATCTTGACCCTGCACCCACTGGCTATCTTGACCCCGCACCCACTGGCTATCTTCACTCCGCACCACTGGCTATCTTCACTCCGCACCCACTGGCTATCTTGACCCTGCACCCACTGGCTATCTTGACCCCGCACCCACTGGCTATCTTCACTCCGCACCCACTGGCTATCTTCACTCCGCACCCACTGGCTATCTTCACTCCGCGCCCACTGGCATCTTGACCCCGCACCCACTGGCTATCTTCACCCCGCACCCACTGGCTATCTTCACTCCTCACCCACTGGCTATCATGACCCCGCGCCCACTGGCTATCTTGACCCGCACCCACTGGCTATCTCGCACCCACTGGCTATCTCGACTCCGCACCCACTGGCTATCAAGAGGAAGTCTTGTTCCTTCCGAGTCTTGATTCATGAATTCTTACAATAACATGAGGCTGGCGGTGAGAGGAGAGAGTATACACAAGGTATACCCATAGAGGGGTATACATAAAGTTACATAGGGTATACGAGTAAAAGCGGTATACAAGAGTACCACTCTCCCATCCTCACAACCTCTCCCATCACCGCCTCCAGGAGGAGAAAACTGTTCCTCATATTAGCGGCAGAGTTGACAACCAGAGAGACCCTGATCCCAACATACAAGATCCACAGACACATTGTGAAGGAAAGACTTAATTTAACCCGGGCGGAAACAGGTTGGAAACTGTAACCTCAGCTCAATCCCGGACTACCAATGACTGGAAGACGGGGATCGGGAGCTGGCGCTCAGCGAGCACAAGCAGTGTGTGTGAGAGGGAACGCTCACACGTCGAGGCGTGTATACACACACACACATACAATACTTATCAGAAAATCATTTTGTTTCATCATTTATTGTATAGACGAGTTCTGATATATGAGTATAGACGTCTTTAAATGAGTCATGAGTAATGAGTCATAAAAATTGATTAGTGAAAAAAAGTCGTGGGAAAATGTGGATGAAAATACAGCTTATTACTCATCTAATTCTCACCCTTCCACCAGAAGAGATGATTGTTAAAGAACTGCCAGTCACTTGGGATCTGGGGAGACTGGACCGCTGGACCACTGGAGAGCCCGGAAGACTGGACCACTGGAGAGCCCGGAAGACTGGACCACTGGACCACTTAAGATTTGGGGGAGACTGGACCACTGGAGAGCCTGGAAGACTGGACCAGTGGACCACTTGAGATCTGGGGAGACTGGACCAGTGGACCACTTGAGATCTGGGGAGATAAGACCACTGTTGCCAGATGCTGGGACATACTATGGCGTGTATCAGTCTGCTAACTCTCCATATAGAACACATTAGGTACACTATATAGTATAACTATTAAACTAACCGTCCATATAAAACAGAGGAAAATATATAGCATTATAACTGAATGACAAAAGGAATATAAAATAAACTAATAAATTGATCAATCATTTAACAAAGCAACAGAAATAAACAACTCAGTTGATGAATCATTCAACTAAGCAACAGAGCTTATACCCGTGTTTTAACAATCTGGCTGAAATCCCAAATCCCGCTAGGATTTTATCTATAAGATTAGAGACAAAGTGAACATTAATGTAAGAGTTTGACATTGTTAGAATTGATTAAATAATAATTAAAAAATGTTTAAACATTCCTTTCCAACGGACAAATTCAGCTTATACTGAGGACGTTAATAAGTCAATATTTGACTTAGACTTCTGGAAAGCAACTGGCAGAATGCTTTTTATTATGTATGAATGTATGATGCAAATTTTTTTCTGTTAATTTTCTTTTTTGATTATGCAAAGTTAGGCCTAGAAAAGGTTGGATAAAGTGTTCTGGTTACGTTAGGTTAGGCCTACCTAAGCTGTTTTCGGTACATTGATTTGTAACGTTTACAATACAGGCTGCAACACGTCCTCGGACCAAGTCCATTCTATCCAGCGGCCGACCCCAAGACCCATTCATCAATTTTAACATAGTGATAATTTCAAATAGGATTTTTCTCAAATATAAATTAATATTAGTATTATATTAGCATATTTAGGTTTAGGGTAGGTTAGGTGTTTAGGTTCTATTGGCATTTATTTGTATTTGAAGTATGTGGATGAAGAATTAAGAGAAGTGCAATTTGATTAGAGGCCATTAGCGAAGCACTGTTCGAGCAAAGTTCGAACGTCTTTTTGAGTTGTGTGTAAAGTGTTTTTAATTCGTAAACAGGTGGTTTGGTGGCTGGATTTATGTGCACTTTGGCAATTGTTTATAAGGAATGAAGTTAAGTTAACATAGTGGAACATGTCACCAGCTGGTTGATTGAAGGGAAAAACCTCATCCTTCGAACCGGATTCGAACCAGTGACCTATGGATGTCTGTCTCAAGAACCAACTACAGTCCACCGCTCTACCAACTGAGCTATCGAAGGTGTTACACACATGGAAAGTTACAACACTTAAGTCCCACACCCTCTAATGCTTTCACACTTGCCTCCGGTACAGGAACACTACATTTTAATAGTCTGTGTTGTATTTTATATCATACGAATGAATGATTTTTTTCAGTTGTTTTCAAAGCATTGCATTCTCAAACATAAATACAAGTGTTAGCAGATTAAAGATCATGCTAATCCTTTGATATCTATGTATGTAGAATTGTGGAGTATAGTTGTAGAACAGCCTTAGAACATATATATATATATATATATATATATATATATATATATATATAATATATATATATATATATATATATATATATATATATATAATATATATATATATAATACCGTCCACTTTGGGAATGACTGCACAAGAGTAACCTTCGAATATATAAAAAAATTATACACTCGAGTACTCGAGTAACCTTAGATCATATAAACACTAGAAGAACCTTAGAACATATGCAATTTAGAGGTGGTGACGCTTAGAGATATACAGCTGTTCTGATCATTACTATCATAAGCATTGAAGTCTCCAGGAACTCTCAACACTCAAAGTGATATTGTGGACGATATTGTTAAGTGACTCAGAGATTTATAGATTTACCAGGCTATTGACCGTGTATAAACTGTTAGAAAANGTAAACATAGACGTCGACACGGACGTAAACATAAACGTCGACACGGACGTAAACAGAAACGTGGACACGGACGCAGAACGCAACTTTTCACTCGAAAAAACAAAATATATAATGGAGGCTCTCCGCGTCTCCAGTAAATGACCCCAAGCCACATCCTTCCTGAAGTATATGACAGTGTTTAACCCGTCCCGCTCTCACCATCACACGAAGTGCAGGCTCCAGTCCTGGGGCCCGAGGGAGGTAGGAAGACAGCGAGAGGCCGAGGGAGGGAGGAAGAGAGAGGCCGAGAGGGAGAGAACGGCTGAGGGAGAGAAGGAGAGCTGAGGGAGGGAGAGAACGGCTGAGGGAGAGGGGAGAGGCTGAGGGTACGTGTATTGTGCTTACTTTGCTTGCCCATACAAAAGGACTACACCTTTGTTCCTGGATTACTTTGCACTCTGCCTGCACTCTAAAACACCGCCACCACTCTCACTCCCTGCAATATGGTACAACGCGCCCTCCTCACCCTTGTGGAACTAGATCTAGTCAATTCCCACTGTGTCAGTAAACTGGGAGCCGGATGTTAATTCCTGGATGGAACCAGGCTGGCGCTCTGGCGTCCAAGCTCGAATGACACCCGGCCCACTTGGGCCCATTACAAGAGGAAGGCCAGGAGGGAGGGAGGGAGATGAAGGGGTGTGGCCCATTACAAGAGGAAGGCCAGGAGGGAGGGAGGGAAGATGAACGGGTGTGGCCCATTACAAGAGGAAGATCAGGAGAGAGGGAAGATAAGGGGTGTGGTTCTTACCTTGTTCTTGGCCACATCACCACCTCAGTCTCTGACATAAATATCTGACTCGGGGAAAGGCATTCGGTGATTCGGCATTTAGTTGTATCAGTGACACACGGAATGACTCTAGGGTTACCCAGCTTGCTAGTCTATCCAACTAGGGTTATAATTAATACCCAGAGCTACTGGATGTTCGTTAATAAAACGTTACTCAAATTAAGACATCCTAATTATATATTTATCCCTATCTCAAAGGCAATGATTGAAATATGTCGAAAATTTCAAATACTAAGAATATCTAAAATCCCCCCCCCCCTACTGCTAAAGTCTCACCAAACTCTCTTTCCTCCTCTCATTTTCTTCTCCCTCCTTTTCTCTACACATTGTTGTCGAGAACACCCTATAAGCCACACAATATAGATGACCACCGCTAATCTAGAGACGTACACAAATCTACAATTGCATTTTATTATTCAATTGGTTATGTATCAGATGGTGGATGGGTCAACATCTTCGGCGACACATACAGGCCTCGGGGGGCCGCCACTCTCAAGTGCTATACATGCTACTGTTCTTCTCATTCTCCCTATAGCTAAATGTTCACCACAGAACATTGGAGAGCATTCTATAACTGACTTGAACTGTTACAAGAGATAGAGGCTGAGGGAAGGACAGAGAGGGCTAAGGAAGGTAGGGAGAAGGGAAAGGGAGGGAGAGAGACTAAGGTAAGGAGGGAAGGAGAGAGGCTCAGGGGTGGAGAGAGGAGTTTAAGGGAGGAGTGTGTGTGAGAGAAGGGAGAGGCGGAAAGAGTAGCAGAGAGAGAGTCTGAGAGGAGGAAGAGAATCAGGGGAGGGAGGGAAGGAGACGCAGGGGGCAGGAAGAGGCTCAGGGAAGGCGATATGAAGAACGGAGGGAGAGAGAAGGGAGGAAAGCAGGAGAGAGGAAGGTAGAGAGAGAGGGGTTAGAAGGATGGATGAATAATCCATGGTGTGGTGACCCCGTGCCGTGGACCTGGAAGACGCCAGCTGCTGGAATAACACCATTAATACTGTACACATCCCCTCCCCCCCTCCCCCCCCCCCTCGTGTGATTGCCTCAGGTCAAAGGTCAACAGAGAGGAAGAACGTTACACAATAAAGTGTGGTCTGATTACTTGGGTGTTACAACCTAGATGTATTCAGCTTTGGTTGGTCGTTAGCTCTACAATCCCATTTTCAAATTGCCTCCCGACTTCTCTTCTAACTCGGGTGTATTCATTTCCGCTATTTAGTATCTATTGCCCTCTCTGACTAGCTCTACTTTCCAAGGTTTTGTTTATCTATTTTTTATCTTCATTGGATTGCCCATTAAACCATTCGTTTACTTTAACTTTCTCGTCCACCTCCTCCTCCTTAAATAGCATGAACCGGTCTGCTGCCTCGGCACATTTCCCAGCAAGGAATTCCATCATCACATTTGTTGTTTTTCCTTCTTTTTTCACTTTGCCTTTGAACTTCATGCAGAAAGTCCCTGATCTTACTGTACTCCCCTCGTCTGTAATCTCTCTTCAACAGGTTTATGTAACCAACTCGTATAGCTCCACTATACATTCAAGAATGACAATGATCGCTAGCTCCAAGAGGCATCCCATACCCTCCCAAGAGGCATCCCATACCCTCCCAAGAGGCATCCCATACCCTCCCAAGAGGCATCCCATACCGTATTGTTTTCATCTGCCTCATTTTACATAAACACCAGGTGTAGTGAGGCTGGTGAGGCTTCTGCTCTTTTGTTGGTTCTGTCCGTCATGTCTACCAGTTTTGCTCTCCATGTCTCATCACATCCCGTTGGGGGTCCTTACTAACCCAATCTACTTCCCTGTGATTAAAGTCCCCTTAGAGTTAGGATTGTAGGTCTTGTTCCCCTTGCCACTGTGGCATCTTTTTCCATTACCTCTAGATAGTTTTCACCCCATTTGTCACATTCTTCCTTAGGCCTACTTAGGGTTGGTGGAGATTGTTATTCATCGCTACGACTACCTTCGTGTCTCCCACTGTTACTATTCCTAGTGAATGCTTGCTGGTCGGGTTCCACTGCTACTTGTACTTCTTCAAAGCTCCACTGTCGCTGTAGAAACAGGGCAACACCTTCACCCTCCTTTGTTCACCCTATCTTTCCTTATTACATGACATCCTCATGAAAGATAGCGTTTCCTATAACACTTGTCATCTTCGTTTCCGTTATCGTAGTCATGTGTGGTTGTTCTCCTGTCACTCTTTCCTGTAACTTTACTCTTTTACCTGTGATTCCATCTGCGTTTGTATACACTACTTTTATCCAACTCATCACAACTGAGTTGCTTCTGCTTTCACCGAGTGGGTATTTGTTCATGTGGCTCCATTTGTGTGTGTGACAGAGGAAGGGGGTATCATGATCTGGTCACTCGTGCCTACTCGTGTACGGGTGCCTCGTTAGGCTGAGCACCCTCTACTCTTTCCCTCTATAGTACTCTGCTTCACTATGCTGGTCAGCACCACTAATATTCTGTGTTCAACTCTCTGCTGTCAATTTGCTTCTTCCACTGAGCCGTTTTCTGATCTTTCATTTGTCATTTGCTTCAACGATTCTCTTTGCTGCCTCCCTATCCTCCTTAGATATATCCTGTCTAATAAAACCCTTCATGATACCTCATTCCTCAGGTATATCTTTTCTGCTAGTGAATATTTAACTGACTTGCTCTTCATAAAAATAACATTCACACGTCGATTTCTTTCTCTCCGAAACTGAGTTCGCCTGTAGAAATGTTCTATGTCCACTGATGCATCTCTAGCATGAATTGTGTGTAAAATTTATGCTTTTCATTTTGGTGTTTCTGCTTATTTGTCACGTGTCTCCCTCTGGCTGTGGTGGGCGGCAGGTTACCAAGGATCTTTCCCTCTCCAACTCCTGCTTTATATATTTCATGACTTGGGTAGTTTTTACAGCCGCTAATACTTACTTATTTATGTTGTTTTCCTATGAACCTTTCGCTGCTTCAGCGGACGTTTTGTCGGGGTCTTGCTGCCCAAATTTCTGTTACATTTTCTACTTGTTCAATTCTCTCCTCTGTTGCTCTACTCACGTTCTTTGCTGCCTTCTCTTCCTTTTTCCTTTCTACTCTTTTCTGTATCCTCAAAGGTGAAGCACACTTGCTTCCTTTTTTTAGGCTTATTTCCTTTAGTTCTTCTACTTGCTTCACGGTTGCAATGCTGAGTGCGTCACTCCTGTCAAATTTTACCTTTAGCTCTTCAATAATCTCACTTTTCTTCTCTACCCTCTCCTCTATTTCTTGAAATTGCCTTCCCAGAGAAGCTACCCTTTTCCTTCCGTGCTCCTATCTCTTCCTCCTTTGCATTCTCTTCTCCTGCACTTCATCCATTTCTTGCATCACCTCGCACTAATTCATCTATGCTTTCACAAAGTTCCAATATGCTAATTGGAACTTATATGAATGTTCCTTTGCCTTCTTGAGGTTATCTTGAGGAATCTGAGGAGCCTTCCTCTGCTCCTCATTCTTACCTTTTTTCTAATAACATTAATCTTTTCCATACTGTTGGTTTTATTTCCTTGAGCCGCTCCAAACTCATCTTTCCCTCTCAGCTGTTCCCAGGACACATTATAGCAGCCCAAGAGGTTCCCGGACACATTATAGCAGCCCAAGAGGTTCCCAGGACACATTATAGCAGCACAACAGGTTCCCAGGACACATTATAGCAGCACAAGAGGTTCCCAGGACACATTATAGCAGCCCAAGAGGTTCCCCGGACACATTATAGCAGCCCAAGAGGTTCCCAGGACACACTATAGCAGCCCAAGAGGTTCCCAGGACACACTATAGCAGCACAACAGGTTCCCAGGACACATTATAGCAGCACAAGAGGTTCCCAGGACACACTATAGCAGCACAAGAGGTTCCCAGGACACACTATAGCAGCACAACAGGTTCCCAGGACACATTATAGCAGCACAAGAGGTTCCCAGGACACACTATAGCAGCACAAGAGGTTCCCAGGACACATTATAGCAGCACAACAGGTTCCCAGGACACATTATAGCAGCACAACAGGTTCCCAGGACACATTATAGCAGCACAACAGGTTCCCAGGACACATTATAGCAGCACAACAGGTTCCCAGGACACACTATAGCAGCACAACAGGTTCCCAGGACACATTATAGCAGCACAAGAGGTTCCCAGGACACATTATAGCAGCACAAGAGGTTCCCAGGACACATTATAGCAGCACAACAGGTTCCCAGGACACATTATAGCAGCACAAGAGGTTCCCAGGACACATTATAGCAGCACAACAGGTTCCCAGGACACATTATAGCAGCACAAGAGGTTCCCAGGACACATTATAGCAGCACAAGAGGTTCCCAGGACACATTATAGCAGCACAAGAGGTTCCCAGGACACATTATAGCAGCACAACAGGTTCCCAGGACACATTATAGCAGCACAAGAGGTTCCCAGGACACACTATAGCAGCCCAAGAGGTTCCCAGGACACATTATTGCAGCCCAAGAGGTTCCCAGGACACATTATTGCAGCCCAAGAGGTTCCCAGGACACATTATTGCAGCCCAAGAGGTTCCCAGGACACATTATAGCAGCCCAAGAGGTTCCCAGGACACATTATAGCAGCACAAGAGGTTCCCAGGACACATTATAGCAGCACAAGAGGTTCCCAGGACACATTATAGCAGCACAAGAGGTTCCCAGGACACATTATAGCAGCACAAGAGGTTCCCAGGACACACTATAGCACCACAAGAGGTTCCCAGGACACACTATAGCACCACAAGAGGTTCCCAGGACACACTATAGCACCACAACAGGTTCCCAGGACACATTATAGCAGCACAAGAGGTTCCCAGGACACACTATAGCACCACAACAGGTTCCCAGGACACACTATAGCACCACAACAGGTTCCCAGGACACATTATAGCAGCACAAGAGGTTCCCAGGACACATTATAGCAGCACAAGAGGTTCCCAGGACACACTATAGCACCACAAGAGGTTCCCAGGACACACTATAGCACCACAACAGGTTCCCAGGACACATTATAGCACCACAACAGGTTCCCAGGACACATTATAGCAGCACAAGAGGTTCCCAGGACACATTATAGCACCACAACAGGTTCCCAGGACACACTATAGCACCACAAGAGGTTCCCAGGACACACTATAGCACCACAACAGGTTCCCAGGACACATTATAGCAGCACAAGAGGTTCCCAGGACACACTATAGCACCACAACAGGTTCCCAGGACACACTATAGCACCACAACAGGTTCCCAGGACACATTATAGCAGCACAAGAGGTTCCCAGGACACACTATAGCACCACAACAGGTTCCCAGGACACACTATAGCACCACAAGAGGTTCCCAGGACACATTATAGCACCACAACAGGTTCCCAGGACACACTATAGCACCACAACAGGTTCCCAGGACACACTATAGCACCACAACAGGTTCCCAGGACACATTATGGCAGCACAACAGGTATACTGGCTAAGTATAGCTTGCCCAAATGTTATGACTCGTCCCCCCCAATATAGAGACTGTTAGGTCTTGGTGGGTAGGGCCTGTGGCCTGAGGTGGCGACTTCTGCTGGCAGTGGTGGTGGTGGTGGTGGTTGTGGTTGTGGTTGTAGTTGTGGTGGTGGTTGTGGTTGTAGTTGAGGTGGTGGGTTTATTAGTGGTGATAGTGAGGATATAGCCGGTAGTTGTTGTGATGATGGTGACAGTGATGAGGGTGGTTATAATAATGAGGGAGGTGGTGGTGATAGTGATGATAGTGGCGAGGGTGGTAGTGATGAGAGTGACAAGGGTATTATTGAATAGTTCGTGGTAAATGATGCCGAGTAATAATTGCATGTTATCGTTAAAATAATAGTAAATCACGGCCAGCAACACATCTTAGAAAGACGAAGGGATAGAGAAAAATAGAGGGATAGATAACAAGATGGCTGGAGAAAGAGATAGGGAGCTGGGGTTATTAAAGAGATGGAGATAGGGAGATGGATGGAGATAAGGCGATGGCTGGAGAGAAGAGTTTAGGAGATGCCTGGAGGGAGATGGCTGGAAAGAGATAGGGAGATGGCTAGAAAGAGATAGGGAGATGGCTAGAAAGAGATAGGGAGATGGCTAGAAAGAGATAGGGAAATGGCTGGAAAGAGATAGGGAGATCACTAGAAAGAGATAAGGAGATGGCTTGAAAGAGATAGGGAGATGGCTAGAAAGAGATAGGGAGATGGCTAGAAAGAGATATGGAGATGGCTAGAGATAGGGAGATGGCTAGAAAGAGATAGGGAGATGGCTGGAAAGAGATAGGGAGATGGCTAGAGATAGGGAGATCGCTAGAAAGAGATAGGGAGATGGCTAGAGATAGGGAGATCGCTAGAAAGAGAGAATGAGGTGAGCAAATAGAGTGATAGGGAGACGAAAATAAATATAAGTAGATGGCCAAAGACAGATAAGGAGTAATGAAAACTGAATGATAAGTGCAATATGTAGATAGAATATAAGAATAAGAAAACATGCAAAATTATGATTAAGGGCAGGCAATAGAGGCAGATATATTCATCCCGCGGATCAATAACCAGGTACTTAAACGTGGGTGGTGCCGCCCGTAGACTTCTGGGAGCCGCATTAGTGAGCAAGCCAGTTCCCCCCCATCCAGTATTTACGGTATTACTTTTAAGGATATTATTTTGTTACACACGCACGTTAGTATATATGTATATATATATATATATATATATATATATATATATATATATATATATATATATATATATATATATATATATATATATATATATAAATGACGGACAGACATTCAGGCAGACGCAGACAGGGATACAGAGACACACAGCATGGCACATTCATCTATACGTGAGTGGTGAAAGACAATAAGATGATTAGGCGACTTAGAAAGTCGCCTAATCATCTGGCTCTTTGGTCCCGCCTCTCAACCGTCAATCAACATGACGTGTGTGTGTGTGAGTGCGCGCGCGAATTCCGCATGTCTTTTTATAGTTTATATTATATAACTCAATACCATTTCGTTAATATTATGGTCACAACACATCCCCACCACACAGCACCTTACCGTGCCATGATTTCAGGGCTCAACGTCCCCGCGGCCCAGTCTCCGACCAGCCCTTCAGGAGACACTGTCACAATTCTGCCCCCTCATTACTACCACACTGTCACCACACTTACACAACACTACCACCACACTGTCGTTATTCTGCCACCACTCTCTCGTCACACTACCACTACACTGCCACCACCTCCCTTCACTTACATCAGCAACACACCGTTGTTACTCTGTATCTGTGTGCCTACAAAATGCTGGCTCAATTTCCTGTTTCGTGACGCCTTACTCAGACCCTGCTCTGAAGGTGTCCAGGCAGAAGATGAATGTGTACACCCGGGCGAGAAAAGTGTTTGAGCTGCATGTAATTGTAAACACTTGGTGAGATTGCATGGTGGGAGGATAACTTACACACACACACACACACATTTACTAGGTGAGCACACACACACACACTCTCACACACATTTATTAGGTGAGCACACACACACACACACACACATTTACTAGGTGAGCACACACACACACACACACACACACACACACACACACACACACACAAGCGATGTGGTGTTTTAGGAAGCGATGTGGTGGAGGCTGACTCCATACACAGTTTCAAGTGTAGATATGATTGTTACGGACCCGAGTCCATCGTCGGACCACGGAGCAGTGACGACCACGCCATCTGTGAGTCTGCTCCCGAAAACCCCGCACCATGGACAACGCCATCTAGGGACGACGGACGGTGCCGGCGAGTAATGCTAGATTCTCGTCCTGGTGGCTCGTGAGGTAGCTAGTGCTGACCTCTGGTGAGGTGGTGCTCAGAACATCAGCACCATCTAGTGAACTAGAGACTGTGTTTGTGTAGCCAGTAAGTGACGTTTCCTAGTGACCCCATGTAAAGTCGCCAGTACTGATGACGTGTTGATTTTCAGAGGCGACCTAGGACAGTGGTGAGATACATGGAGTCAGTCTACCCAAGGCAGCCAAGGTCTCTTCGCCCGTCTGCTTTGAAGAAGCTGTGAGCCGCCCCTGGACGAACTCTATTGAAAGAGTTATAGCCTGCCTGAAGTGTGGCAGTGTCGGGAATCGCCTTATCTGGGGCTGGCTGGGGGAAGAGACTACCCCACTGTGGTGCTTATTGAGGAGAGTGACCAGCGTGTCACCTGAGGCTCCTGCCTAGGGCTAGGCCCCTAGTATTGGTCGTGAAGTGGCCTTAACAGCGAGGCTGATCGGTACCTGCCAGCTACGGGCTGGATCGTGGTTGAAGGCCATCACGACGAAGCACCCAGTGGGACGGAGGTCTGGCTGGCCTGTGGCCAGGGTAGATTCGTCGCGATCATCGTGGGTCCATTGTGGGCCACGGACGAAGGAATCAAGTGTTAATTCAAGTGCGCGCCGCCAAGTGCCCAGTGTCTTCTAAAGAGGACAACGTTGTACATAGATTTGTGTAGTAATACTTCCCGTGTGTGTCCTTATACGTGTGGTGGTGGGAATATATATTTATTTAAGTTTACAAGTGTATTTGTGTACCCTTCCCGTGCTTTAAAATTGCATTACGGAACACCCCCCCTTGAAAGCCTCTACTAACTTGGGGCCGGATTAACAGAACTCTACTACCATCGGAGAAAGAACCCGGTTGCGTCCCAGTTGGGGCCGTAACAATGATAGAGCCCATTAGGCTCAGGAAACTGTACACCTGTTGATTGACGGTTGATAGGCGGGACCAAAGAGCCAGAGCTCAACCCCCGCAAGCACAAATAGGTGAGTACATACACAACACTCACACTCGGGGGGGGGGTCTGGTAGCTGAGTGGACAGCGCACAGGACTCGTAATTCTGTGGCCCGGGTTCGATTCTCGGACCAAGCAGAAACAAATGGGCAAAGTTTCTTTCACCCTAATGCCCCTGATACCTAGCAGTAAATAGGTACCTGGGAGTTAGTCAGCTGTCACGGGCTGCTTCCTGGGGGGGTGGGGGGTGGAGAAAAAAAGTAGTAAACAGTTGATTGACAGTTGAGAGGCGGGCCAAAAGGGCCCGCCTCAAAAGGGCTCAACCCCCGCAAACACAACTAGGTGAATACACACACACACACACACACACACACACACACACACACACGAGTTCATAAAATCACTCTTACTCTACAACACAAAAAACAAGGAAAAATTCATAATATTCACATTTATTTATGGAGCCAATTTTCAGCTCAACCCGGATGTCAGAATAAATTTGGTGGCAGCGCTAATGAAGTCGTTTACAAAAATGGGAGTTACAAAGGTCATATATATAGCTGCCAATATGATGGTGATGGTGGTTGTGGTGGTGGTGGTGATGGTTGTGGTGGTGGTGATGGTGGTGGTGATGGTGGTGGTGGTTGTGGTGGTGGTGGTGGTTGTGGTGGTGGTGATGGTGCTGGTGGTGGTTGTGGTGGTGGTGGTGGTGGTGTTGGTTGTGGTGTTGGTTGTGGTGGTGGTGCTGGTGGTCGTGATTGTGGTGGTGGTGGTGGTGATGGTGGTAGTGATGGTGGTGATGGTGATAGCGGTGGTGGTGGTAGTGATGGTGGTGGTGATGGTGGTAGTGATGGTGGTAGCGGTGATGGTGATAGCGGTGGTGGTAGTGATGGTGGTGGTGATGGTGATAGCGGTGGTGGTAGTGATGGTGGTGGTGATGGTGGTAGTGGGTGTAGTGGTGTTGGCGGCGGTGGTGATGGTAAGGTAAAGGAAAGGAACTATCAGGGGAAAGCGCCAAGCCATTACAACTATATAGCACTGGGAACGGATCAGGATAACGATTTGGGATGGGACGGGGGGAAGGAATAGTGCCCAACCACTTAGACGGTCGGGGATTGAACGCCGACCTGCATGCTGCGAGACCATCGCTTTACCGTAAAGTCGAAGTGGCTAACGAATATATCAGTATTTACCTATCAATGAACACACAGCTCATCCTCGTGTTGTGGCAGCACTTACAGTAACGACGACGACCATAGTATATATACCCACGTACAACGACATTAGAAAGTACAAATCAGCACTATTGAGTTCGACAAAAAGGAAAACAATTTTTACTTGTGTTGCTTTGACAACTAAACTAACCAAACCTAACCTTCTTAGGCCTAATACACGATATCTGAGGCCTAATATAGTATATTTGTGTGCTATACTAGACCTAGTATTTTTTTTTTTAGGTTCATTTTTCTGACTATAGATAGTACAAAGTTCTATTATCTAATTGCTTTGAACCGCATTCTTTGCACCATGGTGAACATAGTTACAAAAACTATCTAAACAGGAAGATGGGATGGAATATGGGATAGTTAGTTCGTTCTCTCTACGCCCTGCTTAATATCATTCTTAAACGTTTTATATTTCAACTATTCTGACATTAGAATTTGTGTTCGAATCTGGGCTAAAGCTGTGGCTGGAGGTGGCTTCCACAACTTCTTTCAGTACATTCCACGTGTTGACCGGCCGTACAGGATACGAGCACAGCCTTGCATTCCTTCGACTCATTTGTGTTTCCAGCTTCAACTTCAATTCTAATTTTTGCAATTAATTTTATAGAGGCGGTCCTTGTTCACCTTGACAATTCCCCTCAGTATCTTACATGTTACAATCATGTCCAATGCGTTCCTCCTCTCATCTAGGGCTGTTAAGTCTAGTCCCCTAAACCTATCCTCATAGCTTAATCTTCATAGCTCTGAAGCAAATTTTCAACCGGATTCCAGGCCGGTATTGCATATTCTAGTATTGAGGAAGGGAAGCGAATTGTCGGGAAAGCGCCAAGCCAAGACGACTATATAGCACTGGGAAGGGATCAGGATAAGGATTTGGGATGGAGGGAAAGGAATGGTGCCCAACCACTTGGACGGTCGGGTATTGAACGCCGACCTTCATGAAGCGAGACCGTCGTTCTACCGTCCAGCTCAAGCTAACAAAAGTTGTGTAAATTGTCTTAAAAATGATGAGATTTAAGTTTCACAACTACGTTCTGTGTCACACATGTTGTCGACGTTACTCTGTCCATGTGTCTATAGTGTTGAAATTATTTATATGCACTCCCAACTGTTTTCTCTGTTTCCTGTAGTTGTCTTCTCCTTATGGAAAGGCAACTACAGACTACAATCGGTAACTCAAACGCCCAAATTAACTGTCTCTTGACCCCGAGAGAGAGAGAGAGACAGGTAGGCAGAAAGACAGGCAAACAGACCAAATGACAGAGGAAGAACATGAGGAGTTAGCTACACGCTACAAGTTCTTGCTTCTTGCTCACTATCATCTTCCGTGTCATCTCCATCTTATCTGGCGATGATGAGATGCTGCGAGTGTCCTCCACTTCCTCCCCGGCTGTGAGGAGCGCTCAATGTCACATAAAACTTACCTCGCCTTAAACCTTCACTTAAACCGGAGTAAAACTCCCGCGAGCACCAGTAAACCTTCTTGAGAGGGTCACCACCTTAATCCAGCGGCGGCTCTCCGGATATTATCTGGCCGCCTCGAGGCACTCTCCTTGCCAGCGGGTGTGTCGCTGCTGAAGACCTTACGAGCCTCCATCACCCGCTCTCTCAGCTTATCCAACTCGTGAGACATAAATGAGGACCTCCAGAAGGACCACAACACTTCCCTGCATCTGGTCCCTCTCTTGTAGGACCAGACAGAGCCTCCAGGGGACCACAACTCTCCCCTGCATCTGGTCCCTCTCTTGTGGGACCAGGCAGAGCCTCCAGGGGACCTCAACACTTCCCAGCATCTGGTCCCTCTCTTGTGGGACCAGACAGAGCCTCCAGGGGACCACAACTCTCCCCTGCATCTGGTCCCTCTCTTGTAGGACCAGACAGAGCCTCCAGGGGACCACAACTCTCCCCTGCATCTGGTCCCTCTCTTGTGGGACCAGACAGAGCCTCCAGGGGACCCTCTGGACCTAGAGGGTCCTCGCCACCAGAGTCAAAAGCCTCATAAACCAACTCACGGTTCCTCGCCACAAAGGTTCCCACTCCAATATTGTCCGGCTTATACTTGCGAGCTGATGGCTGGATAAATATGTACATCTTAAAATTCACCAGACTTATGAAGGCAGCGCTACCTTACCCCAGCGTCTCGAAAGCAACGCTTCCCTCCCCCCCCCCCCCGTCACAACTCCCTTCCTCAGCGCCTCTATCGGGATGCTCCGGGTGGCGGCTATGTGCCAGCCATCACAGCTTCCTCCCTCAGGTCCCGTCTTTTAACTCTTCAGAATTTTGGTGTCGCAGATCCTGTACAGCGAGAGGCATTACTTGAGTGTCTTCTGTCCCTTGTGTGTCGCGGGTGGATGAATAGATGGGTTGATGAATAGATGGGTTGATGAATAGATGGGTTGATGAATAGATGGGTGGATGAATAGGTGGGTGACTCCATATACACCAGGCGTCTCCTCCCTCC
Organism: Procambarus virginalis; assembly: GCA_020271785.1. Taxonomy (NCBI): domain Eukaryota; kingdom Metazoa; phylum Arthropoda; class Malacostraca; order Decapoda; family Cambaridae; genus Procambarus; species Procambarus virginalis. The sequence continues at coordinate 40,095,821 of WNGS01113158.1, read as the reverse complement.
ATATACACCACACGTCTCCTCCCTCCATATACACCACTCGTCTCCTCCCTCCATATACACCTGGCGTCTCCTCGCTCCATATACACCAGGCGTCTCCTCCCTCCATATACACCTGGCGTCTCATCCCTCCATATATACACCTGTCGTCTGCTCCCTCCATATACACCAGGCGTCTCCTCCCTCCATATACACCTAGCTCTCCTCCCTCCATATACACCAGGCGTCTCCTCCCTCCATGGAGGCATCAGGATAGCCTGGAGGGACGCCCCGGGACTCCAGGCCAGTACCAACATGACACACAACTCCACTTTCCAGCTTCTGGACTTCAAAGGTAAACCATGTTGGCCGCGGACCCGCGCCACATTACCGTGCAAGTATTGACGGGAGACGGGTATAACGTACGAGAACCACGTAACGAGCTCCCTACAGGCCGGGTGCCTGTTCTCGCTCGTTGTGGCGTTGCATCTTTGCCTTGATGCACCGTCTGGTTTCCGCGTGGATCTCTGCATTTTCACTCGCCGAGTCGTTAATGACAGATGACACCTGAGGCCGCTACATCAAAAGCAGGCCGGTGTTGTGCCGCAGAAAAACGAAGTATGGTCCTCGTTTATGGAGCCGGATTCACCAATAGTTCGGTAATTGTATCGCTATCCACACACACGCCCCTCTCAATAAGGGTGTTATATTCAGCTGTTTATCTATCACAATAGCCTCTCGTCAATAACCTTTTAAACCTATTTTTATGTACATTGATCTCATTATATTCATGCCTGGTGTTGAGAGATATGACGCCTCTCTTACCCCGTGCCTCTCTGTAGAGACATGTTCTCTGGACATCACGTCCAAGATCACCAGGTAATCTACCTGAGACCGGCTCACACACTCGGGCGTCTCGGCTCCCTGAGTCACCTTGCAACACATCTTATCGACTGGCTTCATGTCTTTCTTAAGATGAGAGGCTCCGTGCCGGTGCTGCATAATCTGGCACTTGGTTTACCCTCAGTAGGTGCTCCAACACCATTCTTCTTGCTATCTTGCTGGGAGGGTATGACTATGATATCGATTTGTAGTGGAATTTGTAGCCTTTAAACTTTTAGTACACAGGTACGACATTTGCTATCTTCCAACTCTCTGGCAGATCCCTTCTTCTTCCCCCTTCCCCTTCAGGTGAAGTACTGAAGGCCACCACCAGAAATTAAACCATCTGCTGTTGCTTCCTTAAACAATCACCGAGAGACATTGTTGTAAACTCTGTTACCCTTGATGAGTCTGGCGTCTCCAACTGCGTCATTACCTTCTCTGCTCTCAATCATGTCTCTCTGTCTACACTCAGTGCCTCTGTGTGTGTCTGTCACCCATGAGCCTCAAGGTCTCTATCACACATGTGTATGAGTGTGTGTGTTGCTGGAGCATCCATTCCCCCTTCCCTGTCCCCCAGATAACACACAGGCAGCACAGGCTAAACACGCAAGAAAGGACGCAGTAAATGTAGAGATTATTCCTTAGAGAGAATTATGATTATTTACATTAAGAGAGTGAGTGAAGTGTTTGAGTGAATGCGTGCAGGAATGAATGGGTGAGTTTATGCGTTAATGACTTCATGCGTGAGAGAGTGGTGGGATGACAGAGAGAGAGAGAGAGAGAGAGAGAGAGAGAGAGAGAGAGAGAGAGAGAGAGAGGGAGGGAGAGGGAGAGGGAGGGAGGGAGAGTGAGAGGGGGAGAGAGAGGGGAGAGAGGAGGAGAGAGAGGAGAGAGAGATAGAGAGATAGAGAGAGAGAGAGAGAGAGAGAGAGAGAGAGAGAGAGAGTGGGGAGGGAGAGTGAGAGGGAGAGAGAGAGAGAGAGAGAGAGAGAGAGAGAGAGGAGAACACATTGCAGCTCTCACCTGACTCATCAGAGAAGCCTGGCATCTGGGGAAGGACGTGCCAGGGTCAATATTAACAGTCACCTCCGGCGTCTGTGACCTCCTGGGGGGGTTATTTATTTAGTTTCTTAGAATTTTGAGTTAAGGCTCAAGGAATCCCACAGTGGAAATTAAATTCTCACAGACCCACAGATTCCACCGTCTCCACACTTGGAACCTCTATAACCTACCCCGAATACATCAACCACCACTACAATCACCACCACAATCACCACACAACCATCACCACAATAACAGCAACAACAACAACAGCCAATAACAACACCACCACTATCAATCATCCCCCTATACATCTACCCTTATCATTCTTCCATTATTCAAATACCACCATCACTACCAACGTTGGCTCATTGACACCACCACCACTACCACCACTATCGTTGCCTCTCCACCACTATCGTTGGCCTACCACCATCTCGTTGTTGCTCGTTGTTACCTCATCACCACCATCGTTGCTTCACTACCACCACCACCACCACCGTTGTTACACCACCACCACCACATCACCACCACCACCACCACAATCACCACCACCACCAACACGTTGTTACACCACCACCACCATCCACCACACAATCACACCACCACCACCAATCACCACCACCACAATCACCACCACCACACTCGCCTCCAACACTGCTGCCGTTGTCACCAACAGTCCTGGCACCTTCAAGCCACCTTCCTCCACATATTAGTCACCAACACAGAAAGCTTCCAGATTTACCTCTAATCTGTTGAAAGCTTTCGCAAATCTTCGTCTCACGCCGCCGCTTCTGCTCAAGTCGCAGCGTAATTGCTTACAGCACCAGCAGCCACTCCTTGAGACGGTAACCAGCCTCAAGGACGTGCTCTCTCGAGTCTCAGCCCAAGAATGCCTTATGGTCGGTAATGCTTCTATCATGAGATCAGCCAATCACACAACTTTGCAGGTCCTCTGAGAACGCTGCTTAACTTGTGGCCTTTTTCCTTCTTCGTTCCGAGTTGGCGCCCTGGACGGCTTCACTCGCAGCTAAGCCTCTATCTCGGTAAAGCTTTAAGGAGCTTTTTTTGTCACTGACTGTCTTTGATAAAAGCAGCAGGCTGACTTTTGTACCACTCCAATCTTCCTCGCACTTCTCTCTCTCTCTCTCTCTCCTCTCTCTCTCTCTCTCTCTCTCTCTCTCTCTCTCCTCTCTCCATTCACAGCCTCCCCCTCCCCCCTCCTGTTCTTCCGCCTTCCCAAGCCCCCTTTGCTCAGTCCCCGTCTCCACCTGGCGGCAGCAGACAGTCAGGGGCAGACCCCAGACACCAGCACACCTCAGGTCGGGGGCTGAGTGGGGGAATGTTAGTCACAGAAAGCAATTTTATCCCACGTGGGTTCCAAGGAGAACTGTTCTTAAGATGAATATCCGACGCAGCCGCGTCTAACAGCCTGGTTGACCAGATCACCAACCAGGAGGCCTTTTCAAGAGACCGGGCCGCGGGGACGTTGATTCTCGGAATCATCAGAAGGTAACCTCATATCTGATCTTTCAAATGAGACTTAACATATACAACTTTATTATTAACCAATTACCTGTTTTTTATGGTTTTTCCAATCACATTTGCTCGTAGAATCCTGGTAATTCCCGTTCCATACGAGACGTGCAATACTTCGCTGGTATTGGAGTCGCTCTACACAACACAGCTACGATGCACAGAGACAATATCTGTCACTGCACTGTTGTCGTCCACTCAACTGTCAAGTCTTTTATCTTCCTTTCATCCACCGTGCGATATCCTTCCAATCGACACACAACAGCAAGTCAACAGCTTTTCATTATATATCACTCCCCCTCCCCCCCTTGCTTACTTGTTTCTACCTGTTGTTGATATCGAGGATCAATGTCCAACATGAAGCCAGGAGTTATCTAGCGGGGAGCTCAAAGCTATCCAACAGGAATTCAAGAGTCTTGCAACAGGCGCTCAAGAGTCTTGCAAAAGGCGCTCAAGAGTCTTGTAACAGGCGCTCAAGAGTCTTGCAACAGGCGCTCAAGGATCTTTCACTAACATTTAAGCATCATTCTACCAATCATCAACAGTCTATTAGTAGCCACTGAACAGTGATTAATATATCAACAGTCAAACCCATCAACAGTCTGCCAGACAAGAGCAAGGCAACATTCAATCAACAAACGACCAGCGTCATTAACATGTTTTGCAACGTCTCGTCAAACACAGCCTTTGCAACACCAGCTAACACGCCATCCGACATCGAGAAGACCAGCAGCTGGTGACTGAGCTCAGAGTGCTTCATGAACCCCAGCAAGGACCAGGACGGTCTTAGAGTTCACTCAGCGTCCTACAAGAACGAGGGCGAGTTATGAGCAGGGTGGATAGTGACATATTCTCATCCTGAGGGATGGAAGGGATGGAGTTATGAGTTTCTCAAGCAGGGATGAAAGATGGTGTGTTGTCGTGTGGTGGGCGGGAGGGGGGGAGGGGTTCTAGCTCTGATGTAAACATGAATGTTGTATGTGGGGCGAGTGACTGTGTGTGTGTGTGTTTTGGTCTCACCTGAACTGTC
>WNGS01113158.1:40041642-40053569 GCA_020271785.1 Procambarus virginalis | reverse complement strand
CACCTTGTTCAGAGCTTGTAAATTGTTCCAGCCCCTCACACAGGGCTTGTAAATTGTTCCAGGCCCTCACACAGGCCTTGTAAATTGTTCCAGGCCCTCACACAGGCCTTGTAAATTGTTCCAGGCCCTCACACAGGCCTTGTAAATTGTTCCAGGCCCTCACACAGAGCTTGTAAATTGTTCCAGGCCCTCACACAGGCCTTGTAAATTGTTCCAGGCCCTCACACAGGTCTTGTAAATTGTTCCAGGCCCTCACACAGGCCTTGTAAATTGTTCCAGGCCCTCACACAGGCCTTGTAAATTGTTCCAGGCCCTCACACAGGCCTTGTAAATTGTTCCAGGCCCTCACACAGGCCTTGTAAATGACTCCAGCGTCTCCTTCCAGCTTCTATAATTGTGTTTCTCCCATGATAGCGCCCCCCCCCCCCCTCCGCCACCTCTCCAAGCACCAAATGGTCGCTTCATACAGGCATTGTTCACTCTGACACTGCCTGTGTACACCACGCTGTGTACCCTTGTGTACACTCCCGCTGTGACCTGGTGTACACCACGATGTGACCTGGTGTACACCACGCTGTGTACCCTTGTGTACACTCCCGCTGTGACCTGGTGTACACCACGATGTGACCTGGTGTATACTCCCGCTGTGACCTGGTGTGCACCACGATGTGACTTGGTGTATACTCCCGCTGTGACCTGGTGTACACCAGTTAGGCAACGGTTGTGGGGTTTACCTACTATCTTGAGGTTATCTTGATAAGATTTCGGGGCTTAGCGTCCCCCGCGGCCCGGTCCTCGACCAGGCTTCCTTTTTGTTACACATCCCCCAGGAAGCAGTCCGTAGCAGCTGTCTAACTCCCAGGTACCTAGTTATTGCTAGGTGAACAGGAGCATCAGGGTGAAAGAAACATTTTGCCCATTTGTCTCCGCCTCCACCGGGGATCGAACCCGGAACCTCAGGACTACGAATGCGAAGCGCTGTCCACTCAGCTGTCAGGCAGCCCAGCTGTCAGACTAGGTCAATCTTTAGGGGGTACTTCCCCGGGATACTCCCCAAGGGTACTTCTTAGGTCAGATGGGGGCACTGTCTTAAACCAAATGGGACACTGTCTTAGAGCAGATGGGGGCACTGTCGCCGATCAGGTGTGACACTGTCTTAGACCAGTGGGTTGTTTGTTTTGTCATTCATAAGGCACTGTTACCCTCGCTGTCAGTGTAACAGTGCCACCCTATCTATCAGTGCCACCAGCTGTATTATCCAGACCAGGAGAGTCCCACACACAGAACTTTGTTCTTAGTTACATTATCGGAGAGTTTACCAGCTCCTACCACCATTACGAGCCATTAGGCAGCATTTAATGGGTGTTATGATGGGGCGCTGGGTGGGCATTGGATAGGGTTAGGGAAGGCTTGGAATCTATGTAAGAATTGTGGGAGACGTTCAGAGAGTGTAAGACGGGTGAACCCCTTTCGTATATAATTTAACTTCTAGCAGGATAGATATATAACTTAGAGATTAAACAGAAGAGTCAACATGACTGACAGATCAAACAGAAGAGTCAACATGACTGACAGATCAAACAGAAGAGTCAACATGACTGACAGATCAAGCAACAACGGCAGCAACATGACAGGAAACAGGAGAGTGTGAGCCACCAAGCAAGCATACATATGTAAAACCCGATCCCTGCCAATTGCAGGACGTGGGGGGAATATGCAGTTACATCCCGGGAAATGCTGAAAATTTATACCGGAAAAGGGAAAAAATGACGTTTTGGAAAGCGTGGCGGTGCCCCGTCCGCCCTGACGCGTGTAAAAAACTTGTTGAGAGGAAAACTGTGACCTGTAACACCCAGATATTTACGAGGAAGACACACAACGATATAGATGGAGTGAAAAACAAGAAAATGGCTGTGCGGGAAATCCTTCCCAAACATTTCTGAACGCGGCAGGAAGAAGATTCACACGGTAGAAACATGTGTGTGAAGCACTTGAACAATTGGAACCACTCAACAAACAATTATACTGTACTTCTTGTAAAGAACACGGAGTGTTCGAATTATCTCGTAATTTACACGTGATAATAATGAATTATTTATCACGTGTAAATTAACGTGAATTATAAATTTTATTTATCTTCGTAATTTACCACGTGAAAATAATGAATTATCTCGTAATTTACACGTGATAAATAATGAATTAACTCCGTAATTTACACGTGAAAAATAACGAATTATCTCGTAATTTACACGTGATAAATAATGATGATCTCCGTAATTACACGTGAAAAATAACGATTATCTCGTAATTTACACGTGATAAATAATGATTATCTCGTAATTTACACGTGATAAATAACGAATTATCTCGTAATTTACACGTGATAAATAACGAATTATCTGTAATTTACACGTGATAATAATGATTATCTCGTAATTTACACGTGATAAATAACGAATTATCTCGTAATTTACACGTGATAAATAAGAATTATCTCGTAATTTACACGTGATAAATAATGAAATATCTCGGTAATTTACACGTGATAAACAGCGAAATATCTGGTAATTACACGTGATAAACAGCGAATTATCTCGTAATTTACACGTGATAGATAACGAATTATCTCGTAATTTACACGTGATAAATTCTAGATGGTCGGGTTCCAAATCTGCACAGTTCAATTGCAACATGTCTGGAGCGAGAGGCATGGTGGGAACTCTTAAGACATATGGGTATTAAATAAGGTATTAAAAGTATCAACTCAAGACAGAACACTAAACAATAGGTATAAATTGGATAAGATTAGATTTAGGAAAGTCCTGGGTAAATACTGGTTCGGTAGCAGAATTGTTGATTTATGGAACCAATTACCGCGTAAAATAATAGATGTAGGATCCCTTGATTATTTCAAGCGTAGGTTAGACATATCAATGAGATTGGGTGGCTATAGATAGGAGCTGCCTCATATGGGCCAATAGTTCTACTGCACTTACCTTCATTCTTATGTTCTTATATCCCAGAAAAAGTTCTGTTCTAATAAGCAGTTAGAGAACACAGTGTAAGAGGCCCACGACCTATGAATCAACTACTAACAATTAAATGAAGCTTTCAAGAGACAACTGGAGAGGTTTGAGCAACAGTTAGCGGATCAGCCTGGCTGTGGTGGCTCCAGGCTAAGAAAACAACACACAGTGACATCACATTAACGTTATGTATCAATGAGACATCAGTAGGAGCCGTGGGGAGGATTCGAACCTGTGCTCACTGATGTTCGAAAGTGCTAGCTTGGGAGAAGTTAGTATCAGAGTTCGAATCTTCCTCCTTAAGGTTTTTACTGATTTTTCTCAATAATTGTAATGTAATAATGAATAATAGTGTCGGAGGCTTCACAACCACCAGTACCATTACTGGAGGCTTCACAACCACCAGTACCATTACTGGAGGCTTCACAACCACCAGTACCATTACTGGAGGCTTCACAACCACCAGTACCATTACTGGAGGCTTCACAACCACCAGTACCATTACTGGAGGCTTCACAACCACCAGTACCATTACTGGAGGCTTCACAACCACCAGTACCATTACTGGAGGCTTCACAACCACCAGTACCATTACTGGAGGCTTCACAGCCACCACTACCATTACTGGAGGCTTCACAAGCCACCACTACCATTACTGGAGGCTTCACAACCATCACTACCATTACTGGAGGCTTCACAACCACCAGTACCATTACTGGAGGCTTCACAACCACCACTACCATTACTGGAGGCTTCACAGCCACCACTACCATTACTGGAGGCTTCACAACCACCACTACCATTACTGGAGGCTTCACAACCATCACTACCATTACTGGAGGCTTCACAACCACCTCTACCATTACTGGAGGCTTCACCACCACTAGTACCATTACTGGAGGCTTCACAACCACCACTACCATTACTGGAGGCTTCACACCACCAGTACCATTACTGGAGGCTTCACAACCACCACTACCATTACTGGAGGCTTCACAACCACCAGTACCATTACTGGAGGCTTCACACACACACTACCATTACTGGAGGCTTCACAACCACCAGTACCATTACTGGAGGCTTCACAACCACCACTACCATTACTGGAGGCTTCACCACCACCACTACCATTACTGGAGGCTTCACAACCACCAGTACCATTACTGGAGGCTTCACAACCACCACTACCATTACTGGAGGCTTCACCACCACCAGTACCATTACTGGAGGCTTCACACCACCAGTACCATTACTGGAGGCTTCACAACCACCACTACCATTACTGGAGGCTTCACAACCACCACTACCATTACTGGAGGCTTCACAACCACCACTACCATTACTGGAAGCTTCACAACCACCACTACCATTACTGGAGGCTTCACCACCACCAGTACCATTACTGGAGGCTTCACAACCACCACTACCATTACTGGAGGCTTCACAACCACCACTACCATTACTGGAAGCTTCACAACCACCACTACCATTACTGGAGGCTTCACCACCACCAGTACCATACTGGAGGCTTCACAACCACCAGTACCATTACTGGAGGCTTCACAACCACCACTACCATTACTGGAGGCTTCACAACCACCACAACCATTACTGGAGGGCTTCACAACCATCACTACAATTACTGGAGGCTTCACAACCACCAGTACCATTACTGGACGCTTCACAACCACCAGTACCATTACTGGAGGCTTCACAACCACCAGTACCATTACTGGAGGCTTCACAACCACTACTACCATTACTGGAGGCTTCACAACCACCACTACCATTACTGGAAGCTTCACAACCACCAGTACCATTACTGGAGGCTTCACAATCATCACTACCATTACTGGAGGCTTCACAACCACCACTACCATTACTGGAGGCTTCACAACCACCAGTACCATTACTGGAGGCTTCACAATCATCACTACCATTACTGGAAGCTTCACAACCACCAGTACCATTACTGGAGGCTTCACAATCATCACTACCATTACTGGAGGCTTCACAACCATCACTACCATTACTGGAGGCTTCACAACCCCAGTACCATTACTGGAGGCTTCACAACCACCAGTACCATTACTGGAGGCTTCACAACCATCACTACCATTACTGGAGGCTTCACAACCATCACTACCATTACTGGAGGCTTCACAACCACCTCTATCATTATGGAGGCTTCATAACCACCAGTACCATTACTGGAGGTTTCACAACCATCACTACCATTACTGGAGGCTTCACAACCACCACTACCATTACTGGAGGCTTCACAACCATCACTACCATTACTGGAGGCTTCACAACCATCACTACCATTACTGGAGGCTTCACAACCATCACTACCATTACTGGAGGCTTTACAACCACCACTACCATTACTGGAGGCTTCACAACCATCACTATCATTACTGGAGGCTTCACAACCATCACTACCGTTACTGGAGGCTTCACAACCACCACTACCATTACTGGAGGCTTCACAACCATCACTACCATTACTGGAGGCTTTACAACCACACTACCATTACTGGAGGCTTCACAACCACCACTACCATTACGGGAGGCTTCACAACCATCACTACCATTACTGGAGGCTTAACAACCACCACTACCATTACTGGAGGCTTCACAACAACCACTACCATTACTGAAGGCTTCACAACCACCACTACCAACTGGAGGCTTCACAACCATCACTACCATTACTGGAGGCTTCACAACCATCACTACCATTACTGGAGGCTTCACAACCATCACTACCATTACTGGAGGCTTCACAACCATCACTACCATTACTGAGGCTTCACAACCACCACTACTATTACTGGAGGCTTCACAACCATCACTACCATTACTGGAGGCTTCACAACCATACTACCATTACTGGAGGCTTCACAACCATTACTACCATTACTGGGGGCTTCACCACCACAAGTACCATTACTGGAGGCTTCACAGCCATCACTACCATTACTGGAGGCTTCACAACCACCACTACCATTACTGGAGGCTTCACAACCACCACTACCATTACTGGAGGCTTCACCACCACCACTACCATTACTGGAGGCTTTACAACCACCACTACCATTATTGGAGGCTTCACAACCACCACTACCATTACTGGAGGCTTCACAACCATAACTAACATTATTGGAGGTTTCACAACCATCACTACCATTACTGGAGGCTTCACAACCATCACTACCATTACTGGGGGCTTCACCACCACCAGTACCATTACTGGAGGCTTCACAACCACCAGTACCATTAATGGAGGCTTCACATTGAGCAATAACGTATTGACTTTACACTGTGATGGAGCATCACAGAGATCACATCTGAGGGAGTGATGCTGTTATCTCTGACGCCTGAACAACTCTGCTAATTACCTCCACAATTAAACTATTGTTATACAATATAATTAATTGGACAGCCTGAGTAGTTTTTAGTGTGTGTATTGGATAAAGAAAACGGAAACTTACTTAAGGGGTGGTCACTTTATTTTACTTCTATATTTCTTGCATTGACAATTGTGTTGATTTCATTTAAATCATTATGTAGGAAATAGAATTTTGCTGTCTCGTTGTATTTCATTCAATTTACAAGATGACACATAGGTGGTGGGTGACTGTGATAGGCTGGTCGGCGTCGACTCCAGTACCCTCTTTCCTTTTAGGAAATATTGGCTGACATTTTTTTTACATGAAGTCTAGAATTGAGTATTTTATACGTAGAGTATTTTGACAGAGTTCGTAGGTGAATAGCATACCGAGTCTCTCCTTGAATGATAAATGGATCCGCCTGATTGTGTCCCCTGGTAAACCCCCCCCCCCCCATCTGGTGTAACTCCCCCTGGTGTACCGGGCCCCCTGGTGTACCCTAACCATGGTGTATCTCACTAGTATATATACACTCACAGTTTTTTCTTATCCAGATTACGGGCTATTCATGCCCATGATTTTTTTGCAGGGATATTCCTGCGCGGGCCCTAAGCCTCTGGCTGGCCCACTAAGTGTTGCTTGTTTCTGGTTTACTTGGGCGGAGTATGAGTGTTTATGACTCGTGTGGTCGCTTTAGTAAGATTTTGTCCCACGTGTTTAACAATAACTTTCCGGTCTGTTGAATCAATGTTGAAATTTATATTGGTTTGTAACTGTGCACTGTGTTAGATAATGTTCGAGTGATGTGTCGGCTTTATCTTCATCAATCAATCAGTCTAATCCAGCCGTAGCAGCCCCGCTCCTGTGCCAGGTAAGTCCACTACGGGCTCACCATATCCCGTGCTACTTGTAACTTTTTGTTCCGTGTAGCTGATCCTAAAATAACAACATTCTAGTCCAGGTATTCACGACCAAAGATCTCATTCACTTCAAAATATCTACTACTTTTGGGCTATTCATGCCCGTGCCACCCATTGTGGTGGCATCAATCTTCATCAATCAATCAATCTAGCATAGCCAGGGTCAGGACTCATCAGGCATTTATGTGTCGCATTACGAAACCTGTACATCTTCCATCTGAGTCTGTTCTCATTACACAACTTGTGTGACTGGAAACCCCACCACCGAAGTTACAGAGCACCTCACTGTACTTAAGAGTTCATAAAATGTTTCATAAATACCAACAAAGCCGCCATGATTGAGCAAAGATCAACAGGTTTCGTTAGAGACGAGCATAAATGCTTGGTTAGTAAGCTCTTGTGGTGGCGTAATACCCCCTTGAGAGGTCGTAAGCCCCACACCACAACAAGCCGGCAAGAGGTAGATAATATCCGGGCAATAAATATGGCTCTAGTGCTGTTCCCAGCATTAACTGTGGCCTCAATAGGCACCATGATAGCCCACGCACGATGATAATACACTATTTTGATGTGTATAAGTTTGTGTGGTGAGCTGAGCAGGCCATCACAGCTGCTGTGTGGGGGGTGGCTATGACAGCTGCTGTGTGGGGGTGGCCATCACAGCTGCTGTGTGGGGGTGGCCATCACAGCTGCTGTGTGGGGGGTGGCCATCACAGCTGTGGGGGGTGGCCATCACAGCTGTGTGGGGGTGGCCATCACTGCTGTTGTGTGGGGGTGGCCATCACTGCTGCTGTGTGAGGGTGGCTATCACTGCTGCTGTGTGGGGGTGGCCATCACAGCTGTGTGTGGGTGGCCATCACAGCTGAGTGGGGGGGTGGCCATCACTGCTGTGTGTGGGTGGCCATCACAGCTGTGTGGGGGGTGGTCATCACAGCTGTGTGGGGGTGGCCATCACAGCTGTGTGGGGGTGGCCATCACAGCTGTGTGGGGGGAGTGGCCATCACAGCTGTGTGGGGGTGGCCATCACAGCTGTGTGTGGGTGGCCATCACAGCTGTGTGTGGGTGGCCATCACAGCTGAGTGGGGGGGTGGCCATCACTGCTGCTGCGTGTGGGCGGCCATCACAGCTGTGTGGGGGTGGCCATCACAGCTGTGTGGGGGTGGCCATCAGTAGTATAACACGTGCCATATAGCATGTATTTTCTTAATGAAAACGTAGGTTTACGGAACCAGTCCACACCATGTCCGGTTCCTGGTCATTTTCCGACCTGCACCCGTGTGACGCCAGACATGCTGACGGGTGGAGGTGATTGGGCATGTTGGGTGAGGGAGGGAGGGAGGGTGAGTATGGGGACTCCCCCAAGAACAGATAACTTCAAGAAATTAGCTAAACTGAGTAGACATCACGCTACAAGTTCTTGCTTCTTGCTCACTATCATCTTCCGTGTCATCTCCATCTTATCTGGCGATGATGAGATGCTGCGAGTGTCCTCCACTTCCTCCCCGGCTGTGAGGAGCGCTCAATGTCACATAAAACTTACCTCGCCTTAAACCTTCACTTAAACCGGAGTAAAACTCCCGCGAGCACCAGTAAACCTTCTTGAGAGGGTCACCACCTTAATCCGGCGGCGGCTCTCCGGATATTATCTGGCCGCCTCGAGGCACTCTCCTTGCCAGCGGGTGTGTCGCTGCTGAAGACCTTACGAGCCTCCATCACTCGCTCTCTCAGCTTATCCAACTCATGAGACATAAATGAGGACCTCCAGAGGACCACAACACTTCCCTGCATCTGGTCCCTCTCTTGTGGGACCAGACAGAGCCTCCAGGGGACCACAACACTCCCCTGCACCTGGTCCCTCTCTTGTGGGACCAGACAGAGCCTCCAGGGGACCATTATACTCCCCAGCATCTGGTCCCTCTCTTGTGGGACCAGGCAGAGCCTCCAGGGGACCACAACACTCCCCTGCACCTGGTCCCTCTCTTGTGGGACCAGACAGAGCCTCCAGGGGACCATTACACTCCCCAGCATCTGGTCCCTCTCTTGTGGGACCAGACAGAGCCTCCAGGGGACCTCAACACTTCCCTGCATCTGGTCCCTCTCTTGTGGGACCAGACAGAGCCTCCAGGGGACCACAACTCTCCCCTGCATCTGGTCCCTCTCTTGTGGGACCAGGCAGAGCCTCCAGGGGACCACAACACTTCCCAGCATCTGGTCCCTCTCTTGTGGGACCAGACAGAGCCTCCAGGGGACCACAACTCTCCCCAGCATCTGGTCCCTCTCTTGTGGGACCACACAGAGCCTCCAGGGGACCCTCTGGACCTAGAGGGTCCTCGCCACCAGAGTCAAAAGCCTCATAAACCAACTCACGGTTCCTCGCCACAAAGGTTCCCACTCCAATATTGTCCGGCTTATACTTGCGAGCAGATGGCTGGATAAATATGTACATCTTAAAATTCCCCAGACTTATGAGGGTAGCGCTGCCTCCCCCCAGGGCCACGAAGGCAGGGCTGCCCTCCCCCAGGGCCACGAAGGCAGGGCTGCCCTCCCCCAGGGCCACGAAGGCAGCGCTGCCCTCCCCCAGGGCCACGAAGGCAGGGCTGCCCTCCCCCAGGGCCAGGAAGGCAGCGCTACCCTCCTCCAGGGCCACGAAGGGAGGGCTGCCCTCTCCCAGGGCCACGAAGGCAGGGCTGCCCTCCCCCAGGGCCACTAAGGCAGCGCTGCCCTCCCCAGGGCCACGAAGGCAGGGCTACCCACCCCCAGGGCCACGAAGGCAGCGCTGCCCTCCCCCAGGGTTGGGGAGGGAACTATAAACATGGGGTGAGTGTGTGAGGGTGGGGGGGGGTTACCTTGACGACCGCCACACACATCCTCTCTCAACTGTTGTGGTGACGTCACCACAACACACTGCTCCGGGTGGAAGCCCTATGCCAGCCATCACAACTCCCTCCCTCAGCGCCTCCGCTGGGATGCTCAGGCTGGGTTTGGATAGTCAATAATGTCTCCAGTGATACAGGGCACCAAGGACTGTACTGAGCTGCTTCTGTGGTTCTTGTTCGAGGCTTTTCAGGACCAGATTTGTGCTAAGTTACGTTCTTCAACGTCTCCTCCCTCCATATACACCAGGAGTCTCCTCCCTCCATATACACCTGGCGTCTCCTCCCTCCATATACACCAGGAGTCTCCTCCCTCCATATACACCTG
Organism: Procambarus virginalis; assembly: GCA_020271785.1. Taxonomy (NCBI): domain Eukaryota; kingdom Metazoa; phylum Arthropoda; class Malacostraca; order Decapoda; family Cambaridae; genus Procambarus; species Procambarus virginalis. The sequence continues at coordinate 40,043,027 of WNGS01113158.1, read as the reverse complement.
GCGTCTCCTCCCTCCATATACACCAGGAGTCTCCTCCCTCCATATACACCTGGCGTCTCCTCCCTCCATATACACCAGGAGTCTCCTCCCTCCATATACACCAGGAGTCTCCTCCCTCCATATACACCTGGCGTCTCCTCCCTCCATATACACCAGGAGTCTCCTCCCTCCATATACACCAGGAGTCTCCTCCCTCCATATACACCTGGCGTTTCCTCTCTCCATATACACCAGGCGTCTCTCCCTCCATACACCAGGACGTCTCCTCCCTCCATATACACCAGGAGTCTCCTCCCTCCATATACACCAGGCGTCTCCTCCCACCCTATACACCAGGCGTCTCCTCCCTTCCATATACACCTGGCGTCTCCTCCCTCCATATACACCTGGCTCTCCTCCCTCCATATACACCTGGCGTCTCCTCCCTCCATATACACCATGGCGTCCCTCCTCCATGGAGGCATCAGGATAGCCTGGAGGGACGCCCCGGGACTCCAGGCCAGTACCAACATGACACACAACTCCACTTTCCAGCTTCTGGACTTCAAAGGTAAACCATGTTGGCTGCGGACCCGCGCCATATTACCGTGCAAGCCCATTGAACGAAAATAACATTGCAACAGACTTCTGGCGTTGCTTGAAGACGTTTGTGTTAATAGCGATCTCCATTGCACCTTGGAATGAGTTCCTTCTGAAGCCTGGCGAATCACGCAAGTCTATGAGGGCTGTTTCATCATGTGAGGAGCCAGACCCTGGTGGAGCCAGACCTTGGGGGAGCCAGACCCTGGTGGAGCCAGACCCTGGTGGAGCCAGACTTTTGGGGGAGCCAGACCCTGGTGGAGCCAGACCTTGGGGGATCCAGACCTTGGGGAGCCAGACCTTGGGGGAGCCAGACACTGGGGAGCCAGACCATGGGGGAGCCAGACCTTGGGGGAGCCAGACACTGGGGGGAGCCAGACCTTGGGGGAGCCAGACCTTGGGGAAGCCAGACCTTGGGGTTGCCAGACCTTGGGGGAGCCAGACCTTGGGGGAGCCAGACCTTGGGGGAGCCAGACCTTGGGGGAGCCCGACCCTGGGGGAGCCCGACCCTGGGGGAGCCAGACCCTGGGGGAGCCAGACCCTGGGGGAGTCAGACCCTGGGGGAGCCAGACCCTGGGGGAGTCAGACCCTGGGGGAGCCAGACCCTGGGGGAGCCCGACCCTGGGGGAGCCAGACCCTGGGGAGCCAGACCCTGGGGGAGCCAGACCCTGGGGGAGTCAGACCCTGGGAGGAGCCAGACCCTGGGGGAGCCAGACCTGGGGGAGCCAGACCCTGGGGGAGTCAGACCCTGGGGGAGCCAGACCCTGGGGGAGCCCGACCCTGGGGGAGCCAGACCCTGGGGGAGC
>WNGS01113158.1:39977371-40016018 GCA_020271785.1 Procambarus virginalis | reverse complement strand
CCTCAGAACTTTACATTTATCAGCATTAAACTGCATCTGCCAGTCCTTTGACCATTTCAAAACCCTATCTAGATCAACTTGAAGTGATAGTGAGTCCTCCTCCGAATTAATTTCCCTACCGATTTTCGTATCATCATCGGCAAATTTGCAAATGTTGCTACTCAAACCTGAATCTAAATCATTTATATATATTATAAACAACAGAGGTCCCAGGACAGAGCCTTGAGGCACTCCACTTACAACATTTTCCCACTCTGACTTGACTCCATTTATACTAACTCTCTGTTTCCTTTGGTATAGCCATGCCCTAATCCAGCTTAATATAGCACCCCCAATACCATGAGCCTCTATCTTTTTCTTTTTAATCAGTCTTTCATGTGGCACTGTATCGAAAGCTTTGCTAAAGTCAATGGTACACAACATCACAATCCTTAATCTACTGCCTCAACTATGCTAGAATAAAACATAACATAAAGAACATAAGAACAAAGGCACTGCAGAAGGCCTATTGGCCCATACGAGGCAGCTCCTATTTATAACCACCCAATCCCACTCATATACATGTCCAACCCATGCTTGAAACAATCGAGGGACCCCACCCCAACAAGTTACGCGGCAATTGGTTCCACAAATCAACAACCCTGTTACTGAACCAGTATTTACCCAAGTCTTTCCTAAATCTAAACTTATCCAATTTATACCCATTGTTTCGGTTCTGTCCTGTGTTGATACTTTCAATACCCTATTAATATCCCCTTTGTTATGTCCATTCATCCACTTGTAAACCTCTATCATGTCACCCCTAACTCTTCGCCTTTCCAGTGAATGCAATTAAGCTTTGTTAATCTTTCTTCATATGAAAGATTTCTAATTTTGGGAATTAACTTAGTCATCCTACGCTGGACACGTTCAAGTGAATTTATATCCATTCTATAATATGGCGACCAAAACTGAACTGCATAATCTAAATGGGGCCTAACCAGAGCAAGATATAGCTTGAGAATCACACCAGGTGTCTTGTTACTTACGCTGCGATTAATAAATCCGAGTGTCCTATTTGCCTTATTAGACATTCATGCTATATAAAGATCAACGTGGGTTGTTAAATTATTCAGAAGGCTTTATAAAACTAAAACCATGTTGCGACTCAATTATTAATTATAAGAACATAAGAAACATAAGAACAAAGGCAACTGCAGAAGGCCTATTGGCCCATACGAGGCAGCTCCTATTTATAACCACCCAATCCCACTCATATACATGTCCAACCCATGCTTGAAACAATCGAGGGACCCCACCTCCACAATGTTACGCGGCAATTGGTTCCACAAATCAACAACCCTGTTACTGAACCAGTATTTACCCAAGTCTTTCCTAAATCTAAACCTATCCAATTTATACCCATTGTTTCGCGTTCTGTCCTGTGTTGATACTTTCAATACCCTATTAATATCCCCTTTGTTATGTCCATTCATCCACTTGTAAACCTCTATCATGTCACCCCTAACTCTTCGCCTTTCCAGTGAATGCAAATTAAGCTTTGTTAATCTTTCTTCATATGAAAGATTTCTAATTTGGGGAATTAACTTAGTCATCCTACGCTGCACACGTTCAAGTGAATTTATATCCATTCTATAATATGGCGACCAAAACTGAACTGCATAATCTAAATGGGGCCTAACCAGAGCAAGATATAGCTTGAGAACCACACCAGGTGTCTTGTTACTTACGCTGCGATTAATAAATCCGAGTGTCCTATTTGCCTTATTACGAACATTTATGCATTGATCCTTTTGTTTTAAATTATTACTAATTATAACTCCCAGATCCCTTTCGCAATCCGACTTCGCAATCTCAACACCATCTAGCTCGTATCTTGTAACTCTATCATCATACCTAGCCTCAGAACTTTACATTTATCAGCATTAAACTGCATCTGCCAGTCCTTTGACCATTTCAAAACCCTATCTAGATCAACTTGAAGTGATAGTGAGTCCTCCTCCGAATTAATTTCCCTACCGATTTTCGTATCATCGGCAAATTTGCAAATGTTGCTACTCAAACCTGAATCTAAATCATTTATATATATTATAAACAACAAAGGTCCCAAGACAGAGCCTTGAGGCACTCCACTTACAACATTTTCCCACTCTGACTTGACTCCATTTCTCTCTGTTTCCTTTGGTATAGCCATGCCCTAATCCAGCTTAATATAGCACCACCAATACCATGAGCCTCTATCTTTTTAATCAGTCTTTCATGTGGCACTGTATCAAAAGCTTTGCTAAAGTCAAGGTACACAACATCATAATCCTTACCACTATCAACTGCCTCAACTATGCTAGAATAAAAAGATAACAAATTTGTTAAACATGAACGGCCATTTATAAAACCATGTTGCGACTCAATTATTAATTTATGTTTTTCAAGATGAAGACGAATTTTATTTGCTATTATAGATTCGAGTAACTTTCCCACAATAGACGTTAGGCTAATTGGTCGACAGTTAGACGCAAGTGATCTATCTCCTTTCTTAAAAACTGGTATCACATTAGCAACTTTCCAAAACTCTGGCACTCTGACTCTATTGATTTATTAAAAATGATTGACAGTGGGTCACAAAGCTCCTCTTTGCATTCTTTCAGCACTCTGGCAAACACTTCATCCGGTCCTGGGGATTTGTTTGGTTTGAGTTTTACTATTTGTTTAAGAACATCCTCCCTGGTAACTGCTAAACTCGTCAACCTGTCCTCGTCCCCACCCACATAGACTTGTTGGGCTGAAGGCATATTGTTAAGTTCCTCTTTAAGAACATAAGAACATAAGAACAAAGGCAACTGCAGAAGGCCTATTGGCCCATACGAGGCAGCTCCTATTTATAACCACCCAATCCCACTCATATACATGTCCAACCCATGCTTGAAACAATCGAGGGACCCCACCTCCACAATCTTACGCGGCAATTGGTTCCACAAATCAACAACCCTGTTACTGAACCAGTATTTACCCAAGTCTTTCCTAAATCTAAACTTATCCAATTTATACCCATTGTTTCGCGTTCTGTCCTGTGTTGATACTTTCAATACCCTATTAATATCCCCTTTGTTATGTCCATTCATCCACTTGTAAACCTCTATCATGTCACCCCTAACTCTTCGCCTTTCCAGTGAATGCAAATTAAGCTTTGTTAATCTTTCTTCATATGAAAGATTTCTAATTTGGGGAATTATCTTAGTCATCCTACGCTGGACACGTTCAAGAGAATTTATATCCATTCTATAATATGGCGACCAAAACTGAACTGCATAATCTAAATGGGGCCTAACCAGAGCAAGATATAGCTTGAGAATCACACCAGATGTCTTGTTACTTACGCTGCGATTAATAAATCCGAGTGTCCTATTTGCCTTATTACGAACATTTATGCATTGATCCTTTTGTTTTAAATTCTTACTAATTATAACTCCCAGATCCCTTTCGCAATCCGACTTCGCAGAAAGACTAGGGAAAGGCTTTTGATACAGTTCTTGGGGTTATCTTGAGATGATTTCGGGGCTTTTTAGTGTCCTCGCGGCCCGGTCCTCGACCAGGCCTCCACCCCCAGGAAGCAGCCCGTGACAGCTGACTAACACCCAGGTACCTATTTTACTGCTAGGTAACAGGGCATAGGGTGAAAGAAACTCTGCCCATTGTTTCTCGCCGGCGCTTGGGATCGAACCCAGGACCACAGGATCATAAGTCCAGCGTGCTGTCCGCTCGGCCGACCGGCTCCAAACTAAGTTCCACATAAAAGATTGATTAAAAAGATAAGAGGCTCACTGCATTGGGGCTGCTATATTAAGTTGAATTAGGGCATGGCTATACTAAAGGAAAAACAAAGAGTTAGTGTAAATGATTTAAATCAGAGTGGCACGGGCTCACCATAGCCCGTGCTACTTGGAATTTTGTTCCAGGTAGCGAATCTTTAACAACAACAACAACAATCAGAGTGGAAAAATGTTGTATGTGGAGTGCCTCAAGGTTCTGTCCTGGGAACTCTGTTATTCATAATATATATAAATGTTTTAAATTCAAGTTTGAGCAGCAATATTTGCAAATTTGCCAATTATTGAAAATCGGGAGGGAAATAAACACGGAAAAAGACTCGCTATCGCTTGGCTAAAGTCTAGCAATATCAGGGTACTGTTTGAAGCGTGGGTTAGACATCTGAATGAATCTGAGTAGATTTATATAGTCTCACAAATCATTCCTCCCTGCATCATATTTGTCTCCTTGCAGGAGATGATCTTGGAGATGAACCGTGTTGGGATGCTGGTGGACCTGTCTCACGCCTCGGCCAGGACGGCGCTGGACGTGCTGGCCGCCTCCCGCGCCCCTGTCATCTTCTCCCACTCGGCCACCCGCGCCCTCTGTCACATTGACAGGAACCTACCAGACGACATCCTCAGTTCCCTGGTAAATATGTCCTGGGGACCATTCAGGCTTGTTCGCATATATATATATATATATATATATATATATATATATATATATATATATATATATATATATATATATATATATATATATATATATATCGTACCTAGTAGCCAGAACGCAATTCTCGGCCTTCTATGCAGGGCCCGATTTGCCTAATAGGACGAGTGATTGTTTTTATTTTCAATAATTGTTTTCCAATTGGTTTATTTGAAATATTATTATTATATTATGTTAACAACACGAATTACTGACTTAATAATATTAGTTTAGGTTAAATTAAGATAGGTTAGGTTAGGTTAGTTTAGGTAGGGATGGTTAGGTTAGGTTAGGTTAGGTTAGGTTAGGTTAGGTTATATATCTACTTTAGTTTTAACTCAAATGAAAAGAACTCAACTCATACATAATGAAATGGATAGTTTTATTATTTCACAAGAAAAATTTTTGAAAAAATATATAAATTCAGGAAAACTTGGCTTAATAGGCAAATCGGGCCTTGCATACTAGGCCGAGAAGTGTGTTCTGGCTACTAGGTACAACATATATATATATATATATATATATATATATATATATATATATATATATATATATATATATATATATATATATATATATATATAAGCGCCTTTCCGGGAACACAAACTACCCATTCGCCCACAACCACGTGTTTGCTTCCCAACTTATTACTCCAATAATTACAATTGATTCATCACGCTGTTGTGATTTCAGTTTGCATATATTAAAAATAATTTAGGGACGTCTTCTCATCAAAGAAGATTTTGTAATAATAAAATCTGATAATATGGATGGATATGTCTTATGTTGTAGACACAGACAACGGGTAGACTCCTTGAGTAGACACAGACAACGGGTAGACTCCTTGAGTAGACACAGACAACGGGTAGACTCCTTGAGTAGACACAGACAACGGGTAGACCCATTGGGTAGACACGCACAACGGGTAGACCCATTGGGTAGACACATACTACGGGTAGACCCATTGAGTAGACACAGACAACGGGTAGACCCATTGGGTAGACACGCACAACGGGTAGACACATACTACGGGTAGACTCATTGAGTAGACACAGACAACGGGTAGACCCATTGAGTAGACACAGACAACGGGTAGATCCACTGAGTAGACACAGACAACGGGTTGACCCATTGAGTAGACACAGACAACGGGTAGACTCTTTGAGTAGACACAGACAACGGGTAGACTCCTTGAGTAGACACAGACAACGGGTAGATCCATTGAGTAGACACAGACAACGGGTAGACCCATTGAGTAGACAGAGACAACGGGTAGACCCATTGAGTAAACACAGACAACGGGTAGACCCATTGAGTAGACACAGACAACAGTTAGACCCACTGAGTAGACACAGACAACGGGTAGACTCCTTGAGTAGACACAGACAACAGGTAGACCCACTGAGTAGACACAGACAACGGGTAGACTCCTTGAGTAGACACAGACAACAGGTAGACCCATAAAAAAAATGGCGGAACGACCACAAAGGTAAGCCCTCAGTGTTAATTAAATTCCAGACATAAATTCATCAATAACGGGTTATGATAATAATTTAAAGTTTATTAATAAAGAAGCAATATTTGTAACACATTTATGAAGATATTACATCCATATACAAGTGATTATTCTAATATTGGTAATAATAATAACTGTAATGAAAAAATTCATATATTTATAATTAGAGTTCATACATAATACAACTATAAATATACAGAGTCAAAGTACAATATATTGACATATTAATAATTACAATGTTAATATTAAGCTAGGTCGACAAAATACATAGACGATTTACATTGTCATATTATTATTGTTTGGTTACTGTCTCAGGGCTAGGTGCTGGGACCTGGCGGTGGGTCAGGCTAGGTGCTGGGACCTTGTGGTGGGTCAGGGCCAGGTGCTGGGACCTTGAGGTGGGTCAGGGCTAGGTGCTGGGACCTGGTGGTGGGTCAGGGCTAGGTGCTGGGACCTTGTGGTGCGTCAGGCTAGGTGCTGGGACCTGGTGGTGGGTCAGGGCTAGGTGCTGGGACCTGGCGGTGGGTCAGGCTAGGTGCTGGGACCTGGTGGTGGGTCAGGGCTAGGTGCTGGGACCTGGTGATGGGTCAGGGCTAGGTGCTGGGACCTGGTGATGGGTCAGGGCCAGGTGATGGGTCAGGGCTAGGTGCTGGGACCTGGCGGTGGGTCAGGCTAGGTGCTGGGACCTGGCGGTGGGTCAGGCTAGGTGCTGGGACCTTGTGGTGGGTCAGGGCCAGGTGCTGGGACCTTGAGGTGGGTCTGGGCTAGGTGCTGGGACCTGGTGGTGGGTCAGGCTAGGTGCTGGGACCTTGTGGTGGGTCAGGGCTAGGTGCTGGGACCTGGTGGTGGGTCAGGGCTAGGTGCTGGGACCTTGTGGTGCGTCAGGCTAGGTGCTGGGACCTGGTGGTGGGTCAGGGCTAGGTGCTGGGACCTGGCGGTGGGTCAGGTTAGGTGCTGGGACCTGGTGGTGGGTCAGGGCTAGGTGCTGGGACCTGGTGATGGGTCAGGGCTAGGTGCTGGGACCTGGTGATGGGTCAGGGCCAGGTGATGGGTCAGGGCTAGGTGCTGGGGCCTGGTGATGGGTCAGGGCTAGGTGCTGGGACCACGTGGTGGGTCAGGGCTAGGTGCTGGGACCTGGTGGTGGGTCAGGGCTAGGTGGTGGGTCAGGGCTAGGTGCTGGGACCTGGTGGCGGGTCAAGCAAGGTGCTGGGACCTGGTGGTGGGTCAGGGCTAGGTGCTGGGACCTGGTGATGGGCCAGGGCTAGGTGCTGGGACCTGGTGGTGGGTCAGGGCTAGGTGCTGGGACCTGGTGGTGGGTCAGGGCTAGGTGCTGGGACCTGGTGGTGGGTCAGGGCTAGGTGCTGGGACCTGGTGGTGGGTCAGGGCTAGGTGCTGGGACCTGGTGGTGGGTCAGGGCTAGGTGCTGGGACCTGGTGGTGGGTCAGGGCTAGGTGCTGGGACCTGGTGGTGGGTCAGGGCTAGGTGCTGGGACCTGGTGGTGGGTCAGGGCTAGGTGCTGGGCCCTGGCGGTGGGTCAGGCTAGGTGCTGGGACCTGGTGGTGGATCAGGGCTTGGTGCTGGGATCTGGTGGTGGGTCAGGGCTAGATGCTGGGACCTGGTGGTGGCCCCAGGTACCAGGACCTGGTGGTGGCCCCAGGTACCAGGACCTGGTGGTGGCCCCAGGTACCAGGACCTGGTGGTGGCCCCAGGTACCAGGACCTGGTGGTGGCCCCAGGTACCAGGACCTGGTGGCGGCCGCAGGTACCAGGACCTGGTGGTGGGCCCAGGTACCAGGACCTGGTGGCGCCCCAGGTACCAGGACCTGGTGGCGGCCCCAGGTACCAGGACCTGGTGGCGGCCGCAGGTACCAGGATCTGGCCTTGAAACACCTTTCTCTTTCAGGCCGTGAACGAAGGACTCGTAATGGTGAGCTTCTACACAGACTTCCTCACCTGCAGCCACTCGGCCACCATACAGGACGTTGTTGGTACGTATAGTGTGTATAGTGGTGTATGATTCACACGGCCACCATACAAGACGGGTATACATAGTGTGGACTGTCACAAAATGTCACGGTACGCTAGTATTTGGCACATGGTGATGTATGAGGCTGTCATACAGGATGTTCAGGATACTTTACGATGTATCGTTGTGTATGAATATGAGCGTAATGGATATCTGTAGAGTACAGTACATGAGCAGTGTATGGTGTAATAGGCTGTGTATGTTATACATAAGCTGTGTGTAGTGTATATAGGCTGTATATAGGGTATGGTATGAGCTTTGTGTATATTAGCTATGTATTCACCAAGTATTCACCTAATTGTGCTTGCAGGGGTTGAGCTCGGCTCTTCCGACCCGCCTCTCAACTGTCAATCAACTGATTTCCCCACCCCCCCTCCAGGAAGCAGCCCGTAGCAGCTGTCTAACTCCCTTAGGTACCTATTTACTGCTAGATAACAGGAACATCAGGGTGAAATAAACTGCCCATTGGTTTCCGCCATAGCGGGGGATCGAACCTGAACCGGGTACCATTTACATCTAATTGTTTCCGCTGTGGAAACATTGTCCCGTTAAATAACGGGACAATGTTATTTAAACACGGATCTATAAACGCCATAATATGTCTTTAGGAAATCACATTGATCTGTATCATTGACCTCATATATAGTGGAATATTCCCCGCCCCCCAACCATAACAGTTAATATATCTTCAATATGCCACTTTTTCGTCCAGTTTGAAACTTATTACTGAAATCTTTTTTCAACATCCAAGACCTTGAAATTCATGGGGATTCCCTATTTATGGGGATTCCTTACGTATGGGGAATCCCTATTTAAGGGGTCCTTATTTACAGGGATTTCTTATTTATGAGGCGTCCCTATTTATGGGGAATGGAGCTATCAGGAGAAAGCGCCATGTCATTACGACTACATAATGGAAGCACATCTATCATCACTTATTTCATCAAGTGATGCTGGAGGGTACAGTAACCAGCATCCCTCGATGACACTAAAGCTACTGGACCAGACGATGTATCCCCTTGGGTGTTAACAGAAGCACCACAGACCCTCAGCGTACCTCCAGCACTGATCTTTAATTTTTCTATTACAAAGAGAGAATTGCCCCCAGGAAGAAGGCAAACGTGGTACCAATTCACAATGTTGTTAAAGATTCGCTACCTGGAACAAGAAGTTCCAAGTAGCACGGGCTATGGCGAGCCCGTAGTGGATGTTACCAATTCACAAGAAAGGAGGGAGAGAAAAGGCACTTAACAACAGAGCAGTGCCACTGACAAGCAGCCTCCTGCAATGTATTGGAAAGCGTAATAAGAATAAAGCTAGTTACACACACCTGGAGTGAATTAGGGAATTGATCAACCTGACTTTAGGGAAGGAACGTCATGGCTAACGTACCTACTGGAGTTCAATGATAATGAAACTAAAAATAACGGAGAATAAAGAAGGTGGTGTAGATTGTGTATTCCCGGACTGGCAAAGAGCTGTGTATGGTGAATATAAGCTGTGTATGGTGTGTATATAAGCTGTGTATGGTGTGTATATAAGCTGTGTATGGTGTGTATATAAGCTGTGTATGCTGTATATAAGCTGTGTATGGTGTATATAAGCTGTGTATGGTGTGTATATAAGCTGTGTATGCTGTATATAAGCTGTGTATGGTGTATATAAGCTGTGTATGGTGTGTATATAAGCTGTGTATGGTGTATATAAGCTGTGTATGCTGTATATAAGCTGTGTATGGTGTGTATATAAGCTGTGTATGGTGTGTATATGCAACCCATCCTCCGAATTGAAAGTACGATTTAATACTAAGTGTAATAAGTACACTTTCTTACTGTCATAAACAGTGCATAATTGCACTTATGGGGCTGTTACATTTACCCAACTCCCTCCCCCGATTTAATTCTCCTCGTTTTCTGTTAAAACACTCAGAATTTTAGGATGAAGTTTTCAACTTCAGGTTGTAATACACACGTTTTAAATATCAAGAATGTCTTTTTCAGGTTTATTAAACAATATAGATTTTATACAAAATTTTAAAATATCCTGAGTTTTTTTACAATTTATTGACATATTTTAGTTTTGTTTTATTTGTTTTATAAAACTATAATATCAATATAGCTATAGGTTAAGTACTAATTGTAATTAAGAAGCAATAAAATTATTATCTTCAAAAACTAAGACGGTTAGGTGAGGTTGTAGTTTTCTATTCAGATTTCAGGTAAACTCAAATATTCACAATATATTTGACAGTACGATTTAATACTTAGTGAAAATAAGTACAATTCCTAACTGCTATGAATAGTACATTATTGCACTTATTTGTCTCCTTACATTTACCACCCCATTTTTGGAGGACGGGCTGGTATATAAGCTGTGTATGCTGTATATAAGCTGTGTATGCTGTATATAAGCTGTGTATGTTACATATAAACTGTGTATGGTGTATATAAGTTGCGTATGGTGTATATAAGCTATGTATGGTATGAGCTTAGTTTATATAAGCAGTAAGACAGTACGTCACTAGAGATTACTTCTCACACTTGAGGCGCAGGTGGAAGAGGCTAGCATCGGGGGCTCATATACACATGATAACATCAGCAGCATACGCTACACTACCAAAAGTCAGACATCATTCAGGAACCTAAATAAGGAGGCCTTTAGATAGCTATACACCTACGTGAGACTAGTTTATGAGTATGAAGCCCAATTGTGGAGGTCACTAAAAAGCAAGCATAAGGGAAGCTTGAGAAGAATCAGACATTTACGAGGCTCGAACCAGAATTGTGAGGAATATGAACAAACACTGAAATAAGTGGTCCTGACGACGCTAGAAAGAGAGAGGGAGGGGGAGACATGATTGAGACATATAAAATACTTATGGAGGATTGACAGAATGGAAAAGAGGAAATATTCACAATGAATATCATTAGAACAAGAGGGGCTGGATGGAAGTTTAAGAATCAAATGAGTAATAAAGATGTTAAAAGTTTTCTTTTAGCGTAAAAGTAGCGAGAATGGAACAAACTAAAGCAGAACGTTGTAGAAGGGAACTCCATTCATAGTTTTAATTATAGATATGATAATGAAGTCGGTCCTGAGTCACTGCATTACACACACACACACACACACACACACACACACACACACACACACACACACACACACACACACACACACACACACACACTAAGGACAAACCTGTTCTCTGATAAATTTTCCTAGTAATATGTGTAAAATTTAAATACATCCTCACCTGGCACTAATTAGTGTTTTTTATTTATGATCATTTTTATCTGACGTCTGATGCTATTCGAGTCGTTAAAAGTACCTTCGTGGTGTTAATTAGTGTGTGTGTTTTACCCCCCTCCCCCCCCACGGCTCACCCAAGGTCATGACCTACAAGTGCTGCCCAAATGGCTCACATTTAAAACCCTGTCTCCGGGATTATTTATATTTTACATCCAGGTGGCAGCGTGTTACACTGTCAAGCCAGATGGTAATTTGGCTAGCCAGATGGTAATTTGGCCAGCCAGATGGTAATTTGGCCAGCCAGATGGTAATTTGGCCAGCCAGATGGTAATTTGGCTAGCCAGATGGTAATTTGACCAGCCAGATGATAATTTGGCCAGCCAGATGGTAATTTGGCTAGCCAGATGGTAATTTGGCCAGCCAGATGGTAATTTGACCAGCCAGATGGTAATTTGGCCAGCCAGATGATAATTTGGCCAGCCAGATGGTAATTTGGCCAGCCAGATGGTAATTTGGCTAGCCAGATGGTAATTTGGCTAGCCAGATGGTAATTTGACCAGCCAGATGATAATTTGGCCAGCCAGATGGTAATTTGGCCAGCCAGATGGTAATTTGGCCAGCCAGATGGTAATTTGGCCAGCCAGATGGTAATTTGGCCAGCCAGATGGTAATTAGCGTACCGTCGTCCTTCAGGTCACATCAACCAGGTGAGGACGATGGCCGGAGTGGACCACGTTGGTATTGGTGCCGGCTTCGACGGGATCAACAGGTAAGGTTCCCTTCTGCTTCTTCCTGGGTCCTCCCGAGGGCTTCTCTAGGTCCCTGGACCTTCCCTAACTTACAGGGGTCTTTACAAGGTACTTCGGCCCTCTTTTTAGGTCTCTGGATGCCGTCGATCTCCCGAGTTTGCTTGTTGATTATTGGTCTTCTAGTGCTTGAGTCCATGAGTCCCTAAATCTTTCACTAGTTCCTAAGTCTTTATCGAGTCCCTCTAAGTCTTCCATAAGTCCCAAAGCCTTCAATGAATCCTCTAAGATTTCTACGAGTCCCTAAATCTTCCCAAGTCCTTGAGACATTTCCTGAAAATATGGCGTTTTGCTGAAACTTTGAGTCTTATCGGAACTCCAGAAGGCCTTTTTTTAAGACCATTCTGCGAGATAACAGAAAAAGCCTGAGAGACTGAAATTTTTCCCATGTTCCTTTAGTCGTTTTCAGGAAGCTGAAGCGGCCCGCGCTCCTACACAACTCCTGAGAGGCTTCCTCCTTTCCGTAAGCTTTCAAACTTCCTGTAAACTATTTCATGCTCCTCGAGTGACTCCTAATCCTATAAGAGCCCGGTATCACGAATCCCTTAAAGGCAGGAGATTTGGATCCTCTGTTGGCGAGAGGTTTGAATCCCACACCTGCCAGAGTTAAAGCCGCGGGTTCCGGAGTTAATTGGAGTGATTAGCTTTTGTTTGAGCAAGTCCGCAGCTTCGCCTCGTTACTCACCATCTCGATGGTTCACCACCACGTTTTTAACTCAAACTTTGAACCCAGAGAACAGTGTTTTATTGGGAGATAGTCTGCCTGTCTTCTCTCTCTCTCTCTTTCTCTCTCTTTCTCTCTCTCTCTCTCTCACCTCTTGCTTGCCCCATCTCACCATTCTCTCTCTCGTCAGTCACTACTATTTACTCCAGCTTGTTTTTCAAGCTTGGGGAGTTATATCTTGTGTCAAACAGTGTCAAAGGCTTTCTGCCACCCCGAGAAGATGCAGTCAGCCAGTATTATCTTTCCTGTCCAATTACTGATATCCTGAAATGGAATTCCAAAGGGTTTGTCAGGCACGACATCAAGTCTATGAATTCATGTTGAAGCTTTGTTAGAAGCTGTGTGTGTTCTTGGTGTTCCACTATCCCAGATGGTGTGGTGTGGCAACAAGACTCCAGGTCTTGTGTGGCAACAAGACTCCAGGTCTTGTGTGGCAACAAGGCTGCAAGTCTTGTGTGGCAACAAGGCTTCAAGTCTTGTGTGGCAACAAGACTCCAGGTCTTGTGTGGCAACAAGACTCCAGGTCTTGTGTAGCAACAAGGCTCCAGGTCTTGTGTAGCAACAAGGCTCCAGGTCTTGTGTGGCAACAAGACTCCTGGTCTTGTGTGGCAACAAGGCTCCAGGTCTTGTGTGGCAACAAGACTCCAGGTCTTGTGTGGCAACAAGACTCCTGGTCTTGTGTGGCAACAAGGCTCCAGGTCTTGTGTGGCAACAAGACTCCAGGTCTTGTGTGGCAACAAGACTCCAGGTCTTGTGTAGCAACAAGACTCCTGGTCTTGTGTAGCAACAAGGCTCCTGGTCTTGTGTGGCAACAAGACTCCAGGTCTTGTGTGGCAACAAGGCTCCAGGTCTTGTGTGGCAACAAGGCTGCAAGTCTTGTGTGGCAACACTTCATTAAGAAGCCTCAAAGGCCTGAACAGATTCAGAGGAAGAGGAGCGAAGCGGCCAAGCTCTAACGTAAACATTGTATTGCTGCGTGTAACAATGACGAGAGACGCCATGCTCCCTCATTTGACCATCTGTGACTCCTCTCTCTTTGTAGCTCTCTGTCTCTCCTCTCTCTTTGTAGCTCTCTGTCTCTCCGCTCTCTTTGTAGCTCTCTGTCTCTCCTCTCTCTTTGTAGCTCTCTGTCTCTCCTCTCTCTTTGTAGCTCTCTCTTTCTCCTCTCTCTTTGTAGCTCTCTCTCTCTCCTCTCTGTTTGTAGCTCTCTGTCTCTCCTCTCTCTTTGTAGCTCTCTGTCTCTCCTCTCTCTATGTAACTCTGTCTCTTTCTCTGCCCTTTCTCTGTATCTCTCCTCATTTCTGCCTCTTCTCCTCGCTTGTGTTCCTGTTCCATTTGTAAACTGATCTCAGCTTTCTGAAAATCAGTGATCCATTTTCCTAGCATTCAACAAAGCAGTTAGGGAGTATATACACGCATCACGGGGCGCCAGTCTTCATTACACCACAGGGACTGTTAAAGGCGAATGTGGGAACGAACGGGCACGTAAATACTGTGATGAAACGAGTGGTGGCTGGCCAGACGAGCAAACACACACGCAAGTAGACACATAAATGCACACAAAAGCAGATATTTATACAAGCAAACAAATAGACAAGAACACAAGAGACATGAGCCACAGAGACGTTAGAAGGAACTTTTTCAGTGTCAGAGTAGTTAACGGATGGAATGCATTAGGCAGTGATGTGGTGGAGGCTGACTCCATACACAGTTTCAAGGGTAGATATGATAGAGCCCAGTAGGCTCGGGAATCTGTACACCAGTTGATTGACAGTTGAGAGGCGGGACCAAAGAGCCAAAGCTCAACCCCCGCAAGCACAAATAGGTGAGTACAAATAGGTGAGTACAGAGAGCCAAGCACGCAGATAAGTAGGCAGAAATACAAAGAGGTAGACACAGAGACAGGCACTCCTGGCGCCTCGTGAATGTCTAGCAAGCCCTCGTGGGACAGAGGCTGACAGCAAGTTTTCTCTCTGTCTATGACAGTAAACTCTGGTCAGGGTCCCCGTGAGCCCAACACCCCAAGCTTCCTGGTCTACGGGATTCAGGAATCAAATCAGAATGAGAAAGTTTCTTTGGATGTTTTTTGTTTAAAATAACAAACAATTAAGGCTGGAGCGAACAAGCGAGCATCCACCAAAATCTCACTGCGAAGAAATATTAAAATTTATTAAATGCTTAATTATTATGCAAATGAATGACACATTATTTTGTATATAATAGTAAGAGAGTTGCATCAAGTGACGTTATAAAAACTGGAGATTAAAGCCCAGTGTTAACATGAATAGACTTATGATAGAGTGAGAACGACAGCAACCGCTCCCGCCGCCTGCATAATGAATGATTGACATTTTGTGAAGAAAAAAATATTGGGATAAATTTGATGACAGGTTCATTGTTAGTAGGGAACTAAAGAGAGATCCCTGCTGTGTTCCTGTAGCAAGGTGAACACTCTGTTCACCTAGTTGTGCTTGTGGGGGTTGAGCTCTGGTTCTTTGGTCCCGCCTCTCAACTGTCAGTCAACTGGTGTACAGATTCCTGAGCCTACTGGGCTCTATCATATCTACATTTGAAACTGTGTATGGAGTCTGCCTCCACCACATCACTGCCTAATGCATTCCATTTGTTAACTACTCTGACATTGAGCAAATTATTTCTAATGTCTCTGTGGCTCATCTGGGTACTAAGTTTCCACCTGTGTCCCCTTGTTCGTGTCCCACCCGTGGTGAAGAGTTTGTCTTTGTCCACCCTGTCAATTCCCCTGAGAATTTTGTAGGTGGTTATCATTGTAGGTGGTGGCTGTCTCCCCCTCCCCTACTCTTCAGTCTTCCAGGGACGTGACGTTTTGCTCCCTTAGCCATTCCTCGTAGCTCATACCTCTCAGTTATGGGACTAGTCTGGTGGCATACTTTTGAATCTTCTCTAACACTGTCTTGTGTTTAGGTATGGACTCCAGGCTGGAGCTGCATACTCCAGGATTGGTCTGACATAAGTGGTACACATAGTCCTGAACGCTTCCTTACATAACTTTCTAAAGGCAGTTCTTATGTTGGCCAATCTAGCATTTGCCGCTGATGATATCCTTTTGAAGTGGGCCTCTGGGGACAGGTTCAGTGTGATATCAACCCCCAGATCTTTCTCACTATTTGACTCTTGTAGGATTTCACCTCCCAGATGGTACCTTGTGTTCAACCTTGTGCTCCCTTACCTAACTTCATTAATTTACACTTTCCCGAGTTAAACTTTGGAAGCCATTTTATAGACCAGAAATCTCCAGTTTGTTCAGGTCGTCCTGTAGTCTCTGTCTATCTTCATCTGTCATGATTCTTATCATAATTTTTTCATCATCAGCAAACATTGAGACGAATGAGTCTATACCCTCTGGAAGATCGTTACCATACATTAGAAACAGGATGGGTCCAAGTACAAACCCTGTGGGACTCCGCTGGTGACATCTCGCCACTCTGGTGTCTCCCCCCTCACAGTTACTCTCTGTTTCCTGTTGCTTAGATACTCCCTTATCCACTGGAGCACCTTACCTTTTACTCCTGCCTGTTTCTCCAACTTTTGTAACAACCTTTTATGGGGTACACCAGCACACCTACACCACATACAGCATCATACCCAGGCCACCTACACCACATACAACCTCATACCCAGACCACCTACACCACATACAGCATCATACCCAAGCCACCTACACCACATACAGCCTCATACCCAGGCCACCTACACCACATACAGCATCATACCCAGACCACCTACACCACATACAGCCTCATACCCAGGCCACCTACACCACATACAACCTCATACCCAGGCCACCTACACCACATACAACCTCATACCCAGGCCACCTACACCACATACAGCATCATACCCAGGTCACCTACACCACATACAGCATCATACCCAGGCCACCTACACCACATACAGCATCATACCCAGGCCACCTACACCACATACAGCATCATACCCAAGCCACCTACACCACATACAGCCTCATACCCAAGCCACCTACACCACATACAGCATCATACCCAGGTCACCTACACCACATACAGCATCATACCCAAGCCACCTACACCACATACAGCATCATACCCAGGTCACCTACACCACATACAACCTCATACCCAAGCCACCTACACCACATACAGCATCATACCCAAGCCACCTACACCACATACAGCATCATACCCAAGCCACCTACACCACATACAGCATCATACCCAGGCCACCTACACCACATACAACCTCATACCCAGGCCACCTACACCACATACAACCTCATACCCAGGCCACCTACACCACATACAACCTCATACCCAGGCCACCTACACCACATACAACATCATACCAAGCCACCTACACCACATACAGCATCATACCCAGGCCACCTACACCACATACAGCCTCATACCCAAGCCACCTACACCACATACAACATCACGCCGAGGGTAGCTTCAGAACAGAGCACATTTTAAACAACCGAGTCTCCCAGCTCTAACACCAGCTGAACGACATCCAACTATCTCTCCTCCCTCGCCGAGAGACTCCTAACTCTCCTTCCTTACTCCCGCAGGACGCCGGAGGGACTGGAGGACGTCTCGCGGTACCCTGAACTCTTCGCCGAACTGCTGAAGGATCCCACCTGGTCCTTGCAGGATCTGAAGAAGCTTGCTGGCCTCAACCTCCTACGAGTCTTCAGGAGAGTGGAACAGGTGCTGATGCCCGTGTTGTAGAGGCAGTTGATTGGCTGTTGTATGGCTGACTGGTTGAGTGGTTGTTGCAGTTCTCTTGAACAGTTGTTGGTTAACTGTTGACTGACTTTTGGAAGGCTGGTGTATGTTGGCTGGATTTTGACAGGCTGATGAATTCTTGCTGGCGGACGTTTGCAAGACTGACAGTGCAAGAAAATGCAGACTGCCCACCCTTCTTTTTCTTGCCTAAGTTTTGATGCCTGGTCATAGAATTCTATTAAGCATTCTAATTATATTAATTATTTTAATTATTCTATTGATGACGTTCGCAAGGCTGTAGAATTTTACATGGAAGAATATTATTTTCTTGTAAGAACGGATAACAATGAAGACATTATTCATTCACCAAGTGTAAAATGAATGAAAGCTTTAACATGGCAACCAGAAGGGAAACAGCTACACAATACGTCAACCCGTTCTCGCACTTGCTTATAGTCAATATTGGCTTATTTAATAAGTGCATATGTGACATACTAATTGGTTGTGAATATTTTAGTTTACCTTGAAAAGCTTCATAGAAAACACCGACCTCACCTAACCTTCTTAGTATGTTAAGATAAGCATCTTATTGCTTCTTAATTACAATTATTACTTAACATATACCGTTGATTACATATGTATGTACACCTTTAGTACACAATAAGGGCACAACAGGTACACAATAAGTACAATATATGTGCTGTTATATCTGCTTATCTGGATCTGGGGCTTCATATGTGCTTTGATGTGCTCCTGGTCTTCTACCTGAGGTGTGTTGTGATCTGCTCGTGTGCTTCCGGTGCCTCAGATGTGCTGTGATCTGTTCCTGGGCTTCTGGTACCTGAGGTGTACAGTGATGTGTTCGTGACCTTTTGGTGGCTGAGGCGTGTTGTAATGTGCTAGTGGATATGTGCTGGTGGATGAGATGTGCTGGTGGGTGAAGTGTGCTGGTGGGTGAGCTGTGCTGGTGGGTAAGCTGTGCTGGTGGGTGAGCTGTGCTGGTGGGTGAGCTGTGCTGGTGGGTGAGATGTGCTGGTGGGAGATGTGCTGGTGGGTGAGATGTGCTGGTGGGTGAGATGTGCTGGTGGGTGAAGTGTGCTATGTGCGTGTGGCTGAGGTAACCAAGAGGATATGATGTGCCGGTAGTTGAGATGTGCTGTGATCTGCAGGTACGAGAGGAGCTGGGAGGGGAGAAGCCCTCCGAGGAAATCATCCCCATTCACGACATCGACGCCCGTTGGCCGTGCAGGTACAAGTTTGCCAGCCTTGATGACGCCCGCACCTGACCGCCCACGCCCTGTTGGCCCACGCCAGGAACGCCCGCGTCCTCATCGCTCCCGCCCGGTCCGCCTACGCCATGACATCATAAGCCAACATCCTGACGGTCGGCGCCCTGATGGTCACGCCGTAGCCTCCTATTAGCATCAAATTGGCCACACACTTGTATTGAAATACCTCGCCCTCACCCCTCAGTGGCGGGAAGTGCAATCATTGGTTGTCGAGTGGCGGGAAACGCAATCATTGGTTGTCGAGTGGTGGGAAACACAATCATTGGTTGTCGAGTGGCGGGAAACACAATCATTGGTTGTCGAGTGGCGGGAAGCACAATCATTGGTTGTCGAGTGGCGGGAAACACAATCATTGGTTGTCAAGTGGCGGGAAACACAATCATTGGTTGTCGAGTGGCGGGAAGCACAATCAATGGCTGTCAAGTGGCGGGAAACACAATCATTGGCTGCTCAGTAATTTTTACAGTTTTTCTACAATAAATGACTGGTCAATTACTTTGGAAAAATACAAGAAATTAAGAGTTTAAAGATATAATTAAAGGCTAGGGAAATAATTATGGATCGGGAAATAATTAATGATAGGGAAATAATTGTCAGGGGGAAATTATGGATATGGAGATCAATTTATGTGGTACACATCCCAGGGTCTTGTGATGAGCCGCCTGGTGTAACCCTTGTACGGTGCACATGTACACTGTACACACACACACACGTACTGCAGCAATACGGTGTACATTTAAGTACACACACCGTGTACGTTAAGGAATTATGGTCACACGTATGTACACTTCGTCTCCACCATACTCACACACCCTCTCTATCACCTCCTGATCCTTCCCCACACACCGCTGGGTTCACCCTACACAAGTAGTCAAAATACATACGTTTTGGTGGTAATTTAGGTTCTGAGCATTTAACATGATGGTGTTGTAGTGTGTTCATTCCCCCATTGGTCCCACACCCTCTCCTGGCCACCCTCCACCACCTCACACTACACCATCACTCACCCTCACACTCCACCATCACTCACCCTCACATAAATGTCTGAATTTGTTGCTTGTCTGCCATTGTATTTCAATAAACATTTCACAGGTTCGTGGTGTTTTTTAGTACCTTACCCCCCCCCATCGTTAACTGATTTCACTCATACGTTGTAAGTACCCAGGTGAGGCAGCGGCAGTACCCAGGTGAGGCAGTGTCAGTACCCAGGTGAGGCAGCGGCAGTACCCAGGTGAGGCAGCGGCAGTACCCAGGTGAGGCAGCGTCAGTACCCAGGTGAGGCAGCGGCAGTACCCAGGTGAGGCAGCGGCAGTACCCAGGTGAGGCAGCGGCAGTACCCAGGTGAGGCAGCGGCAGTACCCAGGTGAGGCAGCGTCAGTACCCAGGTGAGGCAGCGTCAGTACCCAAGCGAGGCAGCGGAAGTCCACCTATATTCATACCTGGCGGGTCTCATCTTGCAATCTAGATGTCTTATGTGTGAGAGGCGTGTGGGTGATGGGGTCACGTGTGGGTGATGGGGGTCACGTGTGTAAGACAGGTGTGTGTGGGGGGACACTGGGGAGGGTTGGGGGAGTTGGTGTGGCCGAGCTGAGTGCCATGTGAGAGACGGCGTGACCGCGTCGAGGACAATTCCTCAAAAAGATAACATCGAACCATGAACAGGGAAGCTTTACTCTAATACATGACCCCTCCAAGCTTTCAGTGATATTTTTCAAGAAGCACAAAGAAAACCTAGTCCACGTAGATTGTGTACCCCATCTTTGTGAACACCTCAAGACACCTTTGTGAGCACCTGAGAGACCTTTGTGTACAGCTGAGACACTTTTGTGTACACCTGACACACAGTGATCACTTAACAATACTGAGATACACACTGGAAAGTTATCTTCACCAGCTGAATGTAATAATTCTGTCCACAGCCCACTTGTTAGACAGTTACTGTCCGGGTGCCGTCACTGTGGCTGTCACCCTCCACACCCACAGGTCACCCTCCACCACCACAGGTCACCCTCCACCACCACAGGTCACCCTCCACCACAGGTCACCCACCACCACCACAGGTCACCCTCCACCACCACAGGTCACCCTTCACCACAGGTCACCCTCCACCACAGGTCACCCTTCACCACCACAGATCACCCTCCACCACCACAGGTCACCCTCCACACCCACAGGTCACCCTCCACCACAGGTCACCCTCCACCACCACAGGTCACCCTTCACCACAGGTCACCCTCCA
The DNA here is from genome assembly GCA_020271785.1 of Procambarus virginalis. Classification (NCBI taxonomy): domain Eukaryota; kingdom Metazoa; phylum Arthropoda; class Malacostraca; order Decapoda; family Cambaridae; genus Procambarus; species Procambarus virginalis. The sequence goes on along the minus strand of WNGS01113158.1, from coordinate 39,994,913 downwards.
CCACAGGTCACCCTTTACCACCACAGATCACCCTCCACCACCACAGGTCACCCTCCACACCCACAGGTCACCCTCCACCACAGGTCACCCTCCACCACAGGACACCCTCCACCACCATAGGTCACCCTCCACCACCACAGGTCACCCTCCACCACAGGTCACCCTCCACCACAGGTCACCCTTCACCACCACAGGTCACCCACCACCACCACAGGTCACCCTCCACCACAGGTCACCCTCCACCACCACAGGTCACCCTCCACCACCACAGGTCACCCTCCACCACCACAGGTCACCCTCCACCACCACAGGCCACCCTCCACCACCACAGGTCACCCACCACCACAGATCACCCACCACCATAGGTCACCCTCCACCACCACAGGTCACCCTCCACCACCACAGGTCACCCTCCACCACCACAGGTCACCCACCACCACAGGTCACGAGTGGCTCAAGCCTGAGCAACAACCTAGCCTAGTTTCTCCACACCACTTGATAGGCTAACTAATTTTACATGCCAAAGGCTATGGAAACTCCTTCTCTCCATTAGCGGGCATAACATGTGTACACTTGGATTTGGTACAAGGCTCCATTTGGAGCACCCGGCCGCCAGCGGATTATACAGTCTGCAACTGCCTTACAAACTCCCTGATTGGCTCCTCGCCCTAGCCGAGTTCTCATTGGCTGGCTCACCTCCTCCCCGCTCGCGGAGTGGAGCTCCCAGCGACACCCTCCTAGGGAGATTGCGTCCCTAAACTTGCATAAGGTTATTAGCTTGGTGAGCGCGGCGTAGTTCTCCTTGTGGCATAGTTCCCCCAAGCCACTTCCTCCTCGTGGTCTGTGCCTCAATACGGGTCACGAACCACTGAGAAAAGAGCAGCGTCGCCACAAGGGTGATGAGGCCAACATTAACCACTATTGACTAGTACATCTAGCCTACCTCATTTGCTAAAATATTTGGAAAAAGTAATTATAAATCAGTTTTATTGCTATTTTTCAAAGCATAACACATTGAGTTGCTTGTCACTTTGGATTCTGGCCATAGAGTACCAACGCTACTCTAATACAAATGGTTGGCTTGATATAGAGCTCTTGACAATAATGAGTACCCCAGGGGTAGTACCACGGGGGAGTACCCCAGTGGAGTACCCCGTGGGAGTACCCCGGTGGAGTACCCCGAGGGAGTACCCCAGGGGAGTACCACGGGGGAGTACCCCGGTGGAGTACCCCGAGGGAGTACCCCAGGGGAGTACCACGGGGGAGTACCCCGGGGAGTACCCCAGGGGAGTACCACGGGGGAGTACCCCGGGGGAGTACCCCAGGGGAGTACCACGGGGAGTACCCCGGGGGAGTACCCCAGGGGAGTACCACGGGGGAGTACCCCGGTGGAGTACCCTGGGGGAGTACCCCGTGGGAGTACCCCCTAAAGATTGACCTAGTCTGACAGCAGGGTGGACAGCGCTTCGCATTCGTAGTCCCGAGGTTCCTGGTTCGATCCCCGGTGGAGGCGGAGACAAATGGGCAAAATGTTTCTTTCACCCTGATGCGCCTGTTCACCTAGCAATAACTAGGTACCTGGGAGTTAGACAGCTGCTACGGACTGCTTCCTGGGGGATGTGTAACAAAAAGGAAGCCTGGTCGAGGACCGGGCCGCGGGGACGCTAAGCCCCGAAATCTTATCAAGATAACCTCAAGATAGTAGGTAAACCCCACAACCGTTGCCTAACTGGTGTACACCAGGTCACAGCGGGAGTATACACCAGGTCACATCGTGGTGCACACCAGGTCACAGCGGGAGTATACACCAGGTCACATCGTGGTGTACACCAGGTCACAGCGGGAGTGTACACAAGGGTACACAGCGTGGTATGCACCAGGTCACATCGTGGTGTACACCAGGTCACAGCGGGAGTGTACACAAGGGTACACAGCGTGGTGTACACAGGCAGTGTCAGAGTGAACAATGCCTGTATGAAGCGATCATTTGGTGCTTGGAGAGGTGGCGGAGGGGGGGGGGGCGCTATCATGGGAGAAACACAATTATAGAAGCTGGAAGGAGACGCTGGAGTCATTTACAAGCCCTGTGTGAGGGCCTGGAACAATTTACAAGCCCTGTGTGAGGGCCTGGAACAATTTACAAGCCCTGTGTGAGGGCCTGGAACAATTTACAAGACCTGTGTGAGGGCCTGGAACAATTTACAAGCCCTGTGTGAGGGCCTGGAACAATTTACAAGCCCTGTGTGAGGGCCTGGAACAATTTACAAGCCCTGTGTGAGGGCCTGGAACAATTTACAAGACCTGTGTGAGGGCCTGGAACAATTACAAGACCTGTGTGAGGGCCTGGAACAATTTACAAGCCCTGTGTGAGGGCCTGGAACAATTTACAAGCCCTGTGTGAGGGCCTGGAACAATTTACAAGCCCTGTGTGAGGGCCTGGAACAATTTACAAGACCTGTGTGAGGGCCTGGAACAATTTACAAGACCTGTGTGAGGGCCTGGAACAATTTACAAGACCTGTGTGAGGGCCTGGAACAATTTACAAGCCCTGTGTGAGGGCCTGGAACAATTTACAAGCCCTGTGTGAGGGCCTGGAACAATTTACAAAGCCCTGTGTGAGCATTACAAGCCCTGTGTGGGGGCCTGGAACAATTTACAAGCACTTGTGAGGGCCTGGAACATTTACAAGCCCTGTGTGAGGGCCTGGAACAATTTACAAGCCCTGTGTGAGGGCCTGGAACAATTTACAAGCCCTGCGGGAGGGTCTGGAACAATTACAAGCCCTGTGTGCGGCCTGGAACAATTTTGGGGCCCTGTGTGACGGCCTGGAACAATTACAAGCCCTGTGTGACAGCCTACAATCATTTACAAGCCTGTGTGAGGGCCTGGAACAATTTACAAGCCCTGTGTGAGGGCCTGAACAATTTACAAGCCCTGTGTGAGGCCTGGAACAATTTACAAGCCCTGTGTGAGGGCCTGGAACAATTTACAAGCCCTGTGTGAGGGCCTGGAACAATTTACAAGCCCTGTGTGAGGGCCTGGAACAATTTACAAGCTCTGAGCAAGGTGATGACTTAGGTGAACAAAGTATTGGATGCTGGACCTTACTCACCAGCTTTGGGAGTGGTCGGGTGGTGGAGTGCGTGGGAGGGGGGGGGATAAGGAAAGGGGGGTGGGGGGGAGGGTGTGTGGGGGGATAGAATGCGACGGTGAAAAGATGTTATAATGACACAGTGAGTACAGAAGACACCGCAAGGGTGAGGGAGGCGCCAGTGTGTGTCAAAAGACAAGGTATAAGGGTGTATGTGTGAGGAGCGAGGTGTGGTGGAGAGGGTGTGTGAAGCAGACCCGGGCACCGCCGGGTAACTCATCTAGTGTACTAACAATGACCTGCTGCAGGCGAGGAGCCTCATTAGGGCTGAAGGGTCGTACGCTACACCAACAAGGACAATGGGGTCAGGGTCAGATGACAGGACCTGGCTAATTACTAGGGGTGGGGGGGGGGGTGTGATGCCACATAACACCCATATAGAGATACTGAAACTATTTACAGCCACTTGGAACTACGTATGTCAGACCTGACAAGGCACGCTCCAGTCTGGAGCTCTGCACCTCATCTCAAAAGTATCTAAATNATATATATATATATATATATATATATATATATATATATATATATATATATATATATATATATATATATATATCGTACCTAGTAGCCAGAACGCAATTCTCGGCCTTCTATGCAGGGCCCGATTTGCCTAATAGGACGAGTGATTGTTTTTTTTTTCAATAATTGTTTTCCAATTGGTTTATTTGAAATATTATTATTATATTATGTTAACAACACGAATTACTGACTTAATAATATTAGTTTAGGTTAAATTAAGATAGGTTAGGTTAGGTTAGTTTAGGTAGGGATGGTTAGGTTAGGTTATATATCTACTTTAGTTTTAACTCAAATGAAAAGAACTCAACTCATACATAATGAAATGGATAGTTTTATTATTTCACAAGAAAATTTTTGAAAAAATATATAAATTCAGGAAAACTTGGCTTAATAGGCAAATCGGGCCTTGCATACTAGGCCGAGAAGTGTGTTCTGGCTACTAGGTACAACATATATATATATATATATATATATATATATATATATATATATATATTATATATATATATATATATATATATATATATATATAAGCGCCTTTCCGGGAACACAAACTACCCATTCGCCCACAACCACGTGTTTGCTTCCCAACTTATTATTCTCCAATAATTACAATTGATTCATCACGCTGTTGTGATTTCAGTTTGCATATATTAAAAATAATTTAGGGACGTCTTCTCATCAAAGAAGATTTTGTAATAATAAAATCTGATAATATGGATGGATTTGTCTTATGTTGTAGACACAGACAACGGGTAGACTCCTTGAGTAGACACAGACAACGGGTAGACTCCTTGAGTAGACACAGACAACGGGTAGACTCCTTGAGTAGACACAGACAACGGGTAGACCCTTGGGTAGACACAGCACAACGGGTAGACCCATTGGGTAGACACATACTACGGGTAGACCCATGAGTAGACACAGACAACGGGTAGACCCATTGGGTAGACACGCACAACGGGTAGACACATACTACGGGTAGACCCATTGAGTAGACACAGACAACGGGTAGACCCATTGAGTAGACACAGACAACGGGTAGATCCACTGAGTAGACACAGACAACGGGTAGATCCACTGAGTAGACACAGACAACGGGTTGACCCATTGAGTAGACACAGACAACGGGTAGACTCCTTGAGTAGACACAGACAACGGGTAGACTCCTTGAGTAGACACAGACAACGGGTAGATCCATTGAGTAGACACAGACAACGGGTAGACTCCTTGAGTAGACACAGACAACGGGTAGACCCATTGAGTAGACAGAGACAACGGGTAGACCCATTGAGTAGACACAGACAACAGGTAGACCCCTGAGTAGACACAGACAACGGGTAGACCCATTGAGTAGACACAGACAACAGGTAGACCCACTGAGTAGACACAGACAACGGGTAGACCCATTGAGTAGACACAGACAACAGGTAGACCCACTGAGTAGACACAGACAACGGGTAGACTCCTTGAGTAGACACAGACAACAGGTAGACCCACCGAGTAGACACAGACAACGGGTAGACTCCTTGAGTAGACACAGACAACAGGTAGACCCATAAAAAAAAATGGCGGAACGACCACAAAGGTAGCCCTCAGTGTTAATTAAATTCCAGACATAAATTCATCAATAACGGGTTATGATAATAATTTAAAGTTTATTAATAAAGAAGCAATATTTGTAACACATTTATAAAGATATTACATCCATATACAACAAGTGATTATTCTAATATTGGTAATAATAATAACTGTAATGAAAAAATTCATATATTTATAATTAGAGTTCATACATAATACAACTATAAATATACTGAGTCAAAGTACAATATATTGACATATTAATAATTACAATGATAATATTAAGCTAGGTCGACAAAATACATAGACGATTTACATTGTCATATTATTATTGTTTGGTTACTGTCTCAGGGCTAGGTGCTGGGACCTGGCGGTGGGTCAGGCTAGGTGCTGGGACCTTGTGGTGGGTCAGGCTAGGTGCTGGGACCTTGAGGTGGGTCTGGGCTAGGTGCTGGGACCTGGTGGTGGGTCAGGCTAGGTGCTGGGACCTTGTGGTGGGTCAGGGCTAGGTGCTGGGACCTGGTGGTGGGTCAGGGCTAGGTGCTGGGACCTTGTGGTGCGTCAGGCCTAGGTGCTGGGACCTGGTGGTGGGTCAGGCTAGGTGCTGGGACCTTGTGGTGGGTCAGGGCCAGGTGCTGGGACCTGGTGGTGGGTCAGGGCTAGGTGCTGGGACCTAGTGGTGGGTCAGGGCTAGGTGCTGGGACCTGGTGATGGTCAGGGCTAGGTGCTGGGACCTGGTGGTGGGTCAGGGCCAGGTGCTGGGACCTGGTGGTGGATCAGGGCTTGGTGCTGGGATCTGGTGGTGGGTCAGGGCTAGGTGCTGGGACCTGGTGATGGGTCAGGGCCAGGTGATGGGTCAGGGCTAGGTGCTGGGGCCTGGTGATGGGTCAGGGCTAGGTGCTGGGACCACGTGGTGGGTCAGGGCTAGGTGCTGGGACCTGGTGGTGGGTCAGGGCTAGGTGCTGGGACCTGGTGGTGGGTCAGGGCTAGGTGCTGGGACCTGGTGGCGGGTCAAGCTAGGTGCTGGGACCTGGTGGTGGGTCAGGGCTATGTGCTGGGACCTGGTGATGGGCCAGGGCTAGGTGCTGGGACCTGGTGGTGGGTCAGGGCTAGGTGCTGGGACCTGGTGGTGGGTCAGGGCTAGGTGCTGGGACCTTGTGGTGGGTCAGGGCCAGGTGCTGGGATCTGGTGGTGGGTCAGGGCCAGGTGCTGGGACCTAGTGGTGGGTCAGGGCTAGGTGCTGGGACCTGGTGGTGGGTCAGGGCTAGATGCTGGACCTGGTGGTGGCCCCAGGTAACAGGATCTGGTGGTGGCCCCAGGTACCAGGACCTGGTGGCGGCCGCAGGTACCAGGACCTGGTGGCGGCCCAGGTACCAGGACCTGGTGGTGGCCCCAGGTACCAGGACCTGGTGGCGGCCGCAGGTACCAGGACCTGGTGGTGGCCCCAGGTACCAGGATCTGGTGGTGGCCCCAGGTACCAGGACCTGGTGGCGGCCGCAGGTACCAGGACCTGGTGGTGGCCCCAGGTACCAGGACCTGGTGGCGGCCGCAGGTACCAGGATCTGGCCTTGAAACACCTTTCTCTTTCAGGCCGTGAACGAAGGACTCGTTATGGTGAGCTTCTACACAGACTTCCTCACCTGCAGCCACTCGGCCACCATACAGGACGTTGTTGGTACGTATAGTGTGTATAGTGGTGTATGATTCACACGGCCACCATACAAGACGGGTATACATAGTGTGGACTGTCACAAAATGTCACGGTACGCTAGTATTTGGCACATGGTGTATGAGGCTGTCATACAGGATGTTCAGGATACTTTACGATGTATCGTTGTGTATGAATATGAGCGTATGGATATCTGTAGTGTACGGTATATAAGCAGTGTATGGTGTATAGGCTGTGTATGTTATACATAAGCTGTGTGTAGTGTATATAGGCTGTATATAGGGTATGGTATAAGCTTTGTGTATACTAGCTATTTATTCACCAAGTATTCACCTAATTGTGCTTGCAGGGGTTGAGCTCGGCTCTTCCGACCGCCTCTCAACTGTCAATCAACTGATTTCCCCCCCCCCCTCCAGGAAGCAGCCCGTAGCAGCTGTCTAACTCCCTTAGGTACCTATTTACTGCTAGATAACAGGAACATCAGGGTGAAATAAACTGCCCATTGGTTTCCGCCATAGCGGGGATCGAACCTGAACCTGTACCATTTACATCTAATTGTTTCCGCTGTGGAAACATTGTCCCGTTAAATAACGGGACAATGTTATTTAAACACGGATCTATAAACGCCATAATATGTCTTTAGGAAATCACATTGATCTGTATCATTGACCTCATATATAGTGGAATATTCCCCGCCCCCAACTATAACAGTTTAATATATCTTCAATAGCATTTGCCACTTTTTCGTCCAGTTTGAAACTTATTACTGAAATAATTTTTCAACACCCAAGACCTTGAAATTCACGGGAATTCCCTATTTCTAGGGATTCCTTACTTATGGGGAGTCCCAATTTATGAAATTATTTGTGGACGTCCCTATTTATGGGGATTCCTTACGTATGGGGAGTCCCTATTAAGGAGTCCTTATTTACAGGGATTTCTTATTTATGAGGCGTCCCTATTTATGGGGAATGGAGCTATCAGGAGAAAGCGCCATGTCATTACGACTACATAATAGAAGCACATCTATCATCACTTATTTCATCAAGTGATGCTGGAGGGTACAGTAACCAGCATCCCTCGATGACACTAAAGCTACTGGACCAGACGATGTATCCCCTTGGATGTTAACAGAAGCACCACAGACCCTCAGCGTACCTCCAGCACTGATCTTTAATTATTCTATTACAAAGAGAGAATTGCCCCAGGAAGAAGGCAAACGTGGTACCAATTCACAATGTTGTTAAAGCTTCGCTACCTGGAACAAGAAGTTCCAAGTAGCACGGGCTATGGCGAGCCCGTAGTGGATGTTACCAATTCACAAGAAAGGAGGGAGAGAAAAGGCACTTAACAACAGACTGTGTGACAAGCAGCCTCCTGCAATGTATTGGAAAGCGTAATAAGAATAAAGCTAGTTACACACACCTGGAGTGAATTAGGGAATTGATCAACCTGACTTTAGGGAAGGAACGTCATGGCTAACGTACCTACTGGAGTTCAATGATAATGAAACTAAAAATAACGGAGAATAAAGAAGGTGGTGTAGATTGTGTATTCCCGGACTGGCAAAGAGCTGAGTATGTTACATATAAGGTGCGTATGGTGTATATAAGCTGTGTATGCTGTATATATGCTGTGTATGCTGTATATAAGCTGTGTATGTTACATATAAGGTGTGTATGCTGTATATAAGCTGTGTATGCTGTATATAAGCTGAGTATGTTACATATAAACTGTGTATGGTGTATATAAGTTGCGTATGGTGTATATAAGCTATGTATGGTATGAGCTTAGTTTATATAAGCAGTAAGACAGTACGTCACTAGAGATTACTTCTCAAACTTGAGAGGCAGGTGGATGAGGCTAGCATCGGGGGCTCATATACACATGATAACATCAGCAGCATACGCTACACTACCGAAAGTCAGACATCATTCAGGAACCTAAATAAGGAGGCCTTTAGATAGCTATACACCTACGTGAGACTAGTTTATGAGTATGAAGCCCATTGTGGAGGTCACTAAAAAGCAAGCATAGGGAAGCTTGAGAAGAATCAGACATTTACGAGGCTCGAACCAGAATTGTGAGCAATATGAACAAACACTGAAATAAGTGGTCCTGACGACGCTAGAAAGAGAGAGGGAGGGGGAGACATGATTGAGACATATAAAATACTTATGGAGGATTGACAGAATGGAAAAGAGGAAATATTCACAATGAATATCATTAGAACAAGAGGGGCTGGATGGAAGTTTAAGAATCAAATGAGTAATAAAGATGTTAAAAGTTTTCTTTTAGCGTAAAAGTAGCGAGAATGGAACAAACTAAAGCAGAACGTTGTAGAAGGGAACTCCATTCATAATTTTCATTATAGATATGATAGTGAAGTCGGTCCTGAGCCACTGCATTACACACACACACACACACACACACACACACACACACACACACACACACACACACACACACACACACACACACACACTAAGGACAAACCTGTTCTCTGATAAATTTTCCCAGTAATATGTGTAAAATTTAAATACATCCTCACCTGGCACTAATTAGTGTTTTTTTTATTTATGATCATTTTTATCTGACGACTGATGCTATTCGAGTCGTTAAAAGTACATTCGTGGTGTTAATTAGTGTGTGTGTTTTACCCCCCTCCCCCCCCACGGCTCACCCAAGGTCATGACCTACAAGTGCTGCCCAAATGGCTCACATTTAAAACCCTGTCTCCGGGATTATTTACATTTTACATCCAGGTGGCAGCGTGTTACACTGTCAAGCCAGATGATAATTTGGCCAGCCAGATGGTAATTTGGCCAGCCAGATGGTAATTTGGCCAGCCATATGGTAATTTGGCTAGCCAGATGGTAATTTGACCAGCCAGATGGTAATTTGGCCAGCCAGATGGTAATTTGGCCAGCCAGATGGTAATTTGGCCAGCCAGATGGTAATTTGGCCAGCCAGATGGTAATTTGGCCAGCCAGATGGTAATTTGGCCAGCCAGATGGTAATTTGGCCAGCCAGATGGTAATTTGGCCAGCCAGATGGTAATTTGGCCAGCCAGATGGTAATTTGGCCAGCCAGATGGTAATTAGCGTACCGTCGTCCTTCAGGTCACATCAACCAGGTGAGGACGATGGCCGGAGTGGACCACGTTGGTATTGGTGCCGGCTTCGACGGGATCAACAGGTAAGGTTCCCTTCTGCTTCTTCCTGGGTCCTCCCGAGGGCTTCTCTAGGTACCTGGACCTTTCCTAACTTACAGGGGTCTTTACAAGGTACTTCGGCCCTCTTTTTAGGTCTCTGGATGCCGTCGATCTCCCGAGTTTGCTTGTTGATTATTGGTCTTCTAGTGCTTGAGTCCATGAGTCCCTAAATCTTCCACTAGTTCCTAAGTCTTTATCGAGTCCCTCTAAGTCTTCCATAAGTCCCAAAGCCTTCAATGAATCCTCTAAGATTTCTACGAGTCCCTAAATCTTCCCAAGTCCTTGAGACATTTCCTGAAAATATGGCGTTTTGCTGAAACTTTGAGTCTTATCGGAACTCCAGAAGGCCTTTTTTTAAGACCATCCTGCGAGATAACAGAAAAAGCCTGAGAGACTGAAATTTTTCCCATGTTCCTTTAGTCGTTTTCAGGAAGCTGAAGCGGCCCGCGCTCCTACACAACTCCTGAGAGGCTTCCTCCTTTCCGTAAGCTTTCAAACTTCCTGTAAACTATTTCATGCTCCTCGAGTGACTCCTAATCCTATAAGAGCCCGGTATCACGAATCCCTTAAAGGCAGGAGATTTGGATCCTCTGTTGGCGAGAGGTTTGAATCCCACACCTGCCAGAGTTAAAGCCGCGGGTTCCGGAGTTAATTGGAGTGATTAGCTTTTGTTTGAGCAAGTCCGCAGCTTCGCCTCGTTACTCACCATCTCGATGGTTCACCACCACGTTTTTAACTCAAACTTTGAACCCAGAGAACAGTGTTTTATTGGGAGATAGTCTGCCTGTCTTCTCTCTCTCTCTCTTTCTCTCTCTTTCTCTCTCTCTCTCTCACCTCTTGCTTGCCCCATCTCACCATTCTCTCTCTCGTCAGTCACTACTATTTACTCCAGCTTGTTTTTCAAGCTTGGGGAGTTATATCTTGTGTCAAACAGTGTCAAAGGCTTTCTGCCACCCCGAGAAGATGCAGTCAGCCAGTATTATCTTTCCTGTCCAATTACTGATATCCTGAAATGGAATTCCAAAGGGTTTGTCAGGCACGACATCAAGTCTATGAATTCATGTTGAAGCTTTGTTAGAAGCTGTGTGTGTTCTTGGTGTTCTACTACCCCAGATGGTGTGGTGTGGCAACAAGACTCCAGGTCTTGTGTGGCAACAAGACTCCAGGTCTTGTGTGGCAACAAGACTCCAGGTCTTGTGTGGCAACAAGGCTCCAGGTCTTGTGTGGCAACAAGGCTGCAAGTCTTGTGTGGCAACACTTCATTAAGAAGCCTCAAAGGCCTGAACAGATTCAGAGGAAGAGGAGCGAAGCGGCCAAAGCTCTAACGTAAACATTGTATTGCTGCGTGTAACAATGAAGAGAGACGCCATGCTCCCTCATTTGACCATCTGTGACTCCTCTCTCTTTGTAGCTCTCTCTCTCTCCTCTCTCTTTGTAGCTCTCTGTCTCTCCTCTCTCTTTGTAGCTCTCTCTCTCTCTCCTCTCTCTTTGTAGCTCTCTCTCTCTCCTCTCTGTTTGTAGCTCTCTGTCTCTCCTCTCTCTATGTAACTCTGTCTCTTTCTCTGCCCTTTCTCTGTATCTCTCCTCATTTCTGCCTCTTCTCCTCGCTTGTGTTCCTGTTCCATTTGTAAACTGATCTCAGCTTTCTGAAAATCAGTGATCCATTTTCCTAGCATTCAACAAAGCAGTTAGGGAGTATATACACGCATCACGGGGCGCCAGTCTTCATTACACCACAGGGACTGTTAAAGGCGAATGTGGGAACGAACAGGCACGTAAATACTGTGATGAAACGAGTGGTGGCTGGCCAGACGAGCAAACACACACGCAAGTAGACACATAAATGCACACAAAAGCAGATATTTATACAAGCAAACAAATAGACAAGAACACAGAGACATGAGCCACAGAGACGTTAGAAGGAACTTTTTCAGTGTCAGAGTAGTTAACGGATGGAATGCATTAGGCAGTGATGTGGTGGAGGCTGACTCCATACACAGTTTCAAGGGTAGATATGATAGAGCCCAGTAGGCTCGGGAATCTGTACACCAGTTGATTGACAGTTGAGAGGCGGGACCAAAGAGCCAAAGCTCAACCCCCGCAAGCACAAATAGGTGAGTACAAATAGGTGAGTACAGAGAGCCAAGCACGCAGATAAGTAGGCAGAAATACAAAGAGGTAGACATAGAGACAGGCACTCCTGGCGCCTCGTGGATGTCTAACAAGCCCTCGTGGGACAGAGGCTGACAGCAAGTTCTCTCTCTGTCTATGACAGTAAACTCTGGTCAGGGTCCCCGTGGGAGCCCAACACGCCAAGCTTCCTGGTCTACGGGATTCAGGAATCAAATCAGAATGAGAAAGTTTCTTTGGATGTTTTTTGTTTTAAAATAACAAACAATTAAGGCTGGAGCGAACAAGCGAGCATCCACCAAAATCTCACTGCGAAGAAATATTAAAATTTATTAAATGCTTAATTATTATGCAAATGAATGACACATTATTTTGTATATAATAGTAAGAGAGTTGCATCAAGTGACTTTATAAAAACTGGAGATTAAAGCCCAGTGTTAACATGAATAGACTTATGATAGAGTGAGAACGACAGCAACCGCTCCCGCCGCCTGCATAATGAATGATTGACATTTTGTGAAGAAAAAAATATTGGGATAAATTTGATGACAGGTTCATTGTTAGTAGGGAACTAAAGAGAGATCCCTGCTGTGTTCCTGTAGCAAGGTGAACACTCTGTTCACCTAGTTGTGCTTGTGGGGGTTGAGCTCTGGTTCTTTGGTCCCGCCTCTCAACTGTCAGTCAACTGGTGTACAGATTCCTGAGCCTACTGGGCTCTATCATATCTACATTTGAAACTGTGTATGGAGTCTGCCTCCACCACATCACTGCCTAATGCATTCCATTTGTTAACTACTCTGACATTGAGCAAATTATTTCTAATGTCTCTGTGGCTCATCTGGGTACTAAGTTTCCACCTGTGTCCCCTTGTTCGTGTCCCACCCGTGGTGAAGAGTTTGTCTTTGTCCACCCTGTCAATTCCCCTGAGAATTTTGTAGGTGGTTATCATTGTAGGTGGTGGCTGTCTCCCCCTCCCCTACTCTTCAGTCTTCCAGGGACGTGACGTTTTGCTCCCTTAGCCATTCCTCGTAGCTCATACCTCTCAGTTATGGGACTAGTCTGGTGGCATACTTTTGAATCTTCTCTAACACTGTCTTGTGTTTAGGTATGGACTCCAGGCTGGAGCTGCATGCTCCAGGATTGGTCTGACATAAGTGGTACACATAGTCCTGAACGCTTCCCCACATAACTTTCTAAAGGCAGTTCTTATGTTGGCCAATCTAGCATTTGCCGCTGATGATATCCTTTTGAAGTGGGCCTCTGGGGACAGGTTCAGTGTGATATCAACCCCCAGATCTTTCTCACTATTTGACTCTTGTAGGATTTCACCTCCCAGATGGTACCTTGTGTTCAACCTTGTGCTCCCTTACCTAACTTCATTAATTTACACTTTCCCGAGTTAAACTTTGGAAGCCATTTTATAGACCAGAAATCTCCAGTTTGTTCAGGTCGTCCTGTAGTCTCTGTCTATCTTCATCTGTCATGATTCTTATCATAATTTTTTCATCATCAGCAAACATTGAGACGAATGAGTCTATACCCTCTGGAAGATCGTTACCATACATTAGAAACAGGATGGGTCCAAGTACAAACCCTGTGGGACTCCGCTGGTGACATCTCGCCACTCTGGTGTCTCCCCCCTCACAGTTACTCTCTGTTTCCTGTTGCTTAGATACTCCCTTATCCACTGGAGCACCTTACCTTTTACTCCTGCCTGCTGCTCCAACTTTTGTAACAACCTTTTATGGGGTACACCAGCACACCTACACCACATACAGCCTCATACCCAGGCCACCTACACCACATACAACCTCATACCCAGGCCACCTACACCACATACAACCTCATACCCAGGCCACCTACACCACATACAGCATCATACCCAGACCACCTACACCACATACAACCTCATACCCAGGCCACCTACACCACATACAGCATCATACCCAGGCCACCTACACCACATACAACCTCATACCCAGACCACCTACACCACATACAACCTCATACCCAGGCCACCTACACCACATACAGCATCATACCCAACCCACCTACACCACATACAGCATCATACCCAACCCACCTACACCACATACAGCCTCATACCCAGGCCACCTACACCACATACAGCCTCATACCCAAGCCACCTACACCACATACAACATCACGCCGAGGGTAGCTTCAGAACAGAGCACATTTTAACAACCGAGTCTCCCAGCTCTAACACCAGCTGAACGACATCCAACCATCTCTCCTCCCTCGCCGAGAGACTCCTAACTCTCCTTCCTTACTCCCGCAGGACGCCGGAGGGACTGGAGGACGTCTCGCGGTACCCTGAACTCTTCGCCGAACTGCTGAAGGATCCCACCTGGTCCTTGCAGGATCTGAAGAAGCTTGCTGGCCTCAACCTCCTACGAGTCTTCAGGAGAGTGGAACAGGTGCTGATGCCCGTGTTGTAGAGGCAGTTGATTGGCTGTTGTATGGCTGACTGGTTGAGTGGTTGTTGCAGTTCTCTTGAACAGTTGTTGGTTAACTGTTGACTGACTTTTGGAAGGCTGGTGTATGTTGGCTGGATTTTGACAGGCTGATGAATTCTTGCTGGCGGACGTTTGCAAGACTGACAGTGCAAGAAAATGCAGACTGCCCACCCTTCTTTTTCTTGCCTAAGTTTTGATGCCTGGTCATAGAATTCTATTAAGCATTCTAATTATATTAATTATTTTAATTATTCTATTGATGACGTTCGCAAGGCTGTAGAATTTTACATGGAAGAATATTATTTTCTTGTAAGAACGGATAACAANCCGAGTCACAAACACACTACACGCCTTCCTGGAGGAGGGAACTTGAGGTTGTGATGTTCCTTAAAGTTACCAGTATATTTTGAGCTAACATTTGCACTAATATCGGTCTTAACGTTGTGTCCAGACCGTTCTCTTTATTGGCCACAACGTACAAAATACAGAGACTAGCAGTGGGCGTCCATCAGTCTCAGGAGACTGTGAGTTGCGCTCTGGTTGTCGGTCTGGAGTGGCCTCTCCAGGGCGCCAAGGCAGGGTAGGTTGATACGGGGAAGAAGCAGTCACCCATGGCAGGTTAGAGACTAAACCAACCAGAAAACGCCACCCACCTTACCTTAACCAACTAATGTATATAGAGCGGATTTTTCTGAGCCTCTACGTATTTTAGTACTTTTGTTATTGGTACGTTGGGGACGACAACGTACAAAATTAGTTGTATTAGTTGAGAGGACGGTTGTGCCGCTATCAACTACCAACTAACAAACAGCCTTGTTAGTATCAAATCGTTTGTGGCTCTTTGATCGAGTGTTCCAACTTTGATGACAATGGTGTTTATTGTCATGATGATTATGATGATCAAGACGACAAATGGAACGAAGAAATAATAACATAATAATAATCTTAAGTTATTTGTTTACTAGTGTACCGTCTTGCTTCTTTATGTTGACCAGTGTACGTCTTGCTTCTTTATGTTGACCAGTGTACCGTCTTGCTTCTTTATGTTGACCAGTGTACGTCTTGCTTCTTTACGTTGACCAGTGTACCGTCTTGTCCCTCTTAATGTTGACCAGTGTACCGTCTTGTCCCTCTTAATGTTGACCAGTGTACCGTCTTGCACCTTAAATTGTCTCTGTCTAAAGAAGACCTTAACATTATGCCATCAGTTGAGCGGTCAATATGGTGGGACAGAGGACAGGTCGGCTAGTTTAGCAGTTAAGAGGGACAATGTTACTAAACAAATAGAAAAACTCAATTCAGACAAATCCCCAGGGCCGGGCCAAGTGTCTGCCAGGGTGCTTAAAGAATGTATAAGAGGGGCTTTGCGAGCAGTTGTCTACCATATTTAATCAGTCATTTGAGTCAGGTAGAGTGGCAGAGTCGTGGAAGGTTGCTAATGTGGTACCAATTTTTTATAAAGGAAATAGATCACTTGTATCAGACTATCGGCCAATTAACTTTACGTATATTGTGGGAAAATTGCTTAAATCGATAATTGCAAAAGAAAATTGATAATTTTCTTCATCTTGAAAAATATAGATTAATCAATGATTCGCAACATGGTTTCACTAAGGACCGTTCATGTTGTCAAACTTCCTATTATACGATTCTAGCATAGTTGAGGCAGTTGATAGTGGTAAGGTTTGCGATGTTGTGTACCTGACTTTAGCAAAGCTTTTGATACAGTGCCACAAAAAAGACTGATTAAAAAGTTAGAGGCTCGTGGTATGGGGGTGCTATATTAAGTTGAATTGGGGCATGGCTATACCAAAGGAAACAAAGAGTTAGTATCAATGCGGTAAATCTGAGTGGGAAAATGTTGTAAGTGGAGTGACTCAAGGCTCTGTCATGGGGCCTCTGTTATTTATTATATATGTAAATTATTTAAATTCAGGGTTGAGGAGCAATATTTGCAAACGACGATACAAAAATCGGAAGGGAAAAAACTCGGAAGACTCAAAATCACTTCAAGGCGATATAAATAGGGTTTTGAAGTGGCCAAAAGACTGGCAGTGCAGTTTAATGCAGGCAAATGTAAGGTTTTGAGGCTAGGTAATGATGATAGTTACACGGTATCAGCTGAATGGTGTTGAAATTGTGAAGTTTGATGGCGAAAGGGATCTGGGAGTCATGATTACTGATAGATATACACTGCCTCACCCACCAATGACCAGTGTACCGTCTCACCCACAATGACCAGTGTACCGTCCACCCACAATGACCACTGTACCATCTCACCCACAATGACCAGTGTACCGTCTCTCCCACAATGACCATGTGTACCGTCTCACCACAATGACCAGTGTACCGTCTCACCCACAATGACCAGGTACCGCCTCACCCACAATGACCAGTGTACCGTCTCACCCACAATGACCAGTGTACCGTTCACCCACAATGACCACTGTACATCTCACCCACAATGACCAGTGTACCGTCTCACCCACAATGACCACTGTACCATCTCACCCACAATGACCAGTGTACCGTCTCACACAAATGACCACTGTACCGTCTCACCCACATATACCAATGTACCATCTCACCCTCAATGGCTAGTGTACCGTTCACCCACAATGGCTAGTGTACCGTTTCACCCACAATGGCCAGTGTACCATCTCACCACAATGACCAGGTACCGTCTCACCACAATGACCAGTGTACCGTCTCACCCACAATAACCAGTGTACCGTCTCACCACAATGACCACTGTACCGTCTCATCCACAATGACCACTGTACCGTCTCTCCCACAATGAC
>WNGS01113158.1:39953456-39975170 GCA_020271785.1 Procambarus virginalis | reverse complement strand
TATTCCTGTGTGGGCGTTAAGCCTCTTGCTGGCCCACTAAGTGTTGCACAACTCTGTCTTACTTAAGTGGTGGATGAGTGTTTACGACTCGTATGTTGACTTCACTAAGTTTATGGCTAATGTCTTTTACAGCTTGTGTGTTTTTAAATCTCAGTGGTAATCTTGTTTAGTTGGTAACTCTGCACTGTGTTGGATCATTTTCCGGTGGTGTTGGGCGTGTCTCCAGTGCTCACGTTTCCTTTCATGTTGTTGTTAAAGATTTGCTACCTGGAACAAAAGTTCCATGTAGCACGGGCTATGGTGAGCCCGTAGTCTCTTCATCTTATGATGTTGCAACTGCTGTGTTGTGGTAAATGTACATCTTCTGCATTGTTCTATCTCTAATAATTGTCTTAATCTGTGCTAGACCCTGTGGTATGTAAACTTCTATATTCCTCATCTATGTTGCAAGTTTTGCAACTTCATCTGCACTGTATATCTCTGATGTTCCTACATATTTGGCACCCAGTTTGAGCATTTACATTAATGCTACGACATGTGTGTGGTGGTCATGGATGTTGTCGCGTATGTGTTCTTGTTGCAAGGTTTCAATGGCAGTTCTTGAATTTGTATGTATCATAACATGTCTGTGTTCAGCAAGAGTTTGTTCAAAGCCTTTTGAATGGTTAGCATCTCTCTCGAGCACCATTTAAGAGAGTCTTCAACTAACTACAGAATGTCCTGTCTTAACTGCAGCTCCGGATTCTTTCCTTGCTGGTCTACTGATCTGTTTAAGTATGTCTGTCAGAGGCCAAGTTGTTTCAGTAATCATTAGTGCAATGTTGCGTATCTGATGAGGGTCCGTCTGACTCTTTTCCTTGAAGGGCCATAATCTTAAGGTCTGCCGGGGGGGGGGGGTCCCAAGGGGGTGGTATAACGAGGTCTGGCATCTATCTCGTCAACACTTCTCTCAGTGATTATCTTTGTGATCTTCAATGTATTCACATATCCACTTGTTGCTATTGGAAGCTTTCAAACTTGCAAGCTTGTTGACCTGCAAGTTTGAAATTACTGTATTCTACATGAAGGGAGATCACTGTAGCCAGACCTGAGTTAACTATTCCTGGTAATGTTGCTGTGCAGTTGGCAAGACTTGCTTCTCTAGTGAAGCCAAAAATGTCTTTATGCGGTCTCCAGTCTTCCACAGGAGGCTCTTTCAGACCTTCCATTCTGCACTTGTACAGATGAATAACATTAATGAAATGGGTTGTAATTGCCAGATTATTTCGGCTTAGGAATCGAAATGATGTTTGCTTTCTTCCCAGAGGTCAATACTGGTGGTCGTAGTTGTGGTTGTACCACAGACGTGTAGTACAGTCCTACCCTAAGCTTCAACACCTCCCTCCCCCCCTCCAAGACTACTGTGATCTGCCCTTCTATTCCACACTCCCCCCCCCCCCCGCTCTCTAGTCTGAATGCTGACTCAAAAATGTGAAAAGATCAGGAAGGGTAACAAGAGACAATCTGGGGTGAGTTGAGTCAGGAACGGAGCAGAAAGTAATAATAATAGTAATTAGTAATTGATAATTATGAGGAAAAAGCGCCATAGTGTGATTATGTCATTGAAAGAAGGAGATGAGCCACCATGAGCTACCCATACTCATGGTGGCTGGAAATAAAAGTAGGTGGGGTCTTTTCACGAAAATCTCACTTGCGGAATTGGTAAACAATAACCTTAAAGGCAGGAAGTGGCGATGCAGACAGCCCCTTCACAAGAGGCAATAACGAGCTACCACAAAGGAGAAGGGCACTTGTAGTGGCAGGAATTAAGGATCGGTAAGGAACCAATTAAGAGGAATGGACAGCGAAGGAGAGAGCTGAAGTGACCGAGGCCCTAAGAACAAACTCCATATTTACAAAGTGACAGAGATGTGTCTTCAGAAGGATATTGGAAAGTAAGTCAGTGGCAACACTAGAGGCAGGTAAGACGTGCAAGGAGAGAGAGAGAGAGAGAGAGAGAGAGAGAGAGAGAGAGAGAGAGAGAGGAGAGAGAGAGAGAGAGAGAGAGAGAGAGAGAGAGAGAGAATCTCCCAACATAATAACATCATAGGTAAGTGGAGAACCCCTCATCTATGAGCTCGACAACCCTAGAGATAACAACAACAGAACCATAAACAACTTCACTTCCCTCATTTCAACATACTCCTTCCTCTACCCACCTTCTAACCCCCCCCCCCTCCCTGCCATCCCAGCCCTACTCTATCCCTGTCCACTAGCCTCACCCGTCCATTCCCCCTCTAACTAGCCCGGATCCCAAACCGTCTCCTCCTCCTCCTCCTCCCGCTCACTCCAACACCTCACAATCCACCTCCACACACACACAGTCATCCGGCCTTTGTTCTAAATTTTAACTTACTACAGCACTTAAATTTTCAACTCTCCTCTGTTTAGCTCGTTTCAAACCCTCCTTCTCTCCTCCCATTGTTTTCTGGCTTCGTTCCAGCACATCCCTACACAGTTTCATGCACTTCAGCACCCTTGTACACAGCTTCACTCCAGCACCCTTGTACACAGCTTCACTCCAGCACCCCTGTACTCAGCTTCACTCCAGCACCCCTGTACTCAGCTACACTCCAGCACCCCTGTACTCAGCTTCACTCCAGCACCCCTGTACTCAGCTACACTCCAGCACCCCTGTACTCAGCTACACTCCAGCACCCCTGTACACAGCTTCACTCCAGCACCCCTGTACACAGCTTCACTCCAGTACCCCTGTACACAGCTACACTCCAGCACTCCTGTACTCAGCTTCACTCCAACACCCAGTACACAGCTTCACTCCAGCACCCCTGTACACAGCTACACTCCAACACCCCTGTACACAGCTTCACTCCAACACCCCTGTACACAGCTTCACTCCAACACCCCTGTACACAGCTTCACTCCAACACCCCTGTACACAGCTTCACTCCAGTACCCCTGTACACAGCTACACTCCAGCACCCCTCTGCACAGTTACACTCCAGCACCCTCGTACTCAGCTTCACTCCAGCACTCCTGTAAACAGCTTCACTCCAACACCCCTGTACACAGCTTCACTTAACCCCTTTACCTAATGCCGACGGCCCACACTAACACCTCTCCACACAGAACAGCCTTCAAACCCCAAGGGAGATTGTTGTTGTTGTTAAAGATTCGCTACCTGGAACAAAAAGTTCCAAGTAACACGGGCTATGGTGAGCCCAAGGAAGAGAACAAGTGTATAACTGCGAACACACTGAAGAGTTTAAGTATTGTATACAAACACTGTATTATCCAGCAAATAATCAGACGACTGGATACACAAAGGGAGTCCAGGTGCCACTATCTTAGAAATGAAACTGTGAGAAGTTATTACAAATGCTTATTCCTTCAGGAGTACGAGGGGACGAGAGGGAGGGGGAGGAAGAAGAATGACTCTGCAGGTCAGAAAGTATTGCTGACCAGCAGGACTTGAGGAGCTGGTATTTCCAGAGTGTGAAAGTTCAACCACTTGGGCTGGACGGTAGAGCGACGGTCTCGCTTCCTGCAGGTCGGCGTTCAATTTCCCGACCGTCCAATGCGTTGGGCACCATTCCTTCTCCCCGTCCCATCCTAAGTCCTTATCCTGACCCCTTCCCAGTGCTATATAGCTTGGTGCTTTCCCCTGATAATTCTCTTCTCTTCCAGGCTGTGAAAGACTCGGAGGTTTTCTAACAGACACCATAACAATGGGGGGCCCCAAGACGTGTGTACTCACCTAGTTGTGCTTGCGGGGGTTGAGCTCTGGCTCTTTGGTCCCGCCTCTCAACTGTCAATCAACTGGTGTACAGATTCCTGAGCCTACTGGGCTCTATCATATCTACATTTCAAACTGTGTATGGAGTCAGCCTCCACCACATTACTGCTTAATGCTTTCCATCTGTTAACTACTCTGACACTGAAAACAAATTTTAACGTCTCTGTGGCTTATTTGGGTACTAAGTTTCCACCTGTGTCCCCTTGCTCGTGTTCCACCCGTGCTAAATAGTTTTGTCTTTGTCCACCCCTGTCAATTTCCCTGAGAATTTTGTAGGTGGTTATCATGTCTCTCCTTACTCTTTTGTCTTCCTGGGATGTGAGGTTTAGCTTACGTAGCCTTTTCTCGTAGCTCATACGTCTCAGTTCCGGGACCAGTCTGGTGGCATACCTCTGAATCTTCTCTAACTTTGTCTTGTGTTTAACTAGGTATGAACTCCAGGATGGAGCTGCATATTCCAGGATTGATCTGACGTAATTGGTATACAAGGGCCTGAACGATTCGTTACACAAGTTTCTAAAGGCAGTTCTTATGTTGGCCAATCTAGCAAATGCCGCTGATGATATCCTTTTGATGTGGGCCTCTGGGGACAGGTTCGGTGTGATATCACCCCCAGATCTTTCTCTCTATTTGACTCTTGCAGGATATCACCTCCCAGATGATACCTTGTGTTGAGCCTCCTGCTCCCTTCGCCTAATTTCATTACTTTACACTTTCCTGAGTTAAACTTTAGTAGGCATTTTCTAGACCATTCCTCCAGTTTGTCCAGGCCATCCTGTAGTTTCTGTCTATCTTCATCCGTTTTGATTCTTCTCATAATTTTTGCTTTATCAGAAAACAAATCGTTTACACATATCAGAAACAGGATGGGTCCAGATAAAGAGTCCTGTGGGACTCCGTTGGTGACATCTCGCCACTCTGATGCCTCTCCCCTCACAGTTACTCGCCGTTTCCTGTTGCTTAGATACTCCCTTATCCACTGGAGCACCTTCCCTTTTACTCCTGCCTGTTTCTCCAACTTTTGTAACAGCCTTTTATTAGGTACTGTGTCAAAAGCCTGCTGACAGTCCAATAAAATGCAGTCTGCCCACCCTTCTCTTTCTTGTCTATTTTTTGTCGCCTGGTCATAAAAGTCTATTAACCCTGTGAGGCACGATTTGCCATCTCTGAACCCATGTTGGTGGTGTGTTACAAAGCCATTTCCCTCCAGATGCTCTACGAGCCTTTTCCTCACGATCTTCTCCATCACATTGCATGGTATACAAGTTAGGGAAACTGGCCTGTAGTTCAGTGTCTCTTGCCTGTCACCCTTCTTGTATATTGGCACAACATTAGCCGTCTTTCAACTTTCCGGTAGATCGCCTGTTTCCAGTGACCTGTTATACACCATAGAGAGTGGCACACTTAGTGCTTCTGCACCTTCCTTTAGTATCCATGGTGAGAGTCTGTCAGGTCTAATAGCCTTTGTCATATTCAGCTCCAACAGATTCCTTTTGACCTCTCCTAAAAATCTCAAATTCATCAAATGTGTGTACTCACCTAGTTGTACTTGGCGGGGGTTGAGCTCTGGCTCTTTGGTCCCGCCTCTCAACCGTCAATCAACAGGTGTACAGGTTCCTGAGCCTATTGGGCTCTATCATATCTATACTTGAAACTGTGTATGGAGTCAGCCTCCACCACATCACTTCCTGGGGTGAAAGCGTGTACTCACCTAATTGTACTCACCTAATTGTGCTTGCGGGGGTTGAGCTTTGGCTCTTTGGTCCCGCCTCTCAACTGTCAATCAACTGGTGTACAGTTTCCTGAGCCTACTGGGCTCTATCATATCTACATTTGAAACTGTGTATGGAGTCAGCCTCCACCACATCACTGCCTAGTGCATTCCATTTACTAACTACTCTGACACTGAAAAAGTTCTTTCTAATGTCTCTGTGGCTCATTTGGGTACTCAGCTTCCACCTGTGTCCCCTTGTTCGCGCCCCTCCAGTGTTGAATAGTTCATCCTTGTTTACCCGGTCAATTCCCCTGAGGATTTTGTAGGTTGTGATCGTGTCCCCCCTTACTCTTCTGTCTTCCAGTGTCGTAAGTTGCATTTCCCGCAGCCTTTCCTCATAACTCATGCCTCTTAGTTCTGGGACTAGTCTAGTAGCATACCTTTGGACTTTTTCCAGCTTCGTCTTGTGCTTGACAAGGTACGGGCTCCATGCTGGGGCCGCGTACTCCAGGATTGGTCTTACATATGTGGTGTACAAGATTCTGAATGATTCCTTACACAGGTTCCTGAACGCCGTTCTGATGTTAGCCAGCCTCGCATATGCCGCAGACGTTATTCTCTTTATGTGGGCTTCAGGAGACAGGTTTGGTGTGATATCAACTCCTAGATCTTTCTCTCTGTCTGTTTCATTAAGTACTTCATCCCCTATTCTGTATCCTGTGTCTGGCCTCCTGTATCCACTGCCTAGTTTCATTACTTTGCATTTACTTGGGTTGAACTTCAACAGCCATTTGTTGGACCATTCACTCAGTCTATCTAGGTCATCTTGTAGCCTCCTACTATCATCCTCTGTTTCAATCCTCCTCATAATTTTTACATCGTCGGCAAACATTGAGAGGAACGAATCTATACCCTCTGGGAGATCATTTACATATACCAGAAACAGTATAGGTCCAAGGACTGACCCCTGCGGGACTCCACTTGTAACGTCTCGCCAATCTGAGACTTCACCCCTCACACAGACTCGTTGTCTCCTGTTGCTTAGGTACTCCTCTATCCACCGGAGTACCGGATACACACACACACAAAACCCTGTTTTGTGTGTGTGTGTGTGTGTGTGTGTGTGTGTGTGTGTGTGTGTGTGTGTGTGTGTGTGTGTGTGTGTGTGTGTGCGTGCGTGCGTGCGTGCGTATGAGCGCAGCATCCGACCCAAACACCAATAAGGAGGTGAATAACATTACAGCAAAATAAGTACATTTGAACGTCCAATCAAAGAATTCCATAAATATAACGTTTGAACGGGAAATTACTTAAATATTCTTGAAAATAGTGTTAGTGAACAGAAAACTGCCTCACATAATGTTTGAACAGCGAATAACGCGCGAGATGTTTAAAAGCTAATGTTTACACTTATAAAAGCCAGCGGAGTTTTTTTTCTTCACATTTACACCGTTCTATAAACCCAGAGGAGGAGGAGGAGGGGGAGGGGGAAGTTATCTGACAGTGTAATGTTATGTTGGGTAATGATGGTGACGCATTGAGTCACCTGGTGACATAGTGATCATGTGATCCTTCCCGGTAGGTGGGGTTGGGAAGCGTCACACACAGACAGGAGTATGGGTGTGATCAGCTCCACCGTTCTTAACCTGCAGTGAAATTTTAGGGGTGTTAGAAATGCTATACAAATTAAAACAATTAAAAAGTTAGATAATTAATAACATATATATATATATATATATATATATATATATATATATATATATATATATATATATATATATATATATATATATATCGCGTTCTCAAAAGAGAACATGAAGCCACACTTTGCCATCGTGATGGAAACGAAAAATTTGTGAATATTTCTGACTTGGGTTAAGTTTGGTACGGTCTGTGACGCCACGCTTGGTGGACCTGTACATTACCTGTACTGCACCTGTACAGTGCCTGTACTGCACCTGTACAGTACGTGTACTGCACCTGTACAGTACCTGTACAGTACCTGTACTGCACCTGTACTGCACCTGTACAGTACGTGTACTGCACCTGTACAGTACCTGTACAGTACCTGTACTGCACTTGTACTGCACTTGTACTGCACTTGTACTGCACCTGTACTGTACCTGTACTGTAGCACGTGTGTTGATGTCTGGAGTGAATTGTTCAATCTCATCTTTCCCCTGTTCCTTTTATCCAACGTTTTCCACTGCCAACCCCTTTTGTTATTTCCTCCTATCCCCAATTCTATTCCCATAACACTAACTATTAAGAGTTCAAACCCAAACCAACCCCTCCAACCACAGATTCCAAAGAGTTGGCAACAGCAACAACCCCAACCCTAGATAGATGCACCCCATCCCAAGCACACATGGCATTCCTTCCATAGAAGTGTTCCCAGTTATCAATTAATGATATTGCAGTTGATTTACAATACTTGTCCAGTCGGCAATTGATTCTAAAGTGCTCTGGACAACCATTCATTTCCAACTCTCGATCTTGGAAGAATACCACACATAATCGTTACCCCCCCCCCCCACTGCTCATATCTAATTCGATGGTTGTCTTAAACCTCTGTATGAGTGAGTGCCTTACTCTTAAATCGCTCGGGCTGGACGGTAGAGCGACGGTCTCGTTTCACGCAGGTCGGCGTTCAATCCCCGACCGTCCAAGTGGTTGGGCACCATTCCTTTTCCCCCCGTCCCATCCCAAATCCTTATCCTGACCCCTTCCAAGTACGATATAGTCGTAATGGCTTGGCGCTTTCCTATGATAGTTCCCTCCCTTCTCCCCTTACTCTTAACTCGCCCTACTACATTTCTCCGGCACTAATACAAATAATGGTTTGTTCCCATTTCGAGCCATAATATCACTCATATTGGTAACAATATCCTCAATTCCCATTCACATATAGGAAACCTTTAACAAGTTTTCTCGGTTTCTGGCACAAAAGAGTCTAAATACCTCACCTGGGAATCGCCTGCAACCAAAATTCGCTCCCTTACCTCGTTTTGGGGTGCTCGTTTCCTCGTCTTATCTCCACGTGAGTGGCAGCCTCCCTACACACACACACTCATCCTCCAGAGCGACTAATGAATTGGAGGTGTTCGCGAGAACTGTTGAAGACCTTTTCAGAGACTTCTTAAGTCCCTTTTTGTTTCCTGACACTCCAAGACGAGGAGTTATTAAGGCTCCTCGCTTCCTACTTTGGACAAGCATATTGCTTGTGCTGCCTAACGCCACCACAGATTTCCACCAAGTCCCTCATAACACACCATTATTGTCGGCTCAGATAGAGAGAGATACACAGAGAGAACCATCCAGCAAAACAATACCGATCAAGAAGACAACGGACGAGACGTGATCAACAAGACAACGGACGAGACGTGATCAACAAGACAACGGACGAGACGTGATCAACAAGACAACGGACGAGACGTGATCAACAAGACAACGGACGAGACGTGATCAACAAGACAACGGACGAGACGTGATCAACAAGACAACGGACGAGACGTGATCAACAAGACAACGGACGAGACGTGATCAACAAGACTGTGGGGCTAACAAGATATAAACAACAAGAGAGACACGGCCGACGACAGGGTCAACAAGACGTGAGCTCACCTTGGCAACTTTTATCATTTCCTCGGTAATTGTCTTGGGAGACGACGGTACAGGAGTTCAACCCGAGTTGACTTTTGAGTGTGGAGTCTTGGAGACTCGGGGCGGTGTGGCCAGTCCACCAACTTCTTGGAGTAAACTGTTATTGGTAGTGTGGTTGGGTCGTTATTGTTGACTGTTGTAATGGTGGTCTTACGTTGTTAGTGGTGGTGTTTGTGGCGGTGTTGTGGTGGTGGTGTGGTGGTGTTGTAGTGATGGTGGTGGTGATTGTGGTGTTGTGGTGATGGTAGTAGTGTGGTGGGTGATGGTGGTGTGGTAGTGATGGTGGTGATGGTGTGGTGGTGGTGTGGTGGTGATGGTAGTGGTGTGGTGGTGATGGTGGTGATGGTGTGGTGGTGGTGATGGTGGTGTTGTGGTGATGGTGGTGTGATGGGGAAGGTGGTGGTGGTGTGGTGGTGGTGTGGTGAATGTGGTGTTGTGGTGATGGTGGTGATGGTGGTGTTGTGGTGATGGTGGTGGTGTGGTGGTTATGGTGGTGGTGTGGTGATGATGGTGGTGGTGATGGTGGTGTTGTGGTGATGGTAGTGGTGTGGTGGTGATGGTGTGGTGGTGGTGTGGTGATTGTGGTGTTGTGGTGGTGGTGGTGTGGTGATAGTGATTAAGTGAATGTGAAAGTAGCATAGTGTTGGTAATGTGGTGAAGATGGTGAGGTGATGGCAGCGTTGTGATAGCTGTAGTGAATCTGTCGTCAGTGAATTTATCAACACTCAGTCTCAATCTTCCAAGTTTATATCTAAAACTGTATCACCGTTAATATTTATGAGGGGCATTCTGCTCACTCTTATCAAAGCCCCCGGGAACCAAACCCAGTGGAACCGCACTGGGTTATGATATCAAACCCAGCCTCTGATATCAAACCCAGCCTCTGATATCAAACCCAGCCTCTGATATCAAACCCAGCCTCTGATATCAAACCCAGCATCTGATATCACAGGCAAGTAGACAGTGAAAACGGATTTCAAAATATTTTTTTTTTAGGTAAATCCTGTGAGTTTTAACCTCATCTTTATTCTTAATTACTCCTTAATACGTCTTCTTCCATAACAATCTTCCATGCATGGGATCTTAACGAAGACGGCGACCAAGTGGAGGTTATTCAGAGACTAACGACAATGTTGTATTAACAGAGTTTTACCCGCATTTACGATAAAAGGCGATGAACTAAACAAAATTAAATAAAGTCGTATGTTACTCCAAGAACTAGCCATAGTCATTTAATGATGAATCATCACAAGATTGACCAGACCACACACTAGAAGGTGAAGGGACGACGACGTTTCGGTCCGTCCTGGACCATTCTCAAGTCGATTGTGTCACAATCACAAGATGATCAAGTCACAATCGACTTGAGAATGGCCCAGGACGGAACGTAACGTCGTCGTCCCTTCACCTTCTAGTGTGTGGTCTGGTCAAACTACTCCAGCCACGTTATTGTGACTCATCGCAATCATCACATGAATTGCAAGAGCTGAGTCTGCTCATTCTTGCAACACCAACGATGAACGGTTCTTCATCACAAGCACTAAAAATGATCAAAGCAAAAAGCAATTTTGAGTCATAAAGACACAACATACAACTAGAGAAATAAGATTATAGCTGAACGACTAGAGCCCAATGGAGCCAAGAGTTGTTTCTCAACCCGAGTCACAAACACACTACACGCCTTCCTGGAGGAGAAACTTGAGGTTGTAATGTTCCTTAAAAGTTACCAGTATATTTTGAGCTAACATTTGTCACTAATATCGGTCTTAACGTTGTGTCCAGACCGTTCTCTTTATTGGCCACAACGTACAAAATACAAGAGACTAGCAGTGGGCGTCCATCAGTCTCAGGAGACTATGGAGTTGCGCTCTGGTTGTCGGTCTGGAGTGGCCTCTCCAGGGCGCCAAGTCAGGGTAGGTTGAGACGGGGAAGAAGCAGTCACCCATGCAGCAGGTTAGAGACTAACCTAACCAGAAAACACCACCCACCTTACCTTAACCAACTAATGCATATAGAGCAGATTTTTCTGAGCCTCTACGTATTTTAGTACTTTTGTTATTGGTACGTTGGGGACGACAACGTACAAAATTAGTTGTATTATTTGAGGGGACGGTTGTGCCGCTATCAACTACCTACTAACAAACAGCCTTGTTAGTATCAAATCGTTTGTGGCTCTTTGATCGAGTGTTCCAACTTTGATGACAATGGTGTTTATTGTCATGATGATTATTTTTTTTTTTTAGTTTTTGCAGGGATATTCCTGCGCGGGCCCTAAGCCTCTGACTGGCCCACTAAGTGTTGCTTGTTTCTGTTTTACTTGGGCGGAGTATAAGTGTTTATGACTCGTATGGTCGCTTCTGTAAGATTTTGCCATATGTGTTTAACAACTTCTTCTGCTCTGTTGAATCTAAGTTGAAATCTTAATGGGTTTGTAACTGTGCACTGTGTTAGATAATGTTCCAGAGGTCTGTTGTGGCTGTAACTGTGCACTGTGTTAGATAATGTTCCAGAGGTCTGTTGTGGCTGTAACTGTGCACTGTGTTAGATAATGTTCCAGAGGTCTGTTGTGGCTGTAACTGTGCACTGTGTTAGATAATGTTCCAGAGATCTGTTGTGGCTGTAACTGTGCACTGTGTTAGATAATGTTCCAGAGGTCTGTTGTGGCTGTAACTGTGCACTGTGTTAGATAATGTTCCAGTGGTCTGTCGGGCATTTCTCCACAGTGTTGACATTTCCTCTCATCTTCCGGAACCTGTAAGCCTATTTCCCATGCACATGGGTATCCAAGCCTGATGCGATGTAAGTGTACTTCTGTTGCCCTGCTGCTCCCCTGCATTAACATAAGTGGTTCGTAGTTGGTTGAATTCCTGTACCAACATGCAGATCGAGATGTTGCAACAGCTGAGTTGTGGTCACTGTACAACTTTTGCATTGCTCTGTTTAGAATTACTTTCTTAATCTGTGACAGACTCTGTGGTATGCAAATGTCTACAGTTCTTCTCTTAGTTGCAAGTTTTGCAGCTTCGTCTGCAATGTCATTTCCTATGATTCCCACATGACTCGGACCTGTCGGCCTTGTCGTTTGAGTGTTTGCATTAATGATATGACAGTTGTGATCAGATGTATGTTATCACATATGCGTTCTTGTTGCAAGGTTTCAAGGGCGGTTCTCGAATCTGTATGTATGATAACATGTTGTCGGTGTTGAGCAAGAGCATGTTCCAAAGCCTTTTGAATGGCTAGCATCTCTGTAAAGTTGATGATGATTATGATGATCAAGACGGCAAATAGAACGAAGAAATAATAACATAATAATAATCTAAAGTTATTTGTTGACCAGTGTACCGTCTTGCGTCTTAATGTTGACCAGTGTACCGTCTTGCACCATTATGTTGACCAGTGTACCGTCTTGCACCACCAGTGTTCTTGCAAATTGTCTCTGCCTAAAGAAGACCTTAACATTATGCCATCAGTTGAGCCGGTCAATATTGGTGGGACAGAGGACAGGTCGGCTAGTTTAGCAGTTAAGAGGGACAATGTTACTAAACAAATAGAAAAACTCAATTCAGACAAATCCCCAGGGCCGGGCCAAGTGTCTGCCAGGGTGCTTAAAGAATGTATAAGAGGGGCTTTGCGAGCAGTTGTCTACCATATTTAATCAGTCATTTGAGTCAGGTAGAGTGGCAGAGTCGTGGAAGGTTGCTAATGTGGTACCAATTTTTTATAAAGGAAATAGATCACTTGTATCAGACTATCGGCCAATTAACTTTACGTATATTGTGGGAAAATTGCTTAAATCGATAATTGCAAAAGAAAATTGATAATTTTCTTCATCTTGAAAAATATAGATTAATCAATGATTCGCAACATGGTTTCACTAAGGACCGTTCATGTTTGTCAAACTTCCTATTATACGATTCTAGCATAGTTGAGGCAGTTGATAGTGGTAAGGTTTGCGATGTTGTGTACCTTGACTTTACCAAAGCTTTTGATACAGTGCCACAAAAAAGACTGATTAAAAAGTTAGAGGCTCGTGGTATTGGGGGTGCTATATTAAGTTGGATTGGGGCATGGCTATACCAAAGGAAACAAAGAGTTAGTATCAATGCGGTTAAATCTGAGTGGGAAAATGTTGTAAGTGGAGTGACTCAAGGCTCTGTCATGGGACCTCTGTTATTTATTATATATGTAAATTATTTAAATTCAGGGTTGAGGAGCAATATTTGCAAACGACGATACAAAAATCGGAAGGGAAAAAACTCGGAAGATTCAAAATCACTTCAAGGCGATATAAATAGGGTTTTGAAGTGGCCAAAAGACTGGCAGTGCAGTTTAATGCCGACAAATATAAGGTTTTGAGGCTAGGTAATGATGATAGTTACAGGGTATCAGCTGAATGGTGTTGAAATTGTGAAGTTTGATTGCGAAAGGTATCTGGGAGTCATGATTACTGATAGATATACACTGCCTCACCCACAATGACCAGTGTACCGTCTCACCCACAATGACCAGTGTACCGTCTCACCCACAATGACCAGTGTACCGTCTCACCCACATATACCAATGTACCATCTCACCCACAATGACCAGTGTACCGTCTCACCCACAATGACAACTGTACCGTCTCACCCACAATGACCAGTGTACCGTCTCACCCACAATGACCAGTGTACCGTCTCACCCACAATGACCAGTGTACCGTCTCACCCACAATGACCACTGTACCATCTCACCCACAATGACCACTGTACCGTCTCACCCACAATGACCACTGTACCATCTCACCCACAATGACCACTGTACCGTCTCACCCACAATGACCACTGTACCATCTCACCCACAATGACCACTGTACCATCTCACCCACAATGACCAGTGTACCGTCTCACCCACAATGACCAGTGTACCGTCTCACCCACAATGACCACTGTACCGTCTCACCCACATATACCAATGTACCATCTCACCCTCAATGGCTAGTGTACCGTTTCACCCACAATGGCTAGTGTACCGTTTCACCCACAATGGCCAGTGTACCATCTCACCCACAATGACCAGTGTACCGTCTCACCCACAATGACCAGTGTACCGTCTCACCCACAATGACCAGTGTACCGTCTCACCCACAATAACCAGTGTACCGTCTCACCCACAATGACCACTGTACCATCTCACCCACAATGACCACTGTACCATCTCACCCACAATGACCACTGTACCATCTCACCCACAATGACCACTGTACCATCTCACCCACAATGACCAGTGTACCGTCTCACCCACAATGGTCAGTGTACCATCTCACCCACAATGACCAGTGTACCGTCTCACCCACAATGACCAGTGTACCGTCTCACCCACAATGACCAGTGTACCATCTCACCCACAATGACCACTGTACCATCTCACCCACAATGACCAGTGTACCGTCTCACCCACAATGGTCAGTGTACCAACTCACCCACAATGACCAGTGTACCGTCTCACCCACAATAGCCAGTGTACCGTCTCACCCACAATGACCAGTGTACCGTCTCACCCACAATAGCCAGTGTACCGTCTCACCCACAATGACCAGTGTACCATCTCACCCACAATGACCAGTGTACCGTCTCACCCACAATAGCCAGTGTACCGTCTCACCCACAATGACCAGTGTACCGTCTCACCCACAATAGCCAGTGTACCGTCTCACCCACAATGACCAGTGTACCATCTCACCCACAATGACCAGTGTACCGTCTCACCCACAGTTCTGGTCGGTGTACGTACCGTGCGAGGCGCAGTACCTCAATACGGTACAGCTGCTCCTGGAACAGATCGACGTAGTGAAGAGGATGATTGCTGCGAGTCCCGCCGACACCACCCTCGTCCGCTCCTCGGCAGGTGAGAGGTGTGATGGAGGGAGGAGTGAGGAAACGATTGTCATGAGTGAGAGAATGACCCACAAGGAAATTGTATTAGAATCATTTCTTGCACTAAAGACTCCTTCTTGTAATGTAAAGAAGTTGTTAAAACAGAAAGAATATTAATGCAGCTGTTTTTTATTAACACGAAATTTTTAACACACCACCACAGAGAGAGAGAGAGAGAGAGAGAGAGGAGAGAGAGGGAGAGAGAGAGAGAGAGAGAGAGAGAGAGAGAGAAGAGAGAGAGAGAGAGAGAAGAGAGAAAACCTAAACAGACACCACAAGACACAAGAACGAAGCAAATAGCGATATCAATCCACATCTAGGAAGGAATTAGATTCCCATTCAATGTTGAAATTGCTGGAAGGAACCGGACTGTTTAGAACAGAGAAGAATGTTAGAAATTATTAGTCACGAAGACAAAAGACAAAAATTATCAACATAGCGAAGCCAGAAAAGAAGGGCCATTCAGCGACTTGAGAATGGTCCAGGACGGACGAAACGTCGTCGTCCCTTCACTTTCTAGTGTGTGGTCTGGTCAACAAGAAGGACTAATATCAATAGTGATAAGAAAAACAGTTTAAAAGTATTCCACATAGAGACTGNACTTGAAAGCAATAATATATGCATCTTGTTGCATAATTTGCAAGGCATTGCTCTCTTTCTATGGATTTTCCCCATACACGTGTATAACAGTCTAACAGTTGAGTTATAGAGGCGAGTATATTAATGTTGGTTACATTCTCGTTCCCGATATAATTGAGGGAATGGGTGGAAAGTTGAGCAATTATGTACTTGGCTCTGTAACAATTTTATCCAGTCAATTGCTTTTTTTCCAGTAGAGTGGCGTGCGTGTATATTGGGCCGTGAACGTCAATGCTGTGATAAACATTGACTCAAACTGCCCATGTTGTGGGGCTTATGGTGTGTGTGTGGTGGGTGTGTGTGTGTGGTGTGTGTGTGTTGTGTGTGGGTGTGTGTGTGTGTGTGGGTGTGGGTGTGGGTGTGTGTGTGGGGGGGGGGTGTGGGTGTGTGTGTGGGGGGGGTGTGTGTGTGGGTGTGTGTGTGTGTGTGGGTGTGGGTGTGGGTGTGTGTGGGGGGGGTGGGTGTGTGTGTGTTGGGTGTGGTGTGGGTGTGTGGGGTGTGTGTGTGTGTGTGTGGTGTGTGTGTGTGTGTGTGTGTGTGTGTGTGTGTGTGTGTGTGTGTGTGTGTGTGTGTGTGTGTGTGTGTGTGTGTGTGTGTGTACTCACCTAGTTGTCACCTAGTTGTGTTTGCGGGGGTTGAGCACTGGCTCTTTGGTCCCGCCTCTCAACCGTCAATCAACAGGTGTACAGATTCCTGAACCTATTGGGCTCTATCATATCTACACTTGAAACTGTGTATGGAGTCAGCCTCCACCACATCACTTCCTAATGCATTCCATTTGTCAACCACTCTGACACTAAAAAAGTTCTTTCTAATATCTCTGTGGCTCATTTGGGCACTCAGTTTCCACCTGTGTCCCCTACTGCGTGTGCCCCTTGTGTTAAACAGCCTGTCTTTATCAACCCTGTCGATTCCCCTGAGAATCTTGAATGTGGTGATCATGTCCCCCCCTAACTCTTCTGTCTTCCAGCGAAGTGAGGTTTAATTCCCGTAGTCTCTCCTCGTAGCTCATACCTCTCAGCTCGGGTACTAGTCTGGTGGTGTGTGTGTGTGTGTGTGTGTGTGTGTGTGTGTGTGTGTGTGTGTGTGTGTGTGTGTGTGTGTGTGTGTGTGTGTGTGTGTGCGCGAGCGTGCGTATGTGTGTGGGGGGGGGGGCTCTTGTCTCTTTTGTCTTTATCTCTCTATTTTCTCTTCTCAGTGCAATACAGCAAAACAAAGCAAATGCACGCGCTCATGCACACACGCGTGCGCACGCACGCACACACACGCGCGCGTACACACATCCCCAGAAACCAGCCCATAGGAGGTGTGTAACTCCCAGGAACCTACTTACTACTAGGTGAACAGACCCATCACGTGAAAGACACTGCCCATTTGTGTCTGCTTTTGTTGTGAACAGAACCCTAACCCTCGGGACTACGACCCCAGAACGCCGTCCACTCAGCCGCGCGCGTGTGGCAGATATGATAAAAAGAAAATATGACAAGAGTCAGTGCATCAGACAACCGAAGGCTAGAAAGGCGGGGCCAAGAGCTAACAGCTTTACCCTGCAAACACAGAAAATACACACCGTTTCCCCTCACTGTTAATAGAATCACTAACGTACTGACGCGGTCAGTTCCCCCTGGGGTAAACCCCCCTTGGGGTAACCCCCACCCCTGGGGTAAACCCCCTTGGGGTAACCTCCCGATGGGGTAACCGCCCCATGGGTCTGGACAGCCATGTGGAATTCCAATTTTCTGTATTCATTTATTCGTTAAACATATTTCCTTGAATTAGAAGCCTGTATATCCTGCGGCGGTGATTGGTGCTGATACATCATTGCTGATTTCTCAATTATGATCATGATCTGAGAGATGGGGGGGGGCCTGACGGCTTAGTGGACAGCGCTCGGGATTCGTAGTCCTGAAGTCCCGGGTTCGATCCCCGGCGGAAGTGGAAACCTTACTTTCACCCTGATGCTCCTCTTCACCTAGCGGTAAATAGGTACCTGGGAGTTAGACAGCTGCTATGGGCTGCTTCCTGGGGATGTGTAACAAAACGGAGGCCTGGTCGAGGACCGGGCCGCGGGGACGCTAAGCCCCGATATCATATCAAGATAACTTCAAGATAACCAAGATGACAATTATTTTATATATTCTATAGTCAGGGACTGGAAGGTTGTTAGGCTAAAGGTCACTCGAAGCTACCCACTGACCTTCCACAAGATGCTACCCACAACAGCTCCCTCACTCTGCACCATCTATCAAGACCTCTCCTGTGGTTATTGTTGCCTTCATAGTCTGTAAAGCCTTAAAAGCATTAACACTTCCCACAACCACTCCAGAAGCCCATAACATTCCCTTAACCCAACCACGTCGTGTCCTCCGACGGTGGAAGCGGTTAGGCACCGTTCCTTCACACCGTTTTCCTATCCCATCTCCTCTCCTGTCCTCTATTCCTCCCCTCCCATGATGCTCTACAGGCTCTTCGCTCTCATAATTATTATTAGTTTCTCTCCACCCCCCTCTCTAGGGGGGCCTCGTAGCCTGATGGATAGCGCGCAGGACTCGTAATTCTGTGGCGCGGGTTCGATTCCCACACGAGGCAGAAACAAATGGGCAAAGTTTCTTTCACCCTGAATGTCCCTGTTACCTAGCAGTAAAATAGGTACCTGGGTGTTAGTCAGCTGTCACGGGCTGCTTCCTGGGGGTGGAGGCCTGGTCAAGGACCGGGCCGCGGGGACACTAAAAAGCCCCGAAATCATCTCAAGATAACCCCCCTCTTCCACAAGCATATTTCCCCAGCAATAACATTAAGAGGACTTAAAGCAACACACGTCGTGGAGAATACTGCCGCTGCTCATATTACCTTGGCTCCGTAATACTCTAAACGCTTGGGCATCACTTGTGGTCTCCGGGCTTTGAACTTAATGGTGGGAAAATTCATATTGGCTTATAAACGTAATGGATGATGGTACTAGGTGGTGGTTAGTGATGGTGGTGGTACTAGGTGGTGGTTAGTGGTGATGGTGGTACTAGGTGGTGGTTAGTGATGGTGGTGGTTGTTGTAGTGGTTATGGTGGTGGTGGTAGTTCGCGTGGTGGTGGTGGTGGTGGTAGTTCGCGTGGTGGTGGTGGTAGTTCCCGTGGTGGTGGTGGTGGGTGACTTTTTTTCAGAGATATTCCTGTGTGGGCGTTAAGCCTCTTGCTGGCCCACTAAGTGTTGCACAACTCTGTCTTACTTAAGTGGTGGATGAGTGTTTACGACTCGTATGTTGACTTCACTAAGTTTATGGCTAATGTCTTTTACAGCTTGTGTGTTTTTAAATCTCAGTGGTAATCTTGTTTAGTTGGTAACTCTGCACTGTGTTGGATCATTTTCCGGTGGTCTGTTGGGCGTGTCTCCAGTGCTCACGTTTCTGTCTTCATGTTGTTGTTAAAGATTTGCTACCTGGAACAAAAAGTTCCATGTAGCACGGGCTATGGTGAGCCCGTAGTCTCTTCATCTTATGATGTTGCAACTGCTGTGTTGTGGTAAATGTACATCTTCTGCATTGTTCTATCTCTAATAATTGTCTTAATCTGTGCTAGACCCTGTGGTATGTAAACTTCTATATTCCTCATCTATGTTGCAAGTTTTGCAACTTCATCTGCACTGTATATCTCTGATGTTCCTACATTATTTGGCACACAGTTTGAGCATTTACATTAATGCTACGACATGTGTGTGGTCACATGGATGTTGTCGCGTATGTGTTCTTGTTGCAAGGTTTCAATGGCAGTTCTTGAATTTGTATGTATCATAACATGTCTGTGTTCAGCAAGAGTTTGTTCCAAAGCCTTTTTGAATGGTTAGCATCTCTGTCGAGCACCATTTAAGAGAGTCTTCAACTAACTACAGAATGTCCTGCCTTAACTGCAGCTCCGGATTCTTGTCCTTGCTGGTCTACTGATCTGTGAAGCATGTCTGTCAGAGGCCAAGTTTGTTTCAGTAATCATTAATGCAATGTTGCGTATCTGATGGGGCCCGTCTGACTCTTTTCCTTGAAGGGCCATAATCTTAAGGTCTGCTAGGGGGGGGGGTCCCAAGGGGCTGGTATAACGAGGTCTGGCATCTATCTCGTCAACACTTCTCTCAGTGATTATCTTTGTGATCTTCAATGTATTCACATATCCACTTGTTGCTATTGGAAGCTTTCAAACTTGCAAGCTTGTTGACCTGCAAGTTCGAAATTACTTTATTCTACATGAAGGGAGATCACTGTAGCCAGACCTGAGTTAACTATTCCTGGTAATGTTGCTGTGCAGTTGGTAATACTTACTTCTCTAGTGAAGCCAAAAATGTCTTGATGCGGGTCTCCAGTCTTCACAGGAGCCTGTTTCAGACCTTCCTTTCTGCACTTGTACAGATGAATAACATTAATGAAATGGGGTTGTAATTGCCAGATTATTTCGGCTTAGGAATCGAAATGATGTTTGCTTTCTTCCCAGAGGTCAATACTGGTGGTCGTAGTTGTGGTTGTACCACAGACGTGTAGTACAGTCCTACCCTAAGCTTCAACACCTCTCTCCCCCCCCCCCCCCAAGACTACTGTGATTTAAATTTAAATTTAAATTTTGCCCCGAGGGGCGAGTTTATGGGCAGCGCACTCATCTTGTGAGTGGACCACACCGCCATAGCAGCATGTACAACACTCCCCAATAGGAAGAAAAACCGCTGGGTTGTTCATCCTGTCACTTGTACCCAGACACAGCTGGGACTTACTTAACTGTCTCAGTGAACAGCTCCTCAAACAAGAAGATTACATCTATCACCCTTAAAAGCTGTGATCTGCCCCTTCTATTCCACACTCCCCCCCCCCCCCGCTCTCTAGTCTGAATGCTGACTCAAAAATGTGAAAGATCAGGAAGGGTAACAAGAGACAATCTGGGGTGAGTTGAGGTCAGGAACGGAGCAGAAAGTAATAAAAATAGTAATTAGTAATTGATAATTATGAGGAAAAAGCGCCATAGTGTGATTATGTCATTAAAAGAAGGAGATGAGCCACCATGAGCTACCCATACTCATGGTGGCTGGAAAATAAAAGTAGGTGGGGTCTTTTTCACGAAATATCTCACTTGCGGAATTGGTAAACAATAACCTTAAAGGCAGGAGTGGCGATGCAGGCAGCCCCTTCACAAGAGGCAATAACGAGCTACCACAAAGGAGAAGGGCACTTGTAGTGGCAGGAATTAAGGATCGGTAAGGGAACAATTAAGAGGAATGGACAGCGAAGGAGAGAGCTGAAGGACCGAGGCCCTGAAGAACAAACTCCATATTTACAAAGTGACAGAGATGTGTCTTCAGAAGGATATTGGAAAGTAAGTCAGTGGCAACACTAGAGGCAGTAAGACGTGCAAGGAGAGAGAGAGAGAGAGAGAGAGAGAGAGAGAGAGAGAGAGAGAGAGAGAGAGAGAGAGAGAGAGAGAGAGAGAGAGAGAGAATCTCCCAGCATAATAACATCATAGGTAAGTGGAGAACCCCTCATCTATGAGCTCGACAACCTAGAGATAACAACACAGAACCATAAACAACTTCACTTCCAATCCTTTCAACATACTCCTTCCTCTACCCACCTTCTACCCCCCCCCTCCCCGCCATCCCAGCCCTACTCTATCCCTGTCCCTAGCCTCACCCGTCCATTCCCCCTCTAACTAGCCCGGATCCCAAACCGTCTCCT
This sequence comes from Procambarus virginalis, assembly GCA_020271785.1. Taxonomy (NCBI): domain Eukaryota; kingdom Metazoa; phylum Arthropoda; class Malacostraca; order Decapoda; family Cambaridae; genus Procambarus; species Procambarus virginalis. Next base: position 39,953,743 of record WNGS01113158.1, on the reverse strand, counting down.
CCTCCTCCTCCTCCTCACTCCAACACCTCACAATCCACCTCCACACACACACAGTCATCCGGCCTTTGTTCTAATTTTAACTTACTACAGCACTTAAAATTTTCAACTCTCCTCTGTTTAGCTCGTTTCAAACCCTCCTTCTCTCCTCCATTGTTTCTGACTTCACTCCTCCAGCACATCCCTACACAGTTTCATGCACTCCAGCGCCCCTGTACACAGCTACACTCCAGCACTCCTGTACTCAGCTTCACTCCAGCACTCCTGTACTCAGCTTCACTCCAGCACCC
>WNGS01113158.1:39941306-39950554 GCA_020271785.1 Procambarus virginalis | reverse complement strand
TTTCTCCACAACAAGCTTCATTCCTTCAACCTCTCCAGTGACCTGACGCAGGAGAGACCCTGGATGAACTCTCCTTTCTCCCACACTGACCTTCCTCGTCTCAAGAAGGGCAGGTGGCAGCCCAGGTGAGTACGTACAGGGTGCTGATGTAGCACACACACACATCCTCTCTCTCTCTCCACACACACGCTCTCACTTCTCCAATACTCTTCCTCTCTCACCCGCACCCCTACTCTCTCGTTCACACTCTCCCTCTCTCATTCACACTCTCCCTCTCTCATCCACACTCTCCCTCTCTCATCCACACTCGCATTTACCCTCATGAAAATGGTTGTTGTGGCGATGAGCTCCTGCTACAAATGTATGTGTCGTTCATGTAGAAATGAATAACAATGAAGGAAATTGTAAAACTGGGCATAAAGCCATACTGGGCAACTCCTGTTGGCCCCATGAGTGAGGCAGCTCCTGTTGGCCCCATGAGTGAGGCAGCTCCTGTTGGCCCCATGAGTGAGGCAGCTCCTGTTGGCCCCATGAGTGAGGCAGCTACTGTTGGCCCCATGAGTGAGGCAGCTACTGTTGGCCCTATGAGTGAGGCAGCTCCTGTTGGCCCCATGAGTGAGGCAGCTCCTGTTGGCCCCATGAGTGAGGCAGCTCCTGTTGGCCCCATGAGTGAGGCAGCTCCTGTTGGCCCCATGAGTGAGGCAGATCCTGTTGGCCCCATGAGTGAGGTAGCTCCTGTTGGCCCCATGAGTGAGGCAGCTCCTGTTGGCCCCATGAGTGAAGCAGCTCCTGTTGGCCCCATGAGTGAAGCAGCTCCTGTTGGCCCCATGAGTGAAGCAGCTCCTGTTGGCCCCATGAGTGAAGCAGCTCCTGTTGGCCCCATGAGTGAGGCAGCTCCTGTTGGCCCCATGAGTGAGGCAGCTACTGTTGGCCCCATGAGTGAGGCAGCTCCTGTTGGCCCCATGAGTGAGGCAGCTCCTGTTGGCCCCATGAGTGAGGCAGCTCCTGTTGGCCCCATGAGTGAGGCAGCTCCTGTTGGCCCCATGAGTGAGGCAGCTCCTGTTGGCTCCATGAGTGAGGCAGCTACTGTTGGCCCCATGAGTGAGGCAGCTCCTGTTGGCCCCATGAATGAAGCAGCTCCTGTTGGCCCCATGAGTGAGGCAGCTCCTGTTGGCCCCATGAGTGAGGCAGCTCCTGTTGGCCCCATGAGTGAGGCAGCTCCTGTTGGCCCCATGAGTGAGGCAGCTCCTGTTGGCTCCATGAGTGAGGCAGCTACTGTTGGCCCCATGAGTGAGGCAGCTCCTGTTGGCCCCATGAATGAAGCAGCTCCTGTTGGCCCCATGAGTGAGGCAGCTCCTGTTGGCCCCATGAGTGAGGCAGCTCCTGTTGGCCCCATGAGTGAGGCAGCTCCTGTTGGCCCCATGAGTGAGGCAGCTACTGTTGGCCCCATGAGTGAGGCAGCTCCTGTTGGCCCCATGAGTGAGGCAGCTCCTGTTGGCCCCATGAGTGAGGCAGCTACTGTTGGCCCCATGAGTGAAGCAGCTCCTACTTATACACACCCAAACTCCTTCATATGTCTAACCTACGCTTGAAACACTCCAGCGAGCCCACATCTATTACGTAACGCGAAAATTTGTTCCAAAAATCAACAACTCTGTTTCCAAACCAGTATTTACCCATGTCCTTTCAGACTCTAAACTTACACATTTATATACATTGCTTTATTTTGTGTTGATACATTTACAACTATATTATATCCCATCTGTTACACCATTCATTTGTTTATATACTTCAGACATGTCATCCACTTGCTCTTAATTTTTATAGAAAATGCAAATCAAACCATTTTAATCTCTTTTTTCACGAGGAAAGTTTGTAATTCCTGGGATTAACTTTGTCACCATTCTTCGTACATAGTGAAGTGAATTAAGGTGCAGTCACAGTACGGACACCACCTCTGAACTATGTGATCTAAGCTGGGCCTAACAACTGCAAGATAATGCTTAAGAATGACGTTAGATGGCTTGTGGTAACGTCTTCCTGGAAATAAAGCCCCAGTATGATGAATATGGCTTCTGTGAACCCATGTGATCATCTCCTCTGGAGCTGTACACTTTGGAAGAGGGAGGCTCCTGTAGTGTGTGTGAGGCTCTGTGAGGGAGGCTTCTGTAGTGTGTGTGAGGCTCTGTGAGGGAGGCTCAGTGAGGGAGGCTCCTGGAGTGTGTGAGGCTCAGTGAGGGAGGCTCCTGAAGTGTGTGAGGCTCAGTGAGCGAGGCTCCTTGGTGTACAACTGGTCTTATACAGCCGTATAGTACCACTCGGTACACTCTCATAAAACAGTGCACTGAATTCGTCTATTTTGTTGCTAATACTTGTGTTGTTTGTGTAGACCAGCTTTAGTGCCCTGTTGTGTGTCGCTCCGCCACAACCCCTATATTTTGACCCAAACTTTTGTCATAACTTTTACTGGAACGTAATTGTTACTAGTTTTATGTCACATTTTATTCAGTTTTTACCTATATTTCTTTGACTGTTATTCACGCCTTTATCACCACTATCTGCTAACTCTTGTCAAGGGTTTACACAATATTTACCTTAATATAACTATATTAACGTTGGCACACCCTTGAGGGATGATCCCGTCCAGAGTATACTCAGTCTTGTTCCCATCGACTTGGCTTCTACTATGAATGGTATAGATGAGAGTTAATGATTGGTATAGTGTCAGTGTATGTTATTGTATGGTATCAATGAATGGTGTTATTGAGTGGTTGTGATGGAGGTAGTTTAGAAGGGTGAGCCTGGACGCCGCCACACACACACACACACACACACACACACACACACACACACACACACACACACACACACACACACACACACACACACACACCACAGGTGTGGAAACAGGTGGAAACAGGCGGAAACTGAGTGCCCAAATGAGCCCAGAGATATTAGAAAGAACTTTTTTAGTGTCAGAGTGGTTGACAAATGGAATGCATTAGGATTAAGCGATGTGGTGGAGCCTGACTCCATACACAGTTTCAAATGTAGATATGATAGAGCCCAATAGGCTCAGGAATCTGTACACCAGTTGATTGACAGTTGAGAGGCGGGACGAAAGAGCCAAAGCTCAATCCCCGCAAGCACAATTAGGTGAGCACAATTAGGTGAGTACACACACAGTAGTATTAACGGATGGAATGCTTTAGGAAGTAATGTGGAGGCTGACTCCATACACAGTTTCAAATGTAGATATGATAGAGCCCATTAGGCTCGGGAATCTGTACACCTGTTTTTGACGGTTGAGAGGCGGGACCAAAGAGCCAAAGCTCAACCCCCGCAAGCACAACTAGGTGAGTAAAATAGGTGAGTACACAGGGGCGACTCTCAACTCTGGCGGGACACCACACATGCCCCCAAGCTCCCCTCTCCTGCCTCGCCTCCCTCTCCTTACCCCGAGGCTGACAATGATGGGTTAGACCTCAAGTTCCCTGCTCAAGTTCTTGCTTCCCACTCAAAGTCTCCTCATCCTTCCTATTGGATAGGCAAATTGATCTCATTTTGTGTATTTTCAGAAGTCTTCCCAACGAGTCACTAGGAGTATCTCCTTATGAGATGCTCTACGGACGTAAGTGCCGTACACCTCTCAAGGCTTTCAAGGATTCTCTACGTGATGACACCTTCAGTGAGCATCAGAGTGTGCCCCAGTATCTCCAAATCTCCGACACATTCTAGAGAGGTCCATTCCTTTGCCAGCACAACCTACAGAGAGCCCAGGAGAGGATGAAGACTCGTTACGACCGGCACTGTAAAGTAAGGAAGTTTACACCAGGAGACTTAGTGCTTGCCTATTCCCTATCCCAGGTTCTCCTTTACAGAACAGGTTCTCAGGACCCTACCGTGTTAAGGAGTGCCGGAACAACTTCAACTACGTTCTCGAGACCCCCGATAGGCGGCGGAAGACCCAGCTGTGCCACATTAATTTACTCAAGCCCTACCATGGGTTCCTCCCACTGTGTTAACCAATTTCACCTCATTTACAGGTCCATACAGCCACAGTGAGACCTTCCCTGCTTCTCCTTCCGAGAGCACTGACACTGAGACAGCGCTCTCTAACTCGGAAATCCTTACTAACCTTCAACATCATTTTCAGGACGATAAGTGCTCCACTAATCAAACTCGTCGAGAATATCAAGAGTTGTTTCGAGATGACCCCCAAGAGTGTACCGTAACTCGGCATGACATCCAACTGCTACCTGACACCCAGCCGATTCGCCAACCTTTCTACCGAATCAGCCCGAGCAAAACGGAAGTCATGCGGGCTAAGGTACAGTATCTCTGGACATGGACTGGCTACCCCCTGTGAGTCCCCCTGGCCTCACATGCATCCTGGTACCCAAACCTCACTGCAAAATCCGTCTGTGTACGGATTATAGGAAGTTGAACCAGGTCACAGGAAGGACGCCTACCCANTCGATATGTCTGTGTGTGTCTATGCACGTATGTATCTTTGTCTGTCAATGCTAGCTTGTGTCTATAGTGTCTGTGCCGTGACCGTAGCTATGTCCCTAGTCATGTGCTCTCTTTAACCCGTATTGCTATGTGCCTGCTAACAGAGATAGACAGTTTGCCTCTCCACCTGTCTCTGTGTAACACACTATATTCCTCCCTGCCGCCAGCGTCTCCGGGAAACACAATATCCTGTACCAGAGCTCTCTGACCTTCCCAACCTGCTTAGTTCTGTGAAGGCACAATAACATGTCGGAGCCGTGGGGGCTTTCCCTGGGGTATTACAGATCAGCACTGTGGCCTCTGAGTGACTCACTCGTGTGATATAAGGCTTCTCATTATCCTCATGCTCGTCATCTTCATTATCACCGACACCATCATCGTCACTCTCAGCATCATCGTCACTATCACCACCATCGTCACCACTATCACCACCATCATCATTCTTGAAATTATAATATATTTTTGTTATTTCATAAATTTTCAGAGAGTCGTATCAGCTTTCAAACATTATACGTAAAATAGGTTCCATTAAATAATAACTATCTTGCCCCATTATCTCTAGTAATTATGGCTCCTGCAAAAAGCATTCTTTAGTAATTCTTTGTGCTGGAGCGAGTCGGCAGAATTACCTTAAGTTGTAATGTGTGTTACATGATGTGTTACATAATGTGTGTTACATAATGTGTGTTACATAATGTGTGTTACATAATGTGTGTTACATAATGTGTGTTACATGATGTGTGTTACATAATGTGTGTTACATAATGTGTGTTACATAATGTGTGTTACATGATGTGTGTTACATAATGTGTGTTACATAATGTGTGTTACATAATGTGTGTTACATAATGTGTGTTACATAATGTGTGTTACATAATGTGTGTTACATAATGTGTGTTACATAATGTGTGTTACATAATGTGTGTTACATAATGTGTGTTACATAATGTGTGTTACATAATGTGTGTTACATAATGTGTGTTACATGATATTTATCAGCATTAAAGCTCGCTTGTCAGGCCAGCTTACTCAGCTATTTAGACTAAATCGCCTTGTAATCTCAGTCGCTGTACTTTAGTTTCGTCTATAAGCTTGGATACCGTACAGCTTAAGTCAAAGCCATTAACGATGTCATTCAAAAAGCGAGACTGGCACCCATGGCATTCCAATACATGGGGCCTGGTAGCCTGGTGGATAGCGCGCAGGACTCGTAATTCTGTGGCGCGGGTTCAATTCCCGTACCAGGCAGAAACAAATGGGCAAAGTGTCTTTCACCCTGAATGCCCCTGTTACCTAGCAGTAAATAGGTACTTGGGAGTTAGCTGTCACGGGCTGCTTCCTAGAGTGTGTGTGGTGTGGAAAAAAAGTAGTTAGTAAACAGTTGATTGACAGTTGAGAGGCGGGCCGAAAGAACAAAGCTCAACCCCCGCAAACACAACTAGGTGAATACAACTAGGTGAATATCCTTATAACCAATTCAGAACATAACACACTACCGTTTTTGGCTTGAACATTTATTGTTAATCTTCAATTACGAGCTTGAACAAATTCGTTCATAATACCCAGATGCATAATACTAACTGCGTGGCTTCGTTGGAAATATTTAAGATACTTTAAATATCAAGAACATGTGTCAGGCACAACCGGTTTGTGCAAAAACTATGCTCGGAGTCCCTGAATGTTGCTCTCTGTGTTGCACTGTGCAGCCTCCAACTGCTGTTTCAATGTGTTTACTGATCGCCAACTTCAAGTGTACATGACTGATAATTACAGTAAGTTTTATTTCCCTCCGTAAAGTGGGGACAATATCCAAGAGTGCCGTTGTCTTGACGTTAAATCTACGTTAATTCGTCGTTGTTTTAGCGTTGCCCTTGGCTACTGAGCGTTCTGCGGTGGTGTCACAATTACAAATTTCCACACCTGTGCAACTGTGCCTCTTGAGTGACACGGAAATATCACCAAAGGTGTCACAAACAATAGTTTAACTTCCTCTAATATTATTCATTAAATATTATCAGGACCAGTTGATTTGTCTTTATCTTAGCGATAAAAGAACAATCCGTTCTGAAAAATGAACCAAATAGAAGGAACTACTGTTTGTGTATTAATATTTGAGTCAGTTTGATATATAAACCCATGCCAGCCTCTAGGACCGTCTGCCAGCCTCTAGGACCGTCTGCCAGCCTCTAGGACCGTCTGCCAGCCTCCAGGACCGTCTGCCAGCCTCTAGGACCGTCTGCCAGCCTCTAGGACCGTCTGCCAGCCTCTAGGACCGTCTGCCAGCCTCCAGGACCGTCTGCCAGCCTCTAGGACCGTCTGCCAGCCTCTAGGACCGTCTGCCAGCCTCTAGGACCGTCTGCCAGCCTCCAGGACCGTCTGCCAGCCTCCAGGACCGTCTGCCAGCCTCTAGAACCGTCTGCCAGCCTCTAGGACCGTCTGCTAGCCTCTAGGACCGTCTGCCAGCCTCCAAGACCGTCGGCCAGCCTCCAGGACCGTCTGCCAGCCTCTAGGAACGTCTGCCAGCCTCTAGGACCGTCTGCCAGCCTCTAGGACCGTCTGCCAGCCTCTAGGACCGTCTGCCAGCCTCTAGGACCGTCTGCCAGCCTCTAGGACCGTCTGCCAGCCTCTAGGACCGTCTGCCAGCCTCTAGGGCCGTCTGCCAGCCTCACGGACCGTCTGCCAGCCTCCAGGACCGTCTGCCGGCCTCACGGACCGTCTGCCAGCCTCACGGACCGTCTGCCAGCCTCACGGACCGTCTGCCAGCCTCCAGGACCGTCTGCCAGCCTCAAGGACCGTCTGCTGGCCTCACGGACCGTCTGCCAGCCTCAAGGACCGTCTGCCAGCCTCCAGGACCGTCTGCCAGCCTCACGGACCGTCTGCCAGCCTCAAGGACCGTCTGCCAGCCTCACGGACCGTCTGCCAGCCTCAAGGACCGTCTGCCAGCCTCAAGGACCGTCTGCCAGCGTCCAGGACCGTCTGCCAGCCTCAAGGACCGTCTGCCAGCCTCAAGGACCGTCTGCTAGCCTCACGGACCGTCTGCCAGCCTCAAGGACCGTCTGCCAGCCTCAAGAACCGTCTGCCAGCGTCCAGAACCGTCTGCCAGCCTCAAGGACCGTCTGCCAGCCTCAAGGGCCGTCTGCCAGCCTCCAGGATCGTCTGCCAGCCTCAAGGACCGTCTGCCAGTCTCCAGAACCGTCTGCCAGCCTCACGGACCGTCTGCCAGCCTCCAGGACCGTCTGCCAGCCTCCAGGACCGTCTGCCAGCCTCAAGGACCGTCTGCCAGCCTCAAGGACCGTCTGCCAGCCTCTAGGACCGTCTGCCAGCCTCAAGGACCGTCTGCCAGCCTCAAGGACCGTCTGCCAGCCTCCAGGACCGTCTGCCAGCCTCCAGGACCGTCTGCCAGCCGCACCCTCTCACAGCTGCATCTGCTCCACACATCTCTCAGTCGAGCTGTTGGAGTCATTAACTCTAATTGCGAGCTTTAACAGGTCTGTAAATGAGGGGAAGAGCTGATAGTGAGAGACGAGGTATTGTGCATAACCTGACCACACCCTCAGGTGGCTGTGGTCATGACCTGGGTCACAGGAGGTCAGTGGGAAACAGGAGCTAATGGGCGATATCACCCGATAACGAACCCGATGCTCGAGTTTAATTACATCTGATCCTTAATTTGTTATCAGAGGTTATGGTGAAGCCCCTAGAGTTGACGTGTGAGCCTGCACACACACGTGTTGACAAGCTGACCTCTGGCTTATCCTGGCATTCACCTTATCCTGCAAGTCTTCATAGAGTGAAGATATATATGCTGTTGAAATTACTGCAAATATTGCAAAATATTTGAGGTTACTCTACAGTGTGAGGGACTTGACCTTAAAGAGTGCATGTGAGTAGAGTGATTGTAAGAGTGTATAAGAGTGAGTGTAAGAGTGAGTGGGTGACCTTAAGAATACACGTGTATATCTTAAGACTTTGTGTGTATGGGGGGGTGTGACCTTACCAGTCCATGTGTGTGAGGGTGATCGTAAAGAGCACATGTGTAAAGGTGACTTTAATGAGGGAACCTCAAACAGCACATGTGTGGGGCAGACTTGAATGAGTACATGTGTAAGTGTGACCTCAAAGAGCACACGTGTAAGGGTGAGTGAGGGTGAAATAGTGGCTTAGTGCCAGCCGAAGACTAACCCAGTGATGTTCTCTTGTTTTCCAGACATGTGCAGTATGGCGGTGGCGGTGGTGGTGGTGGCGGCGGCGGTGGTGGGGACAGGGGGCCACGCCAGCCCCCTCCCTGTGAGGGTGTCTCCTCAAGCCCCCCACCTGGAGAGACTCCAAGCTGCTCGCGAACTTCTCTCACACTCACCACTCATTGACGGGTGAGTCCCTCCCCTCCACCCTTTTCTCTTCCCTCACTCACTGGTGAGTGACTCTTCCCTCGTGACTCACAAGTCTAACCGCCCTTACGTTTCTGATCGTGTGTGTGTCATTCCACCATTGAACTCTAATATGTTTATCATGCATGACTTCCGTTCTCTAACCCCCCTGATAATCCTGATTTTTTCTCTAGGTGTTTCAGTAATTATTTCTCGTTATTGTATACTTGTCTGAAGTTGAGTGGGTCCTCTCTCTGCCGCACAGCAGTTACCAGCCACCACCACAAGTGCACAGCACTACAAGTGCACAGCACTACAAGTGCACAGCACTACAAGTGCACAGCACTACAAGTGCCTTCACAGTTT
>WNGS01113158.1:39928806-39933806 GCA_020271785.1 Procambarus virginalis | reverse complement strand
TCATACTTCTCTACAAGTACCACTACTCACACTTAACTACCACCAGTACTTCTACTAAACTCAAACAACTACTATTATCCCATCACTATTGCCACTCTCATTTAACTAAAACTTCTTGTATACTGTATTCTTGTATACTGTAACTACTGGTTCTTCACTACAACACTGCTGCAACTGCTGGCACTGTTATTACTCCTACGATGAGTTCATGAATGGCTCAATTCTTCCTCACCCCCCCCTCCTCACCCCTCACCAGGTGTCCCAATATGGCGCCTGGCCCTCACAATACGCGTGCTGGGGGTCACCAGGTTTTCCAATATGGCGCGTGGCGCTCACAGTACGCGTGTTGGGGGGTCACCAGGTGTTCCAATATGGCGCCTGGCCCTCACAGTACGCGTGCTGGGGGTCACCAGGTGTCCCAATATGGCGCCTGATCCCCTCACATAACGCGTGATGTGGGGTCACCAGGTGTCCCAATATGGCGCCTGGCCCCTCACAGTACTCATGCTGGGGGTCACCAGGTGTCCCAATATGGCGCCTGGCCCCTCACAGTACTCATGCTGGGGGTCACCAGGTGTCCCAATATGGCGCCTGGCCCCTCACAGTACGCATGCTGGGGGTCACCAGGTGTCCCAATATGGCGCCTGACCCTCACAGTACGCGTGCTGGGGGTCACCAGGTGTCCCAATATGGCGCCTGGCCCCTCACAGTACGCGTGCTGGGGGTCACCAGGTGTTCCAATATGGCGCCTGGCCCCTCACAGTACGCGTGCTGGGGGTCACCAGGTGTTCCAATATGGCGCCTGGCCCCTCACAGTACGCATGCTGGGGGTCACCAGGTGTTCCAATATGGCGCCTGGCCCCTCACAGTACGCGTGCTGGGGGTCACCAGGTGTTCCAATATGGCGCCTGGCCCCTCACAGTACGCGTGCTGGGGGTCACCAGGTGTTCCAATATGGCGCCTGGCCCCCCCCTCACACTACGCGAACAGTGTTCAGGGTGATGGTGTGTTTTTCGTGGCATTTCCCTCTGCAGTCTCTTCCGGATTAATGAAAAATCATTCGTGTGAATAGCGCTTTCGTGTCGGAATGCGCGCCTCCGTTTTTCTAGCCAATATTTTTTTTCGTTCGCTGGATTTTCACGGGATTGGTGTCAATTTATATTCATCTGTGTTGCCCAGGAGTTATTTCAGGGTTCACTGAGCAATTGATTCACTAAAACATACACGCACACACACACACACACACACACACACACACACACACACACACACACACACACATACACACACACACACACACACACACACATACACACATACACGCATACACACATACACACACACACACACACACACACACACACACACACACACACACACACACACACACACACACACACACACACACACCCTCGCGGCTGAGTGGACAGCGCTCGCAGGTCTAAGTCGTATAGGGCCCGGGTTCGATTCCGGCCGAGGCGGAAATAAATGGGTTCAGCCCGTCCTCCAAACAAAGACCCAAAAGTCATTCCATCCACTCGCCAAACCCCTCAGGTGCTTATGAATGAAAAACAGTTTACGCACGACTCACAACTGATTCAGTTCGAACACGTCCGGAACAAGTGCTTCACTGACGAATTTTGTTCGAACCACAACGCTGTAAATGCTTCACCCACGTACTACATATATAAATAATCGCCAACAGAACCTAAACACCTAACCTAACCTATGCCTATATATGCACAATATGCTAATATATATAATATTAATTTATATCTGAGAAAATTCCCGCTTTGAATGAACACCATATAAAAATTTATGAATGCGTCTGTGGGGTCGACCGCTGGATGGAATGGACTTGAGTCGAGGACGGGTTGATTGAGAAGAGTTTCTTTCACCGTGATGCCACTTTTACCTAGCAGTAAATAGGTACCTGGGAGTTAAACAGCTGCCACGGACTGCTTCCCGTGTGTGTGTGTATGTGTGGAAAATAAAAGTAGGCAGCGGACCACAAGCTGCGGGTGTTAGTGGTCTTTGTTTCACTTAGTAAAGTTGGTCAGTATTGTGCCCCCGGGCAGGTTATGCCCAGGTGTTCACCTCATCTCTCTGGGGAAGAAGGAACACGCTGCCTCTTAGTGGACCTTACCGTCGTGTGTATGGTGTTTAGGCGGGAAACATTGCTCGGGAGGTAATGGTCGAATGTTTACTTTGTGCCTCACTGCCTGCCTGCATGTCTGCCTCCCTGCCTGCCTGCATGTCTGCCTCCCTGCCTGCCTGCATGTCTGCCTGCCTGCATGTCTGCTTGTCTGCCTGCCTGCCTGTCTTCCTCCCTACCTCCCTGTCTGCTTCCCTACCTCCCTGTCTGCCTCCCTACCTCCCTGTCTGCCTCCCTAATTCCCTGTCTGCCTCCCTACCTCCATGCCTGCCTGTTTCTCTGCCTCCCTGGCTGCCTGCTTACCTTCCTGCCTGCTTGTCTGCCTGCTTGTCTGCCTGCCTGCCTCCCTGCCTGTCTGCTTGTCTGCCTCTTGTCTGCCTCTTCCGGGTTCGATCCCCGGTGAAGGCGGAAACAAATGGGAAGAGTTTCCTTCATCCTGATGCCCCCTGTTACCTAGCAGTAAATAGGTGCCTGGGGTTGAACAGCTGGTACGGGCTGCTTCCTTTAACAAAAATTAGGCCTGGTCGAGGACCGGGCCGCGGGGACGCTAAGCCCCGAAAGCATCTCAAGATAACCTCAAGATAACCTTCTTGGCAGGTCTAGAGTCACATGTGTCCGGTGTGTGATGCTGCACATTGATGTACGTTTATTGGCTGCCCTAATTGCTTAGCTCAACACGTGGCTCTTGGCTCAGCACGTGGCTCTTGGCTCACCACGTGGCTCTTGGCTCACCACGTGGCTCTTGGCTCACCACGTGGCTCTTGGCTCACCACGTGGCTCTTGGGTCAACACGTGGCTCTTGGCTCAACACGTGGCTCTTGGCTCACCACGTGGCTCTTGGCTCACCACGTGGCTCTTGGCTCAACACTTGGCTCTTGGCTCAACACGTGGCTCTTGGCTCACCACGTGGCTCTTGGCTCACCACGTGGCTCTTGGCTCAGCACGTGGCTCTTGGCTCAGCACGTGGCTCTTGGCTCACCACGTGGCTCTTGGTTCAGCACGTGGCTCTTGGCTCAGCACGTGGCTCTTGGCTCACCACGTGGCTCTTGGCTCAGCACGTGGCTCTTGGCTCAGCACGTGGCTCTTGGCTCAACACGCGGCTCTTGGCTCAGCACGTGGCTCTTGGCTCAGCACGTGGCTCTTGGCTCACCACGTGGCTCTTGGCTCAACACGTGGCTCTTGGCTCACCACGTGGCTCTTGGCTCACCACGTGGCTCTTGGCTCACCACGTGGCTCTTGGCTCACCACGTGTCTTGATCTCTCTTGATGAGCCAACAATGAAGGTCTTCCGTGCACCCTCCGGCCAGGTGGTGACGTCATGGTCTGTATGGCCTGAGGCACTGCGAGGCACTGTGAGGCACTGAGAGGCACTGCCAGGCACTGTGAGACACTGTGCGGCTCTGTGAGGCACTGTGTGGCACTGTGAGGCACTGTGTGGCACTGTGAGGCACTGTGTGGCACTGTGAGGCACTGTGTGGCACTGCGAGGCACTGTGTGGCACTGTGAGGCACTGCGAGGCACTGTGTGGCACTGTGAGGCACTGTGCGGCACTGTGTGGCACTGTGCGACACTGTGAGGCACTGTGTGGCACTGCGAGGCACTGTGTGGCACTGTGTGGCACTGCGAGGCACTGTGAGGCACTGCGAGGCACTGTGCGACACTTCAAGGCACTGTGCGACACTGTGAGGCACTGTAGGATACTGTGCGGCACTGAGAGGCACTCCAGGATCCTCTCCTCTCTCTCTCTCGCTCTCTCTATCTTATCCTCTGTCTGTCCTATCTCATCCACTCTACCCAGCTTTCTCTCTCCCCCTCTCTCCCTCTTATCTTCTTCTCTACCCAACTTTTCCATCTCCCTGTTTCCACCTCTCATCTCTCCGTCTCTCTCACGCTCATCAGCCTCCATAATACTCATCAGTCTGGGTTCTACCATCTTTACACTCTTAACAAATGACCACACAACCACCATCTTTGCTTTAAAGCACTTTCTTTCTTATATATATTAAAGTTTAAATTCTATTAATGCCAATATTCAAGTTTCTAAAGTTTCTAAAGGACTCTTTATAAGTTCCGGTAAATAAACCTAAGTTTGTACAGTGTTTTCTATGAAAGCCAAAAACGATTACAACCTCTCTTTGCAAGTTTATTTAAAAGTTCTATAATGCATTTATTACAATCCTTTACTACAATTTATTACAATTAGGAATGTGAGGAGTGACCTCACATTCGCCTAGTGACGAAACACATCACCAGGCGTCAGATTTAATAAAAAGTAAAAATGAACTTTTGGATAGTTAATTTTTCAACTTCCTGCTTCAGTGAAGAAAAACATAAGAAATATCGAGAAGATTCGTGCCAGAATCATAAATCTAAAACTTTCTGTAGTTTTCAACTTAATATGTTTAAAAGAAAGACTGCTACCAAAATTATATATATATATATATATATATATATATATATATATATATATATATATATATATATATATATATATATATATATATATATATGCAATTGACGATCACTAAACACTGATCATTTGTATGCAGAAAAACCACAAAGAATTGGAGAAGAGAGATGAACGTTTCGGCTTGTTAAGGCCGACGCTGTTGGGTAATAATGAACGGGATAGCACTTGTTCACTGAGGCATTTTCGAAGAGAACGGAGGCGAAGTTTTAAGGAATGAGATTTCACTAAAGCAGAACGAAGTTTAGTAACAAAAGGCTTAAGAGAAGGGTAAAGAGAGGAGAAGGAGAGGAACTGGCACGTGGTATCCATTGATGCAATGGATACCACGATCACTAAACACTGATCATTTGTATGCGGAAAAACCACAAGAAATGG
>WNGS01113158.1:39903041-39915456 GCA_020271785.1 Procambarus virginalis | reverse complement strand
GGACGGTAGAGCAACGGTTTGCTTCATGGCGGCGTTCAATCCCCGACTGTCCAAGTTAATGGGCACCATTCCTACCCCCCGTCCTATCCCCAAATCCCCTATATCCTTGTCCCTTCCCAGTGCTATATAGTCGTAATGGTTTGGCGCTTTCCACCTGATAGTTCCCTACTCTGTACATTGATCTGTGTTCTCTAGGGACGGGGAAGTGCTTCCTCTTAGCTAGGTCCAGACGTCTTCACGTGGTACTGGTGGAAGGAAGTCCCGAGGAGAGGCGCAGGATGTGAGGATTAATGAGAAGCAAAGGATGAAGGAGGATTGGTGCAGAGGATTATCCTACGTCATGCTGACCTTATTCCTTTAACAAACCGTCAACTGTTTGTACAGCACAACTGTCCAGATTATTTTGGGTGTTGATGGAGGCGGGGACAAGGGCCTCTCCTGAATAGTCACCCTACACATAAAAAATTACGGGCTCACCATAGCCCGTGCTGCTTGGAACTTTGTGTTCCGGGTAGCGAATCTTTAACAACAACAACAACCTCCTACACAGGACCAGCATGATGATGAAGTTGATGATGATGATGAAGATGATAATGATGATACTGATGGTGTTAATGACCATTTGTATTACGTCACTCAACTGTGTGTGGAAGCCAGATATGACGCTATCTTGGGATCGTGTTTACAATGCCGATATGAATCATTATTTCCCTTTTGTTGCTACAGCGGAATCCCAACACAGCATCGCTTGACTGCCAGCGTGACTCTGTGCCCGTGGTGTTGATCAGAGATGCTGTCAGGGAGACGTCGAGGATGGAGTCTGCTTGCTGATAAGAGAGAGAGGGAGAGCAACTCCATCTGTGTCGACGCTGCTGGAGACAATAGTGGTGTTATCTCACTGAGCCATCCCCCAGGACCTCATGATGGGATGGGTGGGATGGATAGATCCCCCACGCCAGGGTTCCCGCCGCTGAGAGTGATGTCCTGGCGGTGTTGTCGGGGCGGGTCAATGGCAAGCTTCGCTAATCAAACGAAACTCCGGTAAAAGTTAGGTGTGGGTGGCACCTGGCGCTGAAACACGCCTCGACCCTGGGGATGGGTGACGGAGGTCGACACAGGATGTGACCTGACCCTCATAGCCTCGACCCTGGTGATGGGTGACGGGCGTCGACACACAGGATGTTACCTGACCCTCATAGCCTCGACCCTGGTGATGGGTGACGGAGGTCGACACACAGGATGTGACCTGACCCTCATAGCCTCGACCCTGGTGATGGGTGACGGGCGTCGACACACAGGATGTGACCTGACCCTCATAGCCTCGACCCTGGTGATGGGTGACGGGCGTCGACACACAGGATGTGACCTGACCCTCATAGCCTCGACCCTGGTGATGGGTGACGGGCGTCGACACACAGGATGTGACCTGACCCTCATAGCCTCGACCCTGGTGATGGGTGACGGGCGTCGACACACAGGATGTGACCTGACCCTCATAGCCTCGACCCTGGTGATGGGTGACGGGCGTCGACACACAGGATGTGACCTAACCTGCCTCACAGGATTAACGTTCCATTACAGTGGTACTGTAGTAGTAGTGTAGTTCTTCTCTCCGAGGATTCCATGTGATCTCTTGAGAATATATATTTTTTAACTTCATGCTTTAAAATCTTATGAATATCTAAAAGAAATATTATTTTTTATTGATATTGGAAGTGATGCAGGTTGTTGGAGTTCACATTTGTTTGTTTCTCGTGTTGGTCTCTGGTCGATAACTTAAAGATCTCTTTGAACTTAACAACTTTAGACTGTAAGAGACTCTTTATTTCTAAACACACTTATATATATATATATATATATATATATATATATATATATATATATATATATATATATATAGTCTAAACACACCTAAAAATATATATATAGTGTATGTGTGTAGCCTTGCCTTGAAATGTTCAACAACACCTCGTCTCTCATGGTGCCCGGCACCCTGTTCCATAAATCTGCGAACCAATTTCCAAATGCAGAAAATAAATCACAATAACGAGGCTGAAAATTAGACAACAGCCTCCACACATCTGGGAATAAATAAATGAAGGGACGTTACGATCCGTCCTGAACCGTTATCAAGTCACGTATACAGTGCCAGAGAAAATTAATATAAGCTGAGAAAAGAAATTTTATTTTCAAATATATTCGGTGTTTATTTCCAGACCTGAAATTTGCATAATAATAATTTGAATCTGCTCTTGTTTCATTGATATCTATTGGCACTGGATCTATTTTATGATAATATTATCTCCTTATTCATATCCCGATCTTTATGCCTATTTATCTTCTGCATATTTCAACCCTCTATTCGCACCCTATTTACCCCAACCGACCAATGAGAAAGCAGAGCAAGATTGCCTCAGATGTTGATAAAGAGTGCTTCAGCGGAACGTATCATGAGCGACTCACCTTAAGCACAGTCAAATTTTATAATGAAATACGATATACTCTGCTGCTATCATCCCGGCTTGCACTCACCTTGACGTGCCCGAAAGCATACTGAGGAAACTACTCCAAGCCTGCTGAGGAAACTACTCCAAGCCTGCACTTGGTTGACATGGACTTGAGACCCGCCATATACTGCAGGTATGTTGACGACATTTTTACACAGGTACCTGATGTCAGACGTCTGCAGGAGCTGAAGGAGGCATTTGAGCGGAATTCTGTGTTGCGTGTCACGTATGAGATGGAGAAGGATGGGAAGCTGCCCTTTCTGGATGTAACAGTCACGGAAAGGAGCGGAGGTTTCCACACTGCAGTCTACACTAAGGAAACAAACATAGGAATGTGCCTCAATGCCAATAGTGACTGCCCAGATAGGTACAAGAGGAGTGTTGTCAACGCTTACGTCGACCGTGCTCTCAGCCACAGCTCAGGATGGAAGCAAGTCGATGAAGAACTCTGTAGGGTAAGGCAGGTCCTAGTCAACAATGGCTTCTCTAACGGTTTCGTTGAAGACATCATAAAAAGAAAAGTTAAACGCCATGCAACTTCTGAAGAGACAACTAACACAACACTTGTACCCCCTATTAGACTATTTTACAGGAACTTCTTTTCCACAGCTCATAAAACGGAGGAAAGGGTCCTGAAAGATATTGTTGATAGGAACGTTATCCCTACAGACAAAAAACAGAAAATACAATTGATAATTTATTATAAAACCAAAAAAAAAACGCCAATCTTCTCATGAAAAACTCCCCAGACACAAAGCAGAACGCTTTGAAAGAGACCAACGTCGTCTATGCCTTTAAATGCCCACTTGGGGACTTTAAGCCCCAAACAACTCAGTATATAGGCAAGACAACAACATCTCTTTCCAGGCGACTAACAATGCATAAGCAACAGGGCTCCATTAAGGAACATATAATCTCTTCCCACAACCAGACCATCACCAGAGAAATCTTAATCAACACAGAAATCATCGATAGGTACAGCGATAGCAGGCGGCTCGACATCAGCGAGGCACTACACATCAAAAAGTCAACACCAGCAATCAACAGCCAATTAATGCACAACTATATTCTACGCACTTTAATGCACCGTATGGGCCAATAGGCCCTCTGCAGTTACTTACATTCTCATGTACCCACCTCACCCTACACCCATCTCACCCAAACTAATAAAAAGCAATAGTTCTGTCAAATGTTTCATACACAGTGTATCAAGTGTATCATAAGTGTAGTGATAAGTGTAAAGAAGTCTTTGAGAATGTAAGAAGCCTTTACGAAACGCCTCTAAGCGTCAGACTATAAATAAAAAATGAATTTTGGAGAATTGTTATTTCCATTACCACCGCCAGTGAAGAAAAACATAAGAAATGTCGAAAAAAATCGTGTTAGAATTATTAATCTTACTTTTTCGGTCATATTCATCAACATATTAATATTAATATATATATATATATATATATATATATATATATATATATATATATATATATATATATATATAACAAAAAACTCACACCCCAGAAGTGACTCGATCCCATACTGCCAGAAGCACTCTGCAACTGATGTACAGGATCCCTTAACCACTCGACCATCACGTCACTTTTGGGGTGTGAGTTTTCAGTTGCATATGTCTGGAGACCGTTCAGGCTTGTTCTATATATATATATATATATATATATATATATATATATATATATATATATATATATATATATATATATATATATATATATATATATATGTTGTACCTAGTAGCCAGAACGTCGTACTCGGCCTACTATGCAAGGCCCGATTTGCCTTTTGCCTAATAAGCCAAGTTTTCCTGAATTTATATATTTTCCAATATTTTTTCTTATGAAATGATAAAGCTATCCATTTCATTATGTATGAGATTTGTTTTAAATTGAGTTAAAACTAACGTAGATATATGACCGAACCTAACCAACCCAATCTAACCTAACCTAACCTAACCTAACCTATCTTAACCTAACCTAACCTAACCTAACCTATCTTAACCTAACCTAACCTAACCTAACCTATCTTAACTAACCTAACCTAACCTAACCTATCTTAACCTAACCTAACCTAACCTATCTTAACCTAACCTAACCTAACCTAACCTATCTTAACCTAACCTAACCTAACCTAACCTAACCTAACCTATCTTAACCTAACCTAAACTAACACAATTAAGTCAATAATTTATGTTCTTATATAATATAATAATAATTCAAATATACTAATTGGAAACAATTGATTGAAAATAAAGAAAAACTCTCAGCCTATTAGGCAAATCGGGCCTTGCATAGTAGGCCGAGAAGTCCGTTCTGGCTACTAGTTACAACATATATATATATATATATATATATATATATATATTATATATATATATATATATATATATATATATATATATATATATTTTTTTTTTTTTTTTTTACTTTTGATATCGCTCAGATCTGTCCGCTAAGCTTAGCCTATTGATATGACAGGCAATCACAGCCGATGATTCATCCGACCAGTGAAAGCCTTCCATATGGACCTACAGGATTCGATTACGGTCTGTAGCTCCTTTATTTGCGACCCCTCGTCCGTGGGGCGTCGTCCGTGGGACCTCAGCCGTGGGGCGTTGTCCGTGAGACCTCGTCCGGAAGATCTCGTCTGTGGGGCTCGTCCGTGGAGCCTCGTCCGTGCGATCTCGTCTGTGGGGCCTCGTCCGTGGAGCCTCGTCCGTGCGATCTCGTCTGTGGGGCCTCGTCCGTGGGACCTCGTCCGTGTGGAACCTCGTCCGTATAAGGCCTCGTCCGTGGGACCTCGTCCGTATAGGGCCTCGTCCGTGGAGCCTCGTCCGTGCGATCTCGTCTGTGGGGCCTCGTCCGTGGGACCTCGTCCGTGCGATCTCGTCCGTGGGGTCTCGTCCGTGGGGCCTCGTCCGTGGAACCTCGTCCGTATAAGGCTCGTCCGTGGGACCTCGTCCGTATAGGGCCTCGTCCGTGGGACCTCGCCTGTGGGCCGTATCAATCCCGCTCGGGTTTTCTTTTGGCTGTAATCAATGTGGCTTGACGTGTGAAGAGTCGTCTCCTGTGGACCCGGGGTCGACTCTCGGNGCAGCGTGGGAAACATTAGAGGCAGCGTGGGGAACATAGAGGCAGCGTGGAAACATTAGAGGCAGCGTGGGGGAACATTAGAGGCAGCGTGGGGGGAACACAGGCAGCGTGGGGAACATTAGAGGCAGCGTGGGGAAACATTAGAGCAGCGTGGGGAACATTAGAGGCAGCGTGGGGGAACATTAGAGGCAGCGTGGGAAACATTAGAGGCAGCGTGGGGGAACATTAGAGGCAGCGTGGGGGAACATTAGAGGCAGCGTGGGGGAACATTAGAGGCAGCGTGGGGGAACATTAGAGGCAGCGTGGGGGAACATTAGAGGCAGCGTGGGGAACATTCAATCACCCATACTACCCGAAGAAGTCCATTGTTCCGACAACATCTCAACAGTTAACTAACCACCATTCAACACCTCCAACCATCCCTAAACAAAGCAATCCAACCCTGGCCTAACAACTATGTCTTTAAACCCGTCATGAACCCGATTTTAAAGCAATTTCTTGGCATGTATCTTTTATGAAACATGTTTCCCCTCCTCTACATATACATATGTATGAGAGCGGGGGGGGGGGGAGGAGACAGGGGGAAGAGAGGGGGTGGAGAGACGGTTGTTGAGATCATTTACGTCGTGGTAAGTGCTCTCACCAGCAATTGAATGCCGGCGGAAATTGCCGCCATAAAGCCCCCTCCCCAGAGAATGGAACATGCATATGAAACAGATTTAATTACTGCAGCTGACATATTTGATTGGAAATTCCAGATGTATTGACCGTGGGTGGGGGGGGGGAGGGGGGGTGGTAATGCCTTGATTCTTCTTCAGTCTTGCTGGAATGTGCTCGAACACCCCCCCCCCCACCCCCAAACCCCTTACCCTCTCCCCCTATAACCCCCAACTCTTCCCCTAACCCCCTCCCCCAACCCCATAATCGTCTTCCCCTTCACCTCTTTAGCGGATCTTGTCTGGAGCGCCTCCAGGCGGCTAGGGGAAAGGTTAGTGGATGGTGTCTACAGGTGTGAGGATGGGAGGACAGGTGTGAGGATGGGAGGGCAGGTGTGAGGATGGGAGGACAGGTGTGAGGATGGGAGGACTGGTGTGAGGATGGGAGGGCAGGTGTGAGGATGGGAGGGCAGGTGTGTGGATGGGAGGACAGGTGTGAGGATGGGAGGACAGGTGTGAGGATGGGAGGACAGGTGTGAGGATGGGAGGACAGGTGTGAGGATGAGAGGGCAGGTGTGAGGATGGGAGGACAGGTGTGAGGATGGGAAGACAGGTGTGAGGATGAGAGGGCAGGTGTGAGGATAGGAGGACTGGTGTGAGGATGAGAGAACAGGTGTGAGGATGGGAAGACAGGTGTGAGGATGGGAGAACAGGTGTGAGGATGGGAAGACAGGTGTGAGGATGAGAGAACAGGTGTGAGGATGGGAAGACAGGTGTGAGGATGGGAGAACAGGTGTGAGGATAGGAGGACTGGTGTGAGGATGGGAGGACAGGTGTGAGGATGGGAAGACAGGTGTGAGGATGGGAGAACAGGTGTGAGGATGGGAAGACAGGTGTGAGGATGGGAGAACAGGTGTGAGGATGGGAAGACAGGTGTGAGGATGGGAGGACAGGTGTGAGGATGGGAGGACAGGTGTGAGGATGGGAGGACAGGTGGGAGGACAGGTGTAAGGATGGGAGGACAGGTGTGAGGATGGGAGGACTGGTGTGAGGATGGGAGAACAGGTGTGAGGATGGGAGGACAGGTGTGAGGATGGGAGAACAGGTGTGAGGATGGGAGGACAGGTGTGAGGATGGGAGGACAGGTGGGAGGACAGGTGTAAGGATGGGAGGACAGGTGTGAGGATGGGAGGACTGGTGTGAGGATGGGAGAACAGGTGTGAGGATGGGAGGACAGGTGTAAGGATGGGAGGACAGGTGTGAGGATGGGAGGACTGGTGTGAGGATGGGAGAACAGGTGTGAGGATGGGAGGACAGGTGTGAGGATGGGAGGACAGGTGTGAGGATGGGAGAACAGGTGTGAGGATGGGAGGACAGGTGTGAGGATGGGAGGACAGGTGTGAGGATGGGAGAACAGGTGTGAGGATGGGAGGACAGGTGTGAGGATGGGGACAGGTTAGTGGATGGGGTCTACAGGTGTGAGGATGGGAGAACAGGTGTGAGGATGAGAGGACAGGTGTGAGGATGGGAGGACAGGTGTGAGGATGAGAGGGCAGGTGTAAGGATGGGAGGACAGGTGTGAGGATGGGAGGACAGGTGTGAGGATGGGAGGACAGGTGTGAGGATGGGAGGACAGGTGTGAGGATGGGAGGACAGGTGTGTGGATGGGAGGACAGGTGTGAGGATGGGAGGACAGGTGTGAGGATGGGAGGACAGGTGTGAGGATGGGAGGACAGGTGTACCTCCCCCAGTATAAACTTTGCCGCCATGGA
This sequence comes from Procambarus virginalis, assembly GCA_020271785.1. Taxonomy (NCBI): domain Eukaryota; kingdom Metazoa; phylum Arthropoda; class Malacostraca; order Decapoda; family Cambaridae; genus Procambarus; species Procambarus virginalis. The sequence goes on along the minus strand of WNGS01113158.1, from coordinate 39,907,417 downwards.
GAAGGCCTTGACCTCTAGCCCTAGACACATCCAGCATATATGGAACATCTTACGAAACCTGTAGATCGTACCATAATCATATACCATATATTATTTACTGTATATTAGACCGTTTAGGGGCTTGCAAACTTCACAACCCACGGTTAATATTGCTCCAGACAACCTCGTAGTCCTTCGGAGCCCATCAACTGTTTAATACACTACGCAAAGTTGGCCACATTGAGGAATGATGCACAGGTTTCGTAAAGGGTAGGGGGGCGGGGGGGGGCAGAATTGCAACTTTACCTGGGAAGCTTTTCATTAGGGAAACTCTGCGAAGTCGCGTCTCTGCGGAGGGTGCAAGTTCGCTCGGGGATTTATCAAGTCTCGAGTGACTTAGATGTGATAAGATGACAAAGTTTTTTTCCAGGATTCTCAGGGGAGTTTTTAAGGCATCGTTGTTTGGGCGGGTGTGGGCGGGTGTGGGTGGGTGTGGGTGGGCGGGCGGACGGGTTGGTGGGGTGAGGCCGCCCACTCCGCTCTCCGCCCTCCTGCAAGAACATAACAAAATATTCTTTAAATATTTTTTCGTTGTCCAAACTTAGGCTTGTCTTTTATAGTTAAGTTTGTTTTGTACGGGGGTGTCTGCGGTGCTGTCTGCGGTGCTGTCTGCGGTGCTGTCTGCCGTGCTGTCTGCGGTGCTGTCTGCCGTGCTGTCTGCGGTACTGTCTGCGGTGCTGTCTGCGGTGCTGTCTGCGGTGCTGTCTGCGGTGTTGTCTTTGGTACCACAGGTACCAAAGACAACACCTGCACCACAGGTACCAGGGACAACACCTGCACCACAGGTACCAGGGACAACACCTGCACCACAGGTACCAGGGACAACACCTGCACAACAGGTACCAGGGACAACACCTGCACCACAGGTACCAGGGACAACACCTGCACCACAGGTACCAAAGACAACACCTGCACCACAGGTACCAAAGACAACACCTGCACCACAGGTACCAGGGACAACACCTGCACCACAGGTACCAGGGACAACACCTGCACCACAGGTACCAGGGACAACACCTGCACCACAGGTACCAGGGACAACACCTGCACCACAGGTACCAGGGACAACACCTGCACCACAGGTACCAGGGACAACACCTGCACCACAGGTACCAGGGACAACACCTGCACCACAGGTATCAAAGATAACACCTGCACCACAGGTACCAGAGACAACACCTGCACCACAGGTACCAGGGACAACACCTGCACCACAGGTACCAGGGACAACACCTGCACCACAGGTACCAGGGACAACACCTGCACCACAGGTACCAAAGACAACACCTGCACCACAGGTACTAGGGACAACACCTGCACCACAGGTACCAGGGACAACACCTGCACCACAGGTACCAGGGACAACACCTGCACCACAGGTACCAGGGACAACACCTGCACCACAGGTACCAGGGACAACACCTGCACCACAGGTACCAGGGACAACACCTGCACCACAGGTACCAGGGACAACACCTGCACCACAGGTACCAGGGACAACACCTGCACCACAGGTACCAGGGACAACACCTGCACCACAGGTACCAGGGACAACACCTGCACCACAGGTACCAGGGACAACACCTGCACCACAGGTACCAGGGACAACACCTGCACCACAGGTACCAGGGACAACACCTGCACCACAGGTACCAGGGACAACACCTGCACCACAGGTACCAGGGACAACACCTGCACCACAGGTACCAGGGACAACACCTGCACCACAGGTACCAGGGACAACACCTGCACCACAGGTACCAAAGACAACACCTGCACCACAGGTACTAGGGACAACACCTGCACCACAGGTACTAGGGACAACACCTGCACCACAGGTACCAGGGACAACACCTGCACCACAGGTACCAAAGACAACACCTGCACCACAGGTACCAAAGACAACACCTGCACCACAGGTACCAGGGACAACACCTGCACCACAGGTACCAGGGACAACACCTGCACCACAGGTACCAGGGACAACACCTGCACCACAGGTACCAGGGACAACACCTGCACCACAGGTACCAGGGACAACACCTGCACCACAGGTACCAAAGACAACACAAAACAACACAAAACTTCAGTCGTATAACTCCACTCATTGTGTCATTTATTCTCTAGTATCTATATCTATACTTCCTGGCAATAACCGACTCCTCTGTGATAAAAGATAAAATAGAAAAAGAAACAAACTTCTCCCGTTAATATCCCTCCCCCCCCCTTCCCCAGCAGCCCGTGGCTACTCGGGCTACGTATAGACTATCGGCTACTTATCTTCTGAATACAATCATGTGAGGTATCCGCGAGCTCGTCTCTCCCTTACCTGTTCAGAATTAATCACGGAATCTCACTCCAGACAAGGATAAATCCTGCATCACTGAAATAAATTTTCGGGTTGGGAACTTTCTTACGATATCTGCCATGTCCGGGCGAAGCTTGGTTACTCCGGTGACTCTTGTCAGTCGGCCAGCTCCACAACGCTATGTGGAAGTCTCCATTCCAGGAGAATGATGGGAAGCTGCCCTTTCTGGATGTAACAGTCACGGAAAGGAATGGTGGCTTCCACACTGCGGTCTACACTGCAGTGTGGGGAGCCGGTCGGCCGAGCGGACAGCACACTGGACTTGTGATCCTGTGGTCCCGGGTTTGATCCCGGGCGCCGGAGAGAAACAATGGGCAGAGTTTCTTTCACCCTATGCTCCTGTTACTTAGCAGTAAAATAGGTACCTGGGTGTTAGTCAGCTGTCACGGGCTGCTTCCTGGGGGTGGAGGCCTGGTCGAGGACCGGGCCGCGGGGACACTAAAGCCCCGAAATCATCTCAAGATAACACTAAGGAAACAAATATAGGAATGTGCCTTAATGCCAATAGTGACTGCCCAGACAGGGACACGAGGAGTGTTGTGAACGCTTACGTCGACCGTGCTCTCAGCCACAGCTCTGGTTGGAAGCATGTCGATGAAGAACTCTGTAGGGTAAGGCAGGTCCTAGTCAACAATGGCTTCTCTAACGGTTATGTTGAAAACGTCATAAAAAGAAAGTTGAAATGCCATGCAACCTTTTTTTTTTGTTTTTGTAGTAAATTGTCAATTGTATTTTCTGATTTTTGTCTGTAGGGATAACGTTCCGTACAGGATAAGAGTCAACTAACACAAAACTTGTACCCCTATTAGACTGTTATACAGGAAGTTCTTTTCGACGACTCATAAAACTGAGGAAAGTGTCCTAAAGATATTATTTATGTGAACGTTATCCTTACAGACAAAAATCAGAAAATACAATTGACAATTTACTACAAAAACAAGAAAACGGCCAACCTACTCATGAAAAACTCCCCAGACACCAAACAGAACACCCTGAAGGAGACCAACGTCGTCTATGTCTTTAAATGCCCACTTAGGGACTGTAAGCCCCAAAGAACTCAGTATATAGGCAAGACAACAACGTCCCTTTCAAGGCAATTAACAATGCACAAACAACAGGGCTCCATCAAGGAGCATATAATCACTTCTCACAACCAGACCATCGCCAGATAAATCTTAACAACACAGAAATCATCGATAGGTACGGCGATAGCAGGAGACTCGACATCTGCGAGGCACTACACATCAAAAAGTCAACACCAGCAATCAACAGCCAATTAACACATAACTATATTCTACCCACTTCAAGACCCCGAACCAACATAGAAGCAGCAAGAGAAAATATGGGCCAATAGGCCTTCTGTAGTTACTTTCATTCTTATGTTTTCATATCCAATTTATACCAATTGATTCGTGTTCTGTCACCTCACCAAAAAACATTTGTCATATCACCTCACCCAAAACGAATTTAAGCATGAAATGATGTGTAAACCAGTCTTTGAAAATGTAAGAAGTCCTTGCGAAACACTTTTAGGCATCAGACCATAAATAAAAAATGAGAAAATGAACTTTGAAGAATTAATATTTCAATTACCCCCGACAGTGAAGAAAAACGTAAGAAATATATAGAAGATACGTGCTGGAATCATTAATCTTACCCTTTCATATTCAATAACATATATATATATATATATATATATATATATATATATATATATATATATATATATATATGCAATTGACGATCACTAAACACTGATCATTTGTATGCGGAAAAACCACAAAGAATTGGAGAAAGGAGGGTGAACGTATCGGCTTGTTAAGGCCGTTATCAACACCAGACTGACTCAAACACCAGACTTGAGTCAGTCTGGTGTTGATAACGGCCTTAACAAGCCGATACATTCACCCCCCTTTCTCCAATTCTTCCCGGTCTGCTTGTTCGAGTGTTGGGGGTCTGGGTGTCTGGG
>WNGS01113158.1:39882983-39893079 GCA_020271785.1 Procambarus virginalis | reverse complement strand
TTAATAGCCAGAGTTGCCTAACAAGTGAATTTTGTGAAATATCAAAATTTTCCAAACATTTTCTTATAAATCGATAAAGTTGTCATTGTATTATATTGATTGCTATTTTATGTATTTGAGTCAAAACTGATATAGAAATTTGGACAAAGCTAACCTAACCTACCTAACTTAACCCTAACCTAACCTACCTAACTTACCTAACCTAACTAACGTAACAAAACCTAACCTACCTAAACTAGCCTAACCTACCTAACTTTACCCTACCTAACCTACCTAACTTTACCTACCTAACCTAACGTAATCTAACCTAACTACCTAATTTTACCTAACCTACCTAACCTAACCTAACCTACCTAATAACCTACCTACCTAACTTTACCTAACCTTTCCAAACCTATCCTAACCTAAGATACCTAAGTCAGTAATTCTGTTCCTAATATAATATATTATTATTGTTAGAAAAACACAATCTGGAAATAGATATTTGAAAACAAAAATCATTCGGCCTCTTAGGCACATCAGGCCTTGCATACTAGGCCAAGTAGTCGTACCTAATAGCCAAGTATTTGGCTATTATTTACTGCATAAATTTTTGTGAGACGGCAGAGCCTTTTTTGAGAGATATAATAACTAATTTATCAAATAGTTCTGTTGTTTTCTTGAATTAATAATTATTATATTTCACCTTGAACCTTTTTTTTTAGTTAATGAGAAATATTTTTAGTATATTGATAAGTTGTACCATCTCACAAATTGGTTATCTGAATACTCTGTTACTAATTATCTTACCTGGTTTTAGTTCATAAAGAACCGATTCTCAATATTTATAGGAATCTTTCACGTTCCAAAAATACAGTGTTGGCGAGGCAGCCAGTGACTGTATATTGGTGAGATTGTTGGTGAGTGTTGGCGAGGCAGCCAGTGACTGTATATGGTGAGATTGTTGGTGAGTGTTGGCGAGGCAGCCAGTGACTGTATATTGGTGAGATTGTTGGTGAGTGTTGGCGAGGCAGCCAGTGACTGTATATTGGTGAGATTGTTGGTGAGTGTTGGCGAGGCAGCCAGTGACTGTATATTGGTGAGATTGTTGGTGAGTGTTGGCGAGGCAGCCAGTGACTGTATATTGGTGAGATTGTTGGTGAGTGTTGGCGAGGCAGCCAGTGACTGTATATTGGTGAGATTGTTGGTGAGTGTTGGCGAGGCAGCCAGTGACTGTATATTGGTGAGATTGTTGGTGAGTGTTGGCGAGGCAGCCAGTGACTGTATATTGGTGAGATTGTTGGTGAGTGTTGGCGAGGCAGCCAGTGACTGTATATTGGTGAGATTGTTGGTGAGTGTTGGCGAGGCAGCCAGTGACTGTATATTGGTGAGATTGTTGGTGAGTGTTGGCGAGGCAGCCAGTGACTGTATATTGGTGAGATTGTTGGTGAGTGTTGGCGAGGCAGCCAGTGACTGTATATTGGTGAGATTGTTGGTGAGTGTTGGCGAGGCAGCCAGTGATTGGTGAGATTGTTGGGAAACTGTTAGTTTACCAGATTACCGCCTCGCCAATTATTGACAATCATGCAAGCTCCGAGACACCAATTCACCCCAGATACCCGCCTCACCTTCCTCACAACTTGCGTCCATTTAGGCAGTGTTGGAGGAGCGTCTTGGGCCATGGCCTCGCTCTCCTGACCCCTGGAGCGTTGGCCTCAGATCATGGCCCTCTATGGTATATAGAGGGGCCATATATATATGGCCCTCTGTATACCATAGAGAACCATATGGTATATAGCTCTCGCTCTCGGGAGCTGGTAATCCAGCCGGCTCCCTCTCTAGGGCCGGATTTCCTGAACAACGGATCCGGAAATATTATTATTGACCAGGTCGGATAATCTCTGGCAACCTTGGGTGAGCTGCGTTTGAGGAGAATTGCGTGTGTGTGGGAAGAGTAGTGAGGGGAGGGATGTGTGTGTGTGTGTGTGTGTGTGTGTCATTTCAGAAGTGTGTGAGAGATGATATTTGGAGGAGTATGAGTGGTGCTATTAAGTACACATGAGGCGTCGTAATGAGTAGTCCACGCCTCCGTCTGGTCGTCCAGACGGAGGCTGGACGCTGCCTCACCAGTTGACCCTGCTACTCCCTCCGTCCCTGACCTCGTGTGACCTCTCTCCAGTTACTCCCATATTACCTGACCTCACGCGACCTCCACGAGAAGAGTGGCTGCGTCGGGTGCAGACCGTCACCTGTTACTATAACCTAAGACCGCCAGAGGGATGGCTCTTCTCTCTTTGGCATCGACGCTCAAAGAGATAATTTACTATTGATTTACAATGAAGTATTTGGACATGTGCTGCTCAGCGCTAAGAGTAGCTAAGTATTTAATTAACTTTATACTTGTAAACACGTATTAAGAATGTTGTCCAACAATTAAATTCTTGTAAATAGTTTTGTTTACGACTTTTGATAGTCAGGATGCGATGATGTGAAGTGCGTGAGTCAGTCCTGTAGTTGCACTCGTTGCATGAGCACCTTCAACAATAGCTACAACAACAGCTGCAACAACAGCCAAGGTCACGAGGGCAACCCAGACCACGTCGACGGCTTAGTTCAGAGGACTTTCAGCAGCAAGATTTCCTGGCAAACTTGTGACGGTCATCAACCAGGCGAAGGACTGATCGAAATCAGGGTAGAGATATATACCTTGTAATGTTCCGGCGAGGTCCTCGCCTGCTGCTGCTCCTGCTGCTGGTGCCGCTGCTGCTGCTGTCCCAGCTGCTGCTGATGCTGCTGGTGACCCAGCTACTGCTGCAGCTGCTGGTGCTGCTGCCGCTGCTACTGCTGCTGCTGATGCTGCTGTCCCAGCTGCTGTCACTGCTGCCCCAACTGTTGCTACCCCAGCTACTGCTGCTGCTGCTGCTGCTGGTGACCCAGCTACTGCTGCTGCTCCTGCTGCTGCTGCTGCTACTGCTGCTGGTGCCGCTGCTGCTGCTGCTACTGCTGCTGGTGCCGCTGCTGCTGGTGCCGCTGCTGTTGCTGCTACTGCTGCTGGTGCCGCTGCTGCTGGTGCCGCTGCTGTTGCTGCTACTGCTGCTGGTACCGCTGCTGCTACTGCTGCTGATGCCGCTGCTGCTACTGCTGCTGTCCCAGCGGCTGTCACTGCTGCCCCAACTGTTGCTACCCCAGCTACTGCTGCTGCTGCTGCTGGTGCTGGTGCTGGTGCTGCTGCCGCTGCTGCTGGTGCTGGTGCTGGTGCTGCTGCCGCTGCTGCTGGTGCTGGTGCTGCTGCCGCTGCTGCTGGTGCTGGTGCTGCTGCTGCTGCCGCTGCTGCTGGTGCTGGTGCTGCTGCCGCTGCTGCTGGTGCTGGTGCTGCTGCCGCTGCTGCTGGTGCTGGTGCTGCTGCCGCTGCTGCTGGTGCTGGTGCCTCGCCCTCTATGCCAGCACTCAGAGCCCTCCCAGGCTCAGCCCCGGGGCTCATCAGAGTCTCTGCTCGATGAGTTCAACTCACACTGTTACTGAAAGAGTTTCAGAGAGAGAGAGATAGACAAAGGATAATTGTGACATATCTTTTGTACCCATTGTTTGTATGCCAGGTATAAAATCTAGTTCAAATATATATTTGCGTCATTTGTTTTATTTTGTTTTCATTTTTATGTGATTTTGCTGCCGTACTCACCTAGTTGTGCTTGCGGGGGTTGAGCTCTGGCTCTTTGGTCCCGCCTCTCAACCGTCAATCAACAGGTGTTCAGGTTCCTGAGCCTATTGGGCTCTATCATATCTACACTTGAAGCTGTGTATGGAGTCAGCCTCCACCACATTACTTCCTAATGCATTCCATTTTTCAACCACTCTGACACTATAAAAGTTCTTTCTAATATCTCTGTGGCTCATGTGGGTACTCAGTTTCCACCTGTGTCCCCTTGTTCGCGTACTATCCGTGTTAAACAGTCTATCCTTATCTATCTTGTCAATTCCTCTGAGAATTTTGTAGGTAGTGATCATATCTCCCCTTACTCTTCTGTCTTTCCAGTGTCGTGAAGTGCATTTCACGCAGCCTTTCCTCGTAACTCATGCCTCTTAGCTCCGGGACTAGCCTAGTGAACTTTTTCTTTGAACTTTTTCCAGCTTCGTCTTGTGCTTGACAAGGTACGGGTTCCTTGCTGGGGCCGCATACTCCAGGATTGGTCTTACATATGTGGTGTACAAGGTTCTGAATGATTCCTTATACACGTTCCTGAAGGCTGTTCTGATGTTAGCCAGCCTCGCATATGTCGCAGATGTAACTCTTTTTTATGTGGGCTTCAGGAGACAGGTTTGGTGTGATATCAACTCTTAGATCTTTCTCTCTGTCCGTTTCATGAAGTACTTCATCTCCCATTCGGTATCCTGTGTCTGGCCTCCTGTTTCCACCACCTAGTTTCATGACCTTGCATTTATCGGGTTGAACTTTAGTAGCCATTTGTTGGACCATTCATTCATTCAGTCTGTCTAGGTTATCTTGTAGCCTTCTACAATCATCCTCTGTTTTAATCCTCCTCATAATATTTGCATCGTCAGCAAACAATGAGAGGAACGATTCTATACCCTCTGGGAGATCATTTACATATATCAGAAACAGTATAGGTCCAAGGACTGAACCCTTCGGGACTCCACTGGTTATGCCTCGCCAATCTGAGACCTCACCCCTCACAGTGACTCGCTGTCTTCTGTTGCTTAGGTACTCCCTAATTCAATGGAGTATCTTCCCATTCACTCCTGCCTGCATCTCCAGCTTTTTCACTAGCCTCTTGTGTGTGTATGTGTTCTTGTTCCCATCTGCAATATTCATTACATTGCATTGGTCTGGAATGAAGTCGCGTAGCCATTTCTGACTCTTCATCATGTTGCCTCGAGTAGATCACTGACACGAAGCAGGATCATAGCGAGGTCTTGCACTATTTGCAACTCCCACTCTGAGCACTCTTTCTCACCCATAACCCTGCGCTTGCTATCAGAAGGATGCGCATTAGTTCTATATCTCCCTCCCAGTTACCCATTGCTGCATTTCTCAAGTGAAATAATCATTTTGGAACACTGGCGTAGTGTTCTCTACCATCATCACTTTGGGTGATTGTAACTGTCTTACTGATTGTTCTTCTTGTGTTCTATGTCTTGTGACCTTCCTTGTTGTGTTAATNGAGGCAGCGTGGGGGAACATTAGAGGCAGCGTGGGGAACATTAGAGGCAGCGTGGGGAACATTAGAGGCAGCGTGGGGGAACATTAGAGGCAGCGTGAGGGAACATTAGAGGCAGCGTGAGGGACATTAGAGGCAGCGTGGGGGAACATTAGTGGCAGCGTGGGGGAAACATTAGAGGCAGCGTGGGGGAACATTAGTGGCAGCGTGGGGAACATTAGAGGCAGCGTGGGTGAACATTAGTGGCAGCGTGAGGGAACATTAGAGGCAGCGTGGGAACATTAGAGGCAGCGTGGGGGAACATTAGAGGCAGCGTGGGAAACATTAGAGGCAGCGTGGGGGAACATTAGAGGCAGCGTGGGGAACATTAGAGGCAGCGTGGGGGAACATTAGTGGCAGCGTGGGGGAACATTAGAGGCAGCGTGGGGGAACATTAGAGGCAGCGTGGGGGAACATTAGGCAGCGTGGGGGAACATTAGAGGCAGCGTGGGGGACATTAGAGGCAGCGTGGGAAACATTAGAGGCAGCGTGGGGGAACATTAGAGGCAGCGTGGGGGAACATTAGAGGCAGCGTGGGGGAACATTAGAGGCAGCGTGGGGGAACATTAGAGGCAGCGTGGGGGAACATTAGAGGCAGCGTGGGGGAACATTCAATCACCCATACTACCCGAAGAAGTCCATTGTTCCGACAACATCTCAACAGTTAACTAACCACCATTCAACACCTCCAACCATCCCTAAACAAAGCAATCCAACCCTGGCCTAACAACTATGTCTTTAAACCCGTCATGAACCCGATTTTAAAGCAATTTCTTGGCATGTATCTTTTATGAAACATGTTTCCCCTCCTCTACATATACATATGTATGAGAGCGGGGGGGGGGGAGGAGACAGGGGAAGGAGAGGGGGTGGAGAGACGGTTGTTGAGATCATTTACGTCGTGGTAAGTGCTCTCACCAGCAATTGAATGCCGGCGGAAATTGCCGCCATAAAGCCCCTCCCCAGAGAATGGAACATGCATATGAAACAGATTTAATTACTGCAGCTGACATATTTGATTGGAAATTCCAGATGTATTGACCGTGGGTGGGGGGGGGAGGGGGGGTGGTAATGCCTTGATTCTTCTTCAGTCTTGCTGGAATGTGCTCGAACACCCCCCCCCCCACCACCCCAAACCCTTACCCTCTCCCCCTATAACCCCCAACTCTTCCCCTAACCCCCTCCCCCAACCCCATAATCGTCTTCCCCTTCACCTCTTTAGCGGATCTTGTCTGGAGCGCCTCCAGGCGGCTAGGGGAAAGGTTAGTGGATGGTGTCTACAGGTGTGAGGATGGGAGGACAGGTGTGAGGATGGGAGGGCAGGTGTGAGGATGGGAGGACAGGTGTGAGGATGGGAGGACTGGTGAGGATGGGAGGGCAGGTGTGAGGATGGGAGGGCAGGTGTGTGGATGGGAGGACAGGTGTGAGGATGGGAGGACAGGTGTGAGGATGGAGGACAGGTGTGAGGATGGGAGGACAGGTGTGAGGATGAGAGGGCAGGTGTGAGGATGGGAGGACAGGTGTGAGGATGGGAAGACAGGTGTGAGGATGAGAGGGCAGGTGTGAGGATAGGAGGACTGGTGTGAGGATGAGAGAACAGGTGTGAGGATGGGAAGACAGGTGTGAGGATGGGAGAACAGGTGTGAGGATGGGAAGACAGGTGTGAGGATGAGAGAACAGGTGTGAGGATGGGAAGACAGGTGTGAGGATGGGAGAACAGGTGTGAGGATAGGAGGACTGGTGTGAGGATGGGAGGACAGGTGTGAGGATGGGAAGACAGGTGTGAGGATGGGAGAACAGGTGTGAGGATGGAAGACAGGTGTGAGGATGGGAGAACAGGTGTGAGGATGGGAAGACAGGTGTGAGGATGGGAGGACAGGTGTGAGGATGGGAGGACAGGTGTGAGGATGGGAGGACAGGTGGGAGGACAGGTGTAAGGATGGGAGGACAGGTGTGAGGATGGGAGGACTGGTGTGAGGATGGGAGAACAGGTGTGAGGATGGGAGGACAGGTGTGAGGATGGGAGAACAGGTGTGAGGATGGGAGGACAGGTGTGAGGATGGGAGGACAGGTGGGAGGACAGGTGTAAGGATGGAGGACAGGTGTGAGGATGGGAGGACTGGTGTGAGGATGGAGAACAGGTGTGAGGATGGGAGGACAGGTGTAAGGATGGGAGGACAGGTGTGAGGATGGGAGGACTGGTGTGAGGATGGGAGAAACAGGTGAGGATGGGAGGACAGGTGTGAGGATGGGAGGACAGGTGTGAGGATGGGAGAACAGGTGTGAGGATGGGAGGACAGGTGTGAGGATGGGAGGACAGGTTGTGAGGATGGGAAACAGGTGTGAGGATGGGAGACAGTGAGGATGGGATGACAGGTGTGAGGATGGGAGGACAGGTGTGAGGATGGGAGACAGGTGTGAGGATGGAGGACAGGTGTGAGGATGGGAGGACAGGTGTGAGGATGGGAGGACAGGTGTGAGGATGGGAGGACAGGTGTGAGGATGGGAGGACAGGTGTGAGGATGGGAGGACAGGTGTGAGGATGGGAGGACAGGTGTGAGGATGGGAGGACAGGTGTAAGGATGGGAGGACAGGTGTGAGGATGGGAGGACAGGTGTGAGGATGGGAGGACAGGTGTGAGGATGGGAGGACAGGTGTACCTCCCCCAGTATAAACTTTGCCGCCCTGGACACATCTAGCATATATGGAACATCTTACGAAACCTGTAGATCGTACCATAATCGTATACCATATATTATTTACTGTATATTAGACCGTTTAGGGGCTTGCAAACTTCACAACCCACGGTTAATATTGCTCCAGACACCCTCGTAGTCCTTCGGAGCCCATCAACTGTTTAATACACTACGCAAAGTTGGCCACATTGAGGAATGATGCACAGGTTTCGTAAAGGGTAGGGGGGCGGGGGGGGGCAGAATTGCAACTTTACCTGGGAAGCTTTTCATTAGGGAAACTCTGCGAAGTCGCGTCTCTGCGGAGGGTGCAAGTTCGCTCGGGATTTATCAAGTCTCGAGTGACTTAGATGTGATAAGATGACAAAGTTTTTTTCCAGGATTCTCAGGGGAGTTTTTAAGGCATCGTTGTTTGGGCGGGTGTGGGCGGGTGTGGGTGGGTGTGGGTGGGCGGGCGGACGGGTTGGTGGGGTGAGGCCGCCCACTCCGCTCTCCGCCCTCCTGCAAGAACATAACAAAATATTCTTTAAATATTTTTTCGTTGTCCAAACTTAGGCTTGTCTTTTATAGTTAAGTTTGTTTTGTACGGGGGTGTCTGCGGTGCTGTCTGCGGTGCTGTCTGCGGTGCTGTCTGCCGTGCTGTCTGCGGTGCTGTCTGCCGTGCTGTCTGCGGTACTGTCTGCGGTGCTGTCTGCGGTGCTGTCTGCGGTGCTGTCTGCGGTGTTGTCTTTGGTACCACAGGTACCAAAGACAACACCTGCACCACAGGTACCAGGGACAACACCTGCACCACAGGTACCAGGGACAACACCTGCACCACAGGTACCAGGGACAACACCTGCACCACAGGTACCAGGGACAACACCTGCACCACAGGTACCAGGGACAACACCTGCACCACAGGTACCAAAGACAACACCTGCACCACAGGTACCAAAGACAACACCTGCACCACAGGTACCAGGGACAACACCTGCACCACAGGTACCAGGGACAACACCTGCACCACAGGTACCAGGGACAACACCTGCACCACAGGTACCAGGGACAACACCTGCACCACAGGTACCAGGGACAACACCTGCACCACAGGTACCAGGGACAACACCTGCACCACAGGTACCAGGGACAACACCTGCACCACAGGTATCAAAGATAACACCTGCACCACAGGTACCAGAGACAACACCTGCACCACAGGTACCAGGGACAACACCTGCACCACAGGTACCAGGGACAACACCTGCACCACAGGTACCAGGGACAACACCTGCACCACAGGTACCAAAGACAACACCTGCACCACAGGTACTAGGGACAACACCTGCACCACAGGTACCAGGACAACACCTGCACCACAGGTACCAGGGACAACACCTGCACCACAGGTACCAGGGACAACACCTGCACCACAGGTACCAGGGACAACACCTGCACCACAGGTACCAGGGACAACACCTGCACCACAGGTACCAGGGACAACACCTGCACCACAGGTACCAGGGACAACACCTGCACCACAGGTACCAGGGACAACACCTGCACCACAGGTACCAGGGACAACACCTGCACCACAGGTACCAGGGACAACACCTGCACCACAGGTACCAGGGACAACACCTGCACCACAGGTACCAGGGACAACACCTGCACCACAGGTACCAGGGACAACACCTGCACCACAGGTACCAGGGACAACACCTGCACCACAGGTACCAGGGACAACACCTGCACCACAGGTACCAGGGACAACACCTGCACCACAGGTACCAAAGACAACACCTGCACCACAGGTACTAGGGACAACACCTGCACCACAGGTACTAGGGACAACACCTGCACCACAGGTACCAGGGACAACACCTGCACCACAGGTACCAAAGACAACACCTGCACCACAGGTACCAAAGACAACACCTGCACCACAGGTACCAGGGACAACACCTGCACCACAGGTACCAGGGACAACACCTGCACCACAGGTACCAGGGACAACACCTGCACCACAGGTACCAGGGACAACACCTGCACCACAGGTACCAGGGACAACACCTGCACCACAGGTACCCAAGACAACACAAAACAACACAAACTTCAGTCGTATAACTCCACTCATTGTGTCATTTATTCTCTAGTATCTATATCTATACTTCCTGGCAATAACCGACTCCTCTGTGATAAAAGATAAATAGAAAAAGAAACAAACTT
>WNGS01113158.1:39869538-39881983 GCA_020271785.1 Procambarus virginalis | reverse complement strand
TAACGTACCTCTTTCACGCTGGGTGACGGGAACGGCTTGTTGGAGTGATCTTGTATGAGACTGACAGGTCAGTGTGTGGCAATTGCTTAGTCTTGTTAGACACGAATGTGTGTTCCTTGTTCAGGGCTGTACACAGTAGTTAACTCAGGACACACACACACACACACACACACACACACACACAACACACACACACACACACACACACATATATATTATATATATATATATATAATATATATAGATATTATATATAATATATAGCATATAGTGAGAGAGAGGAGCGTATTATCAGGTGTGTATTTCCTCCTTATGTCGTCCCCATATATATAATATATATATATATATATAATATATAATATATATTATATATATATATTATATTATTATATTATATATATAATATATTAATACATTTCCAGATGTGTTCCGATGAGCGTACTCTCAGATGTATAACTCCAGGTGTGTAATATATACAATATCTGGTACTATTTCCAACATAAGTGAGCGTAAATATATAAATTAAATCACTTGAAATTAGATTTGTTTATTAATAATCTAATTCCTAAACTTTAATATTAGTTTATTTCGGCATAAAGAAATGCCTCGGCTAAAAGAGTGACATTGTTATATAATATATATCAAATTATATTTCTTATATTTTATGAAGAGTGGAAATATTTTCAACTGATCGAGTTGATATTAAGTTGTAACACTTATCTACTTATATGTAAAAACAATGTTAATTGGTATGAAATGGAAGCAAGGTATGTAGCATGAGTCCAGTCAGTGTGGGCGAGATAAGGACTAGTCCAGACAGGTGTGGGCGAGATAAGGACTAGTCCAGTCAGAGTGTGGGCGAGATAAGGACTAGTCCAGACAGGTGTGGCGAGATAAGTGACAGTCCAGTCAGGTGTGGGAGATAAGGATATCGCTGTGCGAAGTTCAGTCAGGTGTGGGCGAGATAAGGACTAGTCCAGTCAGGTGTGGCAGAAACTTAGGTGGGCGAGATAAGGACTAGTCAAGTCAGGTGTGGGGCGAGATAAGGACTAGTCCATGTCAGGTGTGGGCCGAGATAAGACTAGTCCCATTCATGTGTGGGCGAGATAATGACTAGTCCCAGTCAGGTGTGGGCGAGATAAGACTAGTCCAGACAGTGTGGGCGAGATAAGACGAGTCCAGTCAGGTGTGGGCGAGATAACGACGAGTCCAGTCAGGTGTGGTGAGATAAGAACTAGTCCAGTCAGGTGTGGAATGATCCAGTCAGTGTGGGCGAGATACACGAGTCCAGTCAGGTGTGGCGAGATAACGACGAGTCCAATCAGGTGTGGTCGAGATAAGACTAGTCCAGTCAGGTGTGAATATTCCAGTCAGGTGTGGGCGAGATAAGAACTAGTCAGTCAGGTGTGGCGAGATAAGAACTAGTCCAGCAGGTGTGGGCGAGATAAGAACTAGTCAGTCAGGTGTGGAAGGGATAGAACTAGTCCAGTCACGGTGGGCGAGATAACGATAAGTCCAGTCAGGTGTGGGCGAGATAAGAACTAGTCCAGTCAGGTGTGGGCGAGATAACGATGAGTCCAGTCAGGTGTGAAGGGTAAGAACTAGTCCAGTCCAGGGTGGGCGAGATAAGAACTAGTCAGTCACGTGTGGGCGAGATAAGACTGTCCTCAGGTGTGGGCGAGATAAGAACTAGTCCAGTCAGGTGTGGCGAGATAAAGATTATTATAGCCGTATCAATTTGCATTTATATGCACAATTAATCATAGTTGAGAAACAGGAGTCGGCAAGCGTGGAAAAATTAAGAACCTGAGAATGTCACGCCGGATTAAGAACAAGTAATCCCGTGTGTGTGTGTGTGTTGTGCTGTGTGTGTTGTGTGTGTGTGTGTGGTGTGTGGTGTGTGTGTGTGTGTGTGTGTGTGTGTGTGTGTGTGTGTGGAAGTTCAGAGCGAGCCTGTCATAATGTTTTGAGTATGGACGAATGTTCAATACCGTTATTAATTATACATGAACCTATCTGGTGATCTGAACGCGTTGAACTGCGTTTTTGGTTCCAATTGGGTCATCCAGAGAAACAAACACAGGATTAAGGTCAAATCACCCAAACCATTAGATTTATAGGATTTAGGACAAATGAACAGTCGAACGTTGTTATTTAGATAACATATGAACATCCAGATCGAACACAGCTTAGCGACATGCAGTTAGGTCAATTGAGATGTGTTGGAGGAGTTAGGACACTTGGGGTCAGGCCAGGTCAAAGAGGGTGGAACTCCCTCAATTAAATGGCAAGTTCGACTCAGATAAATTAACACATGGTTGAATTAAATCATATTTTGCAAGAATCAAGTTGAAAATTTGATTTGATTACTGTTTACCTTCGTGAGGTCGTGTGTGAGTGACGCTATATCCTTCTGGGGGCGTGTGGAGTGACGCTATATCCTTGGGTGGCGTGTGGGGCGTGTGGAGTGACGCTATATCCTTGTGAGGGCGTGTGGAGTGACGCTGTATTCTGAGGTCGTGTGGAGTGACGCTATATCCTTGTGAGGGCGTGTGGAGTGACGCTGTATTCTGAGGTCGTGTGGAGTGACGCTATATCCTTGTGAGGTCGTGTGGAGTGACGCTGTATTCTGAGGTCGTGTGGAGTGACGCTATATCCTTGTGAGGTCGTGTGGAGTGACGCTATATCCTTGTGAGGTCGTGTGGAGTGACGCTGTATTCTGAGGTCGTGTGGAGTGACGCTATATCCTTGTGAGGTCGTGTGGAGTGACGCTGTATTCTGAGGTCGTGTGGAGTGACGCTATATCCTTGTGAGGGCGTGTGGAGTGACGCTGTATTCTGAGGTCGTGTGGAGTGACGCTATATCCTTGTGAGGGCGTGTGGAGTGACGCTATATCCTTGTGAGGTCGTGTGGAGTGACGCTATATCCTTGTGAGGGCGTGTGGAGTGACGCTATATCCTTGTGAGGTCGTGTGGAGTGACGCTATATCCTTCTGAGGGCGTGTGGAGTGACGCTATATCCTTGTGAGGTCGTGTGGAGTGACGCTATATCCTTGTGAGGTCGTGTGGAGTGACGCTATATCCTTGTGAGGTCGTGTGGAGTGACGCTATATCCTTGTGAGGGCGTGTGGAGTGACGCTATATCCTTCTGAGGGCGTGTGGAGTGACGCTATATCCTTCTGAGGGCGTGTGGAGTGACGCTATATACTTTGATGGCGTATGGAGTGACGCTATATCCTTCTGAGGAGTGGATATATATATATATATATAAGACGCTATATAAGATCACGCTATATACACACGCTATATAAGAATATAGCGTGTGGAGTGACGCTATATTCTTCATTATTGCGTCATTTGCGTCATGTACACTTGGAGATGATTACTGACTGGTGATGAAGACTCGGGTTAGAATCGGATGGTGAGAGACGAGGAGAAAAGATCTATTCATTCCCTTTGGATCGAATCAAATGATGCATTTGATTCGATCCAGGTGACGAGGGGGATCGAACCAGCGGAAAACGCAATGGAGCCGGATGTTGAAAGGATAGTTGAAGGTAATGACAAGATAGACCATGTTGATGAGGGGATTGGTCGAGATAATGAGGCATACCTCATCATTAGCATACTAGTTACCTAGCTCCGCCCCAGCTAACCCATGACCACCTTATCCAGCTTTATCCAAGCTCAGATCGTCTCCGGCAGCTCTATCCAAGCCGATCATTGATCACGTTCGCTAGCTCTACCCTAGCGGACAAGTGACCACCTGAGTTGACTCTACAGCTCTACCCTAGCGCACAAGTGACCACCTGAGTGACTCTACAGCTCTACCCTAGCGCACAAGTGACCACCTGAGCTGACTCTACAGCTCTACCCTAGCGCACAAGTGACCACCTGAGTTGACTCTACAGCTCTACCCTAGCGCACAAGTGACCACCTGAGCTGACTCTACAGCTCTACCCTAGCGCACAAGTGACCACCTGAGTTGACTCTACAGCTCTACCCTAGCGCACAAGTGACCACCTGAGCTGACTCTACAGCTCTACCCTAGCGCACAAGTGACCACCTGAGCTGACTCTACAGCTCTACTTTACCATTAATCACCTTTGCCTTTGACCAGTTGCGGGAGTTGAGCTCTGGTTCTTTGGTCCCGCCTCTCAACTGTCAACCAAGTAATGTTCCTGTGTGTGTGTGTGTGTGTGTGTGTGTGTGTGTGTGTGTGTGTGTGTGTGTGTGTGTGTGTGTGTGTGTGTGTGTATGTGTGTGTGTGTGTGTGTGTGTGTGTGTGTGTGTGTGTGTGTATGTGTGTGTGTGTGTGTGTGTGTGTGTGTGTGTGTGTGTGTGTGTGGGTGTGTGTGTATGTGTGTGTGTGTGTGTGTGTGTGGTGGTGTGTGTGTGTGTGTGTGTGTGGTGTGTGTGTGTGTGTGGTATGTGTGTGTGTGTGAGACCTGAATGGCGTGAGTTTTATTGTCCTACAGGAAGTTCTCTTACTCACCTACAAGTACCAACTGATTGTGCTTGTAGGCTCCAGCGCTAGCTCCTCAGCCCCGCCTTACTAGATGCTAGTTATCTGATCATCTAATTCAGTGGCCGCCTGACCTACTTGTTCCTAATTGCATCTCGATTGGTACCTTTTTTATCGCCCCTTTAAGTTCCTTTTCTCACTTCTTGTCTACTTAAAAAGTTCTTCATTTCCTGTGATTCATCTGCGCATTTAGTGTTATCCATGTCCCTTTTGTTCTATGCTGGGTATGCTGAACATGTCCTATGTTCTGCCCTATGCTATTCCGGGTAGAACAAGTTTGATGTCCTCATCAAAACTTATAAATTCATACTTATACAATTTTCAATATTTTCAGTATTTCATCAAATGTGTGTGTGAGGGTCACTGGCCTCAGCGTCTCCTCATAGTGGAACATTCCTGACACATGAGTGTATGAGAGCTGTGCAGTATGTCAGCTGGGCCTCATGCCTACTCATTCACGTTTTGCACCATAACACCTCATAATTTGTGAGGGAGCTTTCAGAAGATTATGACACAGCAGGTCCTCGATACAACGTCTTAATTAATATGTATTCATCAGCGATAGCACGATAGCAATACATTAGTCAATATGTATTCATCAACGATAGCACGGGGGTTATGTAGAATAAGTACATAGTAACAACTGAGGGCAAATTCAACACCTGCAACAGCACTTTTTGACATATGTTTAGGCATCAACCACCTGAGGCTGGAGGTGTGGATCTATGTTGTTGTTGTTGTTATAGATTCAGCTACTCGGAACAAGTTCCAAGTAGCACGGGCTATGGTGAGCCCGTAGTGGACTTACCTGGCACAGGAGCGGTACAGGTAGCACGGGCTATGGTGAGCCCGTAGTGGACTTACCTGGCACAGGAGCGGTGCTGTGTCCACGCTCAGTCCATATCATATAAACTCAACCTATGAGTCTCTGACCTACAAGTGAGGAAACTGCACCTCCTTCAAATCATTGTGAAATCTATATCCCCAATTTTCTAAAGTTAAACGAATTAATCTAAAAAAATGAAAACACAAAAGAAAATCAAGTGTAAACTTTAGATCAACGAAGAAGTCAACTAACGAACCCCAACAATTACAGCCATTGAAGGATGATATAGTCTCAGAATCTTCCCCAATTGTTCACGTCCCCTGATGTTTCTCATAGGCCATTAGTCCAATACTATTGAAATGTTCGTCGCAAACTCCGTAGAGTTTTCGTCGACAATTTGCCAGTACTAAACATATGGCCCTGTATGACTAACCATCCTGCGAGATGGTGACCTTTATTACCACTGCTGCCTTATTCAATCTTGTGTTGATGATATCCTCAACATGCATCCGGAATCTGCCAGTGCAGACTGCTCATCACATGCCTCTGTATGACTAACCATCGTGTGTGATGGGGATTTCTTAGCATCAACTAGTTAGCTTTTTTGACACACTGTACTCCACTTCATATAGTCTAGGGCAGCTGTACTAATGCAGATGTACCTAAGGAATTAATAAAAAAAAATCCTCGTTGATGCTGGGAACCAATTGAAGGTAACTACGCTTAAAGTAAGTTATGGAGTCAACAGGGAGTTGAATCGTTTATAGCTAGTATCTGCACGGGGGAAGGGAGGGGTATGGTAGCCAGTGATTGGTCCAGGTGGGTGTGAAAAGTGACGATGAATATAAGAAATATAGAGAGGCGACTCGTGCTATACTCATTGGTCTCACGCTTTCTCTCGTACTCAGTAAAACACACACACACACACATACTGTGTGTGCGGGTCCAAGAGCTGGAGCTCGATCCTGCAGGCATAAATAGGTGAGTAAAGTATTTCACACACACACACAAATTATCCTTTGATGAGGCTGCTCTGGAAAAAATCTTTTTCTGCTTATCATATACGCATTCTCACAAACACGCACATACACATATTTGATATATAAACACACACACACACATATACAGTACAGTACCAC
This sequence comes from Procambarus virginalis, assembly GCA_020271785.1. Taxonomy (NCBI): domain Eukaryota; kingdom Metazoa; phylum Arthropoda; class Malacostraca; order Decapoda; family Cambaridae; genus Procambarus; species Procambarus virginalis. Next base: position 39,875,494 of record WNGS01113158.1, on the reverse strand, counting down.
ACAGAAGGCAACTGTGTAATATCTCGGCCGCGCAACCCACTGAACCGCTACTTCCACTGAAATAACCGTGCAATCTCCGCTCTTTCTATGGTAATAACAGATGCTCTACCGATCATGTAAGATGTTAACACTCGGGCCGTCATACGAGGACGTAAACCAGTAAACAGGGGGAGAGAGAGAGATAGTGAGGAAGAGTGAGGCAGAGCAAGAACGAGAGCAAGGGAGAGAGAACGAGAGCGAGTGAGGGCGAGGGAGAGTGAGAAACTAGTGAGAGAGAATGAGATAGAAAGATAGAGTGAGATTCGTAGTCACAGCCTTCGTATGAGTTACCGAGTGACGCTGCCACCACCCTGAGTTACCGGACAGGGGACCGGAGTGAGATTCGTAGGCCAAACAGATGGTATAAACCTACCAGGACAGGTGTAGGGGACAATTGAACGGTACAAGGATCCTGGCCTGACACTCGAATAATCCTGACCACTTGGGAACTATAGAGTACACAAGAATAAGGCGGGACACACCCAATACTAACACCTCAACACGGGACGGACGGGGGGAGGAGTACTGGATAATTACGGACACTAGGTCACTAGGTCAAAGGGGACGGTAGGCCCAATATCACTAAGCCAAGGAACCAATAATACACATTTAATAACACTTAACAATATATGACTTTATTTGAGATAATTAATTAGACACTTCCCTAACTAATTGCTACCAGAGGCCAAGAGTACTGAATGAGGTGCTTTAGTTCAAGAGAGCCGTACTTACTCGTATGTTGTTCCACAGTTCTCCTGGAGATGATGTTCCCTCCCTGAGTCCACACACACCGTCCTACCCGGCTGCACCCACTCTACTGTCCCTCTTCCATGATCTCCTGCTCCCCAGCTGAACATGAGGGTTTGCATTTGATGTGGAGGCGTTAATCCCTGTAGATTATTATGACGGCATCAACTCGGACCTCCTCGTGACTCGGTGACCGCTGACCTGTCCTCCTGGTTAACTTGTACAGAGGTGTAACTTTTTCCATTGTCTGCCGCCGCCTGACTGGCGCCGCGCCTGTGGGTTGTTCATCCTCCACGTGGCTTGTTCATGCTGTAATGATGTTCATGTTGTACTACTATGTACTGTTCTCTGTTACAACTATACAAACTTGAGCAGCAGGCGGGAGCAGACGGAAACGTACTATCATGGGGAAGGAATTACCTGAGGGACAGACGTCAGAGAGTGACAGTGAGGGGCGAGGAGTGGGACTGGCGTAGAGTAACAAGCGGGGTGCCTCAAGGATCACTCCTGGGTCCCGTACTATTCCTCATTTATGTAAATGACTTGACTGCAGGAGTTGAATCTTTTTTGTCACTGTTTTCAGATGATGCAAAACTAATGAGAAGGGTTTGAGACAGATGAGCAGTGTAAGATTCTCCAGGATGACTTGAACAGGTTGCAGAGATGGTCCGAGATTTGGCTGCAAGAGTTCACTAACAAATCCAAGGTGATGGAAATGGGGGACAGGAGCCAGGAGACCGAATGGCCAGTATACGATGAAGGGAAACTACCTCCCTATAACGTCCAGAATCCCATCAAGCAGACATGAAGCAGATAACGTCTGGAGGAAGAACTGGGAGTGGACATAACACCAAAACTAGCTTCGGAGGTTCACATAAATAGGATAACATCAGCCGCATACTCTACTCTGGTAAAAATCAGAACATTCTTCAGAAACTTGAATAAGAAGAATTACACCTAGAAATCACAATAGCGTGATTTACCAAGTGAACAAATCCACAAGGGCCGTGACGAGGGTTCGAATCTACGTCCGAGAGGATCCCAGACGCTACCTTAATGGACTGAGCTACGACATGGTAAAAGAATTGCAGCCGGAAGTTCTACTGACCTTACTCGGATCCTGCAGCCTCTCCGAGACACAAACCAGGATTTTACACCGTGACGTGAAACCGTGACGAGGGTTTCGAACCCTCGTTACGGCCCTTGTGGATTGTTTATTTGACATAAGGAGGTTTTTAGACCTCTGTATACCGCCTATGTGAGGCCAGTCTTAGAGTATGCCGCCCCATCCTGGAGTCCCCCATCTTAAAAATACATAAACTTGAAAAGGTGCAGAAGTTTACAACGAGACTCGTCCCAGAGCTGCGAGGGATGAGGCACGAAGACAGACTGAAGGAACTAAACCTGACGACGTTAGAAAGGAGGAGGGAGAGGGGGGGGGCATGATACAGACGTATAAATACTTACGACAATTGACAAGGTGGAAAGAGAGGAAATGTTCACAGTGAACAACAATAGAACAAGGGAACACGGATGAAAGTGTGAGACTCAGATGTGTTATAGAGATGTTAGGAAGTTTTATTTTAGCATAAGGGAAGTGAGTATATGCAAAGACCTAAAGGAGCAGGTTATAGAGGCTAACTCCATTCATGACTTTAATGCAGGTATGATAGGGAAATATGTCAGGAGTCATTGCATTAGACAACCAACAGCTAGAAAAGCGGGTCCAGCGCTGGAGCTCGATTCTGCAAGCACAAATAGGTGAGTACATACACAGAATCTTGGACCTAAAGCTCCACGTGATATTCTATTCACTGACTAACCTTAGTAGGAATTAATGAATTATCCTTTGATGAAAGTTATCTGGAAAAAATAAACTTTCTCTCGTTATTTTATACGCATTCTCACAAACACGCACACACACACACACACCATATATATATATATAATATATATATATATATATATATATATATATCTATATATATATATATTAAAATGTACTTAATAGCCAGAGTTGCCTAACAAGTTGAATTTTTTGAAATATCAAATTTTCCAAACATTTTCTTATAAATCGATAAAGTTGTCATTGTATTATATTTGATTGCTATTTTATGTTATTTGACTCAAAACTAATATAGAAATTTGGACAAAGCTAATCTAGCCTACCTAACTTAACCCTAACCTAACCTACCTAACTTAACCCTAACCTAACCTACCTAACTTAACCCTAACCTAACCTACCTAACTTAACCCTAACCTAACCTACCTAACTTAACCCTAACCTAACCTACCTAACTTAACCCTAACCTAACCTACCTAACTTTACCTAACCTAACCTTTCCAAACCTAAGATAACTAAGTCAGTAATTCATGTTCCTAATATAATACATTATTATGTTAGAAAAACACAATCTGGAAATAGATATTTGAAAACAAAATCATTCGGCCTCTTAGGCACATCAGGCCTTGCATACTAGGCCAAGTAGTCGTACCTAATAGCCAAGTATTTGGCTATTATTTACTGCATAAATTTTTGTGAGACGGCAGAGCCTTTTTGAGAGATATAATAACTAATTTATCAAGAGTTCTGTTGTTTTCTTGAATTAATAATTGTTATATTTTATCTTGAACCTTTTTTTTTAGTTAATGAGAAATATTTTTAGTATATTGATAAGTTGTACCATCTCACAAATTGGTTATCCGAATACTCTGTTGCTAATTATCTTACCTGGTTTAGTTCATAAAGAACCGATTCTCAATATTTATAGAATCGTTCAACGTTCCAAAAATACAGTGTTGGCGAGGCAGGCAGTGATTGTTATATTTGTGAGATTGTTGGTGAGTGTTGGCGAGGCAGCCAGTGACTGTATATTGGTGAGATTGTTGGTGAGTGTTGGCGAGCAGGCAGTGACTGTATATTGGTGAGATTGTTGGTGAGTGTTGGCGAGGCAGCCAGTGATTGGTGAGATTGTTGGGAAACTGTTAGTTTACCAGATTACCGCCTCGCCAATTATTGACAATCATGCAAGCTCCGAGACACCAATTCACCCCAGATACCCGCCTCACCTTCCTCACAACTTGCGTCCATTTAGGCAGTGTTGGAGGAGCGTCTTGGGTCCATGGCCTCGCTCTCCTGACCCCTGGAGCGTTGGCCTCGGATCATGGCCCTCTATGGTATATAGAGTGGCCATATATATATATATGGCCCTCTGTATACCATAGAGAGCCATATGGTATATAGCTCTCGCTCTCGGGAGCTGGTAATCCAGCCGGCTCCCTCTCTAGGGCCGGATTTCCTGAACAACGGATCCGGAAATATTATTATTGACCAGGTCGGATAATCTCTGGCAACCTTGGGTGAGCTGCGTTTGAGGAGAATTGCGTGTGTGTGGGAAGAGTAGTGAGGGGAGGGATGTGTGTGTGTGTGTGTGTGTGTGTCATTTCAGAAGTGTGTGAGAGATGATATTTGGAGGAGTATGAGTGGTGCTATTAAGTACACATGAGGCGTCGTAATGAGTAGTCCACGCCTCCGTCTGGTCGTCCAGACGGAGGCTGGACGCTGCCTCACAGTTGACTCTGCTACTCCCTCCGTCCCTGACCTCGTGTGACCTCTCTCCAGTTACTCCCATATTACCTGACCTCACGCGACCTCCACGAGAAGAGTGGCTGCGTCGGAGGCAGACCGTCACCTGTTACTATACCTAAGACCGCCAGAGGGATGGCCCTTCTCTCCTCTTTGGCATCGACGCTCAAAGAGAATTTACTATTAATTTACAATGAAGTATTTGGACATGTGCTGCTCAGCGCTAAGAGTAGCTAAGTATTTAATTAACTTTATACTTGTAAACACGTATTAAGAATGTTGTCCAACAATTAAATTCTTGTAAATAGTTTTGTTTACGACTTTTGATAGTCAGGATGCGATGATGTGAAGTGGGTGAGTCAGTCCTGTAGTTGCACTCGTTGCATGAGCACCTTCAACAATAGCTACAACAACAGCTGCAACAACAGCCAAGGTCACGAGGGCAACCCAGACCACGTCGACGGCTTAGTTCAGAGGACTTTCAGCAGCAAGATTTCCTGCCAAACTTGTGACGGTCATCAACCAGGCGAAGGACTGATCGAAATCAGGGTAGAGATATATACCTTGTAATGTTCCGGCGAGGTCCTCGCCTGCTGCTGCTCCTGCTGCTGGTGCCGCTGCTGCTGCTGCTGCTGCTGCCGCTGCTGCTGCTGCTGCTGCTGCTCATGCTACTGCTGCCTCGCCCTCTATGCCAGCACTCAGAGCCCTCCCAGGCTCAGCCCGGGGCTCATCAGAGTCTCTGCTCGATGAGTTCAACTCACACTGTTACTGAAGAGTTTCAGAGAGATAGAGATAGACAAAGGATAATTGTGACATATCTTTTGTACCCATTGTTTGTATGCCAGGTATAAAATGTACTTCAAATATATATTTTGCACCATTTGTTTTATTTTGTTTTTATTTTTATGTGATTTCGCTGCTGTGTGTGTGTGTGCGTGTGTGTGTGTGTGTGTGTTGTGTGTGGTGTGTGTGTGTGTGTGTGTGTGTGTTGTGTGTGTGTGTGTGTGTGTGTGTGTGTACTCACCTAGTTGTACTCACCTAGTTGTGCTGGCGGGGTTGAGCTCTGGCTCTTTGGTCCTGCCTCTCAACCATCAATCAACTGATATACAGATTCTTGAGCCAAGAATCAAGCTCTTATCATATCTACACTTAAAACTGTGTATGGAGTCAGCCTCCACCACATCACTGCCTAATGCCTTCCACCTGTTAACTACTCTGACACTGAAAAAGTTCTTTCTGACGTCTTTGTGGCTCATTTGATACTCAGTTTCCACCTGTGCCCCCTTGTTCGCGTACTACCCGTGTTAAACAGTCTATCCTTATCTATCCTGTCAATTCCTCTGAGAATTTTGTAGGTAATGATCATATCTCTTCTTACTCTTCTGTCTTCCAGTGTCGTGAGGTGCATTTCACGCAGCCTTTCCTCGTAACTCATGCCTCTTAGCTCCGGGACTAGCCTAGTGGAGAGGGACGTCGACGTCCTGTGGAGAGGGACGTCGACGTCCTGTGGAGAGGGACGTCGACGTCCTGTGGAGAGGGACGTCGACGTCCTGTGGAGAGGGACGTCGACGTCATGTGGAGAGG
>WNGS01113158.1:39853255-39863271 GCA_020271785.1 Procambarus virginalis | reverse complement strand
CAAAAAAGATTTTTTTTTTGTGAAACCATTTGGGGGAGGATGACCCAGCACTGTCCCATTCCTGGAACCAGCGGGGAAGCAAAATGATTTCATGATCGCTATTTTTGTCCTCGAGTTATTCCGAAAACTCATTATCCCTTCGCTTCCCATTAGAATATTTTTGAGGGCAATTTATTTCCAGATCAATTTTATATTTTTTAATTCTGTGAGACTGTATTATGGTCATTATGTCGGGGGGTTTTGTCGCTACGGTGTTGTGTTATATACCTTTCTTGTTATCAGTTTTGTTTATCTGTGCTTAAAAACTCTAGCACTTAAATTAATCCCTTTTTGTGCTTACTGAAGTTAGAACAATCATTCTGGAATCCCTCATAGGAGGCCTTTACAATACAAATACCTTACGTGAGACCAAGTGTTAGAGTAGCCCCCCTCCGAACCCCCCAGCCCTCCCCTCCCCCCTCCAACCTGAAGAAATGATAGGGAAATAATACAGGAGTTATTGCTGTATACAACGCCGGTCTAGCCGTTAGTTCAAGCTAAGCTCGATCCTCCTGCAGGCACAAAACAGGTAAGCACACACACCCACCACATTTATTGTTTTACAAATGTTTTATTTATTTCTTGTGTTGTTAACGCTTCACGTTTTTGAGCACTACAATAAATTCTGCCAATCTTTCTCTCTCTCTTTTTTAAATTATTCTAAATAAGTTCAAGTGTCGTAAACTGTTGAGAGGCAAGATGGAACAACCAGTAACACAGATTTCGAGACGAAGGGAATATACGTAATAAAGGGTTGCGTTCGCGCTTCCGCCCGCCAACTCACACCGGCCGTAATAACAACGCGACACACAACCAGAGAAATTGTTTGAATTGTGTTGTGTAAAATGGGCATTAGCGACGTTGTCGTTGCAAGAGAGTCGGAGCTGTTCCGTGCTTGCTTGGCTTTGAATTCGTCTAAGGGACTATAAAATCTGACGTGTGGTGTTGTGTCAGTCGCTCGCGGCGGTGTAGTGAGTTACTAGCCAGCGTTGAATTGCTTGTCCTGGGTGCATTCAGGCGGTTACTGGCGCGGGCGGTGGAGGTAGGCCACTAGGATGTGTGGGTTGTGCGGTTGGACTAGGGAATTGTGTAGGGCAGGAATGTTGTTGGTTAAACAAATGCGTGGGTCCCCTGGCGCATGCTACCTGTTGGATAACATGGCGGTCACGCAACCATTAAACATCCTGACACATGAATGGAGCGCACAACCTTCGTGTATTATTTGACCAAAATAATACAAGAAAATACAGCTAAAATCATTAGCCTCAAACCGGTATGTGTGTGCAGGGAACACCATGTCTGGACCTTCAGTAAAACAATAGTGCGCTAGACCAGTTTCCTCGTTCCCGTGATATTCCGTGCCGAAATTAGCAATTTATAGGCGGCCGTTGTTGGTTTGTTGTTATAGATTTTCAAGCTAATCGGAACAATTCCAATAGCACGGGCTATGGTGAGCCGCAGCCAGATTAGGGCTGCCGTTCTCATCAACCCTATAATCTGGTTAAGATACTTACCGTAACTGCTGGACGATTGTGCCGTTGATTGTGTATGTTTAACATTGGTGCTTCAGGGTCTTTTTGATTGTAATTTAACTCCATGTTTTAACTATATTTTTTTTTTAACTAACTTCATCCACCTTTTTCTTTGTTATTCGATTTAAAAAAAATCGTCCAATTACGACGTAAGAGACGGTTCTACGTCTACATTACGATCGGCGTTCGATCCCCATGGTCCCCATGTTAATGGAGCACAGTCCTTCATGCTGTCTAACTTTTATATGCTAGATGAACTGTGTTGACATCATTTTGAAAAAAAAAAAAAACCCCGTGAATCCATAGTTGTGGCAGAGAGAATTTAGATATAAATTTTATTTACTATTTTTATTATCATTATTATCTCTATTCATTATATTACTATCGATTACTATTTATTTTATAAAGTGGCTCGGTATACAATCTGTTTTTTTTTAAATGTTTTTTGGAAGATTATTGGAGCTAGTGTGTGCAGGTGTTGACCTGATAGTTTGTGTTCAGTGTTTACTGTTCAGGTGTTGACAAGTGGGCCGTGTTCAGTGTGACAGGTGTTTGCGTGGCATGTGTATGACAGTCAGTGTTAAGTGTGCATGGGTGTTAGACACAGGTGCAGTGGTTGACAGTGTGCAAGGTGTTGACAGTGCCTGTGTTGACATTGCAGTGTTACATTGCAAGTGTGTTCACAAGTGTGTCAGGTGTTGAACATCTTGGAGAGTGTGGCAGGTGTTGAACATGTGCAGGTGTTGACAATGTGCAGGTGTTGTCACTGATAGGGTGTAGGTGTAGGTGCTTCTGTAAACTTTCATGCTACTGCAGTGCGCATTATGTCCCGGTCCGTTTCAGCCATTTGATCCTTCTATACGTTTGAGATATAAGATGTACCAGTTCACATTCCTCAAAGTTCCGCACCTCCTCAACTTCGTGGACAGCCGTAGTTTGCACCGTTGACAGGGGGGCTCTCGCCATCACGCTTTAATGCCAGTAGCTGCCTCTGGAAAACATCACTACTTCACCACTCTACTCACTCTCCGTCAGTCGATCATTCATTCGTATCTGGAACTTGTTGGCTCAGCAGGTTGATACGCGGGCGATCAGGTCACCCGAGTACCCGAAGACTCTGGCACACAGTGGCTACTGTCATCCTATTCCTATAACGATTGTTTTTTAGTTTTTAAAGTTCAAGCTCATTCCATATGATTAATCTCATGAATAAACGAGTCCCCCCCCTCTAGGAGCAAGAGGCCTGCATGCTGAGGGAGGATAATAGCTCTTGCTTGCAGATTCACCAGGTACCCCAAATGAACCTTAGTTATTGTTAAAAAAAAAACAAGAGATTCCATGGGCAATAATTGCATCTCTCTCCCTAAGTTGCAACCTCTCATTCTCTCTCCCTCCTCCCTCAAGTCCCTTCCCCCTGTCCCTTCCCTATTCCCTATCTAATCCATCGATCCTAAAGCCAAAATCTAGTCCTCCTAAAGTCCTAAAAATCCTATCATACCCCCTCTCCATGCTACCTAAAACTATCCTAACCTAACCGCCAATCCTATCCACCAAACAAGCATAATCCGACCCCCCTATACTACTATCCTAAAAACCAATCCTTCCTACCCCTATACTATCCTAATCCTAAACCCATCCTAAATATCTCCTATATCCTAATACTCCCTAATCCTACCCCCTCACTCCCCTCCTTTCCCTATCTATCCATCTATCCTCATCTATCCTACCAAAATTAAAAACTACTATCCTAAATCACCATCCTAAAATCCTAAAAATCCTAATCCTAAAAAAACACTAATCCTAACCCCTAACCCCACAATAAATATCCATCTATCCTAAGAACCCCCCCTCCTCCCCCTGACCTATCTGCATATCTGTCCCATCGCCCCACCCTCTACTGTCCATCCTCCCTGTCCCATCTCCCCTATCTGGTCCCTCCTAAATCTTCACCTCCACCCCCTCCCCCCCCCTAGACCATATCTGTCCCATATCATCTGCTTCCCATCCCTCTCCTCCCACCAATCCCCTTTCCCCATCCCCATCTTCGTATCTGTTCCAATCCAAGTCCCCCCCCTCTGTCCCATCCCCCCCCCCTGAGCTACTTGGTTTCAAACTATCCACACTATCCTACTAAACTATCCCAACTTTATTATAATAAAAACTAATTCTATTCCACTGTTATAATAATAATACAAACAATCAGACATACATATATGAAGGACGGCGATTTTACGCCGCGCTCATAATATCTCGCCGCCACCAGTGTTATAAAAATCCCGCAAAATCCCAGGCCCTGTAAATCACCCATATTTGTTTTGTCCAACTCAGGGTCCCAACAACACGGGAGACCTCTGGGACCTCCGAAGGATAGGTATTTATTTTGGCCCCATATTGCTTCCAGTTATACGAATTTCCCTAACTTAAGTGCGTGTATTATATATAGTATAATATATCTCTCTCCCCGATCTCCTCTCTCTCTCTCTACTCTCTTCTCTCTCTCTCGCCTTCTATGGCGAGATTGCGAGTCAGGAAGGGTGCCGCGCCCGCGGCTTAAAGAGATCCAACCCGACCCATGTTGTCCCGCCGCGGAGTGCTCATTCAACTGGTGTATAATTGGGCCAGTGTAGATACGCCTGGCGCCACACAACAAACTACCCTTATACTTTTTTTTCCTCTTTCTTCCTGAGAGTGCTTGTTGTGTGGCTTGTAGTCTGGTTTTGCTCTTTCGCTCCTGCCTGAGCTGCTCCAACAGCATATCTGGTGAGTAAAAAAATGGAGGCCATACGGTGGGATCGAACCTGCTCCGTGAAATTCCCCTGTTTATACACCCCATACTCCCATTAAATCACGTTCATGGGAACCGTACTAAAGTGTTGGTCTTGTCTAGAAGGTGGTTGTGAGTGCTCTTTTTCGAGTGCTGCTGCCTGAGTGCAGGAGTTACGGCTGATTGCTGCCTGAGTGCAGGAGTTATGGCTGAGTGCTGCCTGAGTGCAGGAGTTATGGCTGAGTGCTGCCTGACTGCAGGAGTTATGGCTGAGTGGTGCCTGAGTGCAGGAGTTATGGCTGAGTGCTGCCTGAGTGCAGGAGTTATGGCTGAGTGGTGCCTGAGTGCAGGAGTTATGGCTGAGTGGTGCCTGAGTGCAGGAGTTATGGCTGAGTGCTGCGTGAGTGCAGGAGTTATGGCTGAGTGCTGCGTGAGTGCAGGAGTTATGGCTGAGTGCTGCGTGAGTGCAGGAGTTATGGCTGAGTGCTGCGTGAGTGCAGGAGTTATGGCTGAGTGCTGCGTGAGTGCAGGAGTTATGGCTGAGTGCAGGAGTTACGGCTGATTGCTGCCTGAGTGCAGGAGTTACGACTGAGTGCTGCCTAAGTGCAGGAGTTACGGCTGAGTGCTGCCTGAGTGCAGGAGTTACGGCTGATTGCTGCCTGAGTGCAGGAGTTACGACTGAGTGCTGCCTAAGTGCAGGAGTTACGGCTGATTGCTGCCTGAGTGCAGGAGTTACGGCTGATTGCTGCCTGAGTGCAGGAGTTACGGCTGATTGCTGCCTGAGTGCAGGAGTTATGGCTGAGTGCTGCCTGACTGCAGGAATTTGGGATGAAAACTCTTTGTGAATCTAACAGCTGAAAGGGATAGCTGAGAGTGGCGTGTGAGGTTAGTACCTCATGATAACAGCTCCCCCCCTAATGAGGATTGGTACGTGTCAATATTGTTTGATGTTCATAATATATCCTTTTGGGAGAAGAAATCATCGACTCACTACTCATCTTGTGATAAATATGAGGACTCAGAGTGAGGTGGTATTCTGGACGTGTGTGTGACATGGGTGTGAGGCTGGTAGATAACTGTGCTGGGAGATCCACAATCTTACAATCACAAATCTTATTTCTCACATCCTTCCTGTTTGTGGTGAGGAGGCGGGGGCGCCTTAATTAGTAAAGTTTTTAGAATTGTCCTGGGTTTAAGTTTGTGCCGTTGTGGACTCACAATGTTCTCCAGTTGTGAGAGAGGCACATAAAGTTTCTCCTCCAGGTGTTTGAGAGAGACACATAAGGTTCTCCAGCTGTTTGAGAGAGACACATAAGGGTCTCCAGGTGGTTTGACGAGAGATACACCATATACAAGGCTTCATCCAGGTTAGTTTGTAGGAAGAGACCACATAAGGTGCCTCCAGGTGTGTGAGAGAGAGAGACACATATAACAGGGTTCTCCAGGTAGGCGTGAGAGAGGCACATTAAAGTTCGTACCAGGTGTATTGACAATAGAGTAAGACACATAAGGTTCTGCCAGGGTGGTGAAGTAAGAGAGACATATAAGGTTCCTCAGGTGTAGTGAGAGAGAGAGACATATAAGGTTCTCCAGGTGTGTGAGGCACATATAAGATTCTCCAGGTGTGTGAGAGAGGCAATAAAGGTTGACTACCAGGTGTGTGAAGAGAGACAACATAAGGTGTTTTCAAGGTAGTGAGAGAGAGAGACATATAAGGTTCTCCAGGTGTGTGAAGAATGTAACACATAAGTTCTCCAGTGGTGTGAGAGCCACATAGAAGGTTCCTCAGGTGTGTAGACACACATAAGGATCTCCAGGTGTGTGAGACACATATAAGGTTCTCCAGGTGTGAGAGAGAGAACACCATAAGGTTCTCCAGGTGTGTGAGGCACATATAAGATTCTCCAGGTGTGTGAGGCACATAGAAGGTTCTCCAGGTGTGTGAGGCACATATAAGGTTCTCCAGATGTGTGAAGCACATATAAGGTTCTCCAGGTGTGTGTGAGAGACACGTATAAGGTTCTCTAGGAAAGACACACATAGATAATATAACATTTAAGAAGTATTACAAGTATATATAAGTAGAATGTGACAGATTATTTGGTTTTGAGACAATAGGAACTCCCTCGTATGGGCCAATAGGGCTGCCCTCGTATGGGCCAATAGGAGCTGCCTCGTATGGGCCAATAAGCCTATACGAAGCCTATGCCATTAACATCTCTCATGAAATATGATTAAGTTCTTGTCCCTCCTCTCTACTTCGACACACAAAAATTATATAGTGACTGCATGTGGAGATTGACACCTGGGGTCGACACTGGGCAGCCAGCAGGTGACACCTGGGTCGACACCGGGCAGCCAGCAGGTGACACCTGGGGGTCGACACTGGGAACCAGCAGGTGAACACCTGGGGGTCGACACTGGGCAGCCAGCAGGTGACACCTGGGGTCACACTGGGCATCCAGCAGGTGACACCTGGGGGTCGACACTGGGCAGCCAGCAGGTGACACCTGGGGTCGACACCTGGGCAGCCAGCAGGTGACACCTGGGGGTCGACACTGGCAGCCAGCAGGTGAACACCTGGGGGTCGACACGTGGGCAGCCAGCAGGTGACCACCTGGGGGTCGACACTGGGGAACCAGCAGGTGACACCTGGGGTCGACACTGGGCAGCCAGCAGGTGACACCTGGGGGTCGAACACTGGGCATCCAGACATGTGACACCTGGGGTCGACACTGGGCAGCCAGCAGGTGACACCTGGGGGTCGACACTTGGGCAGCCAGCAGTGACACCTGGGGGTCGACACTGGGCAGCCAGCAGGTGACACCTGGGGTCGACACCGGGAACCCAGCAGGTGACACCTGGGGTGCGACACAGGGGAACGCCATCAGTTCTGACTGGAAGTGTAAAATAGTGAAGATCTGCGCCGGTGAGGAAAGCCGCGGAGGAACGCGGATCAAGTGGAACTGATCACTTTATTAAGGTGGTGTTTCCTGGCGAGCCGAGCTCAACGCTCTAGTGTCAGGGGCTCTAGAGAGTATCAGGGCTCTAGAGTGTGTGTCAGGGGCTCCAAAGGTTGTCAGGGGGTGCTCTAGAGTGGTCAGGGGCTCTAAGAAGTGTGTCAGGGGGCTCTAGAGTGTGTGTCAGGGGCTCCAGAGAGTGTGTCAGGGGGCTCTAGAGTGTGTCAGGGGCTCCAAAGTGTGTGAGAGGGTGAGTGTGAAGCCCAGAAGGACGTGGAGGGTGTGGGTGGACAGCACCCAGAGCACACTAGCACCTCTCGCCTCGCCACATCGCCTCACCACACGCCTCACCACACGCCTCACCACATCGCCTCACCACAGCGCCTCGCCACATCGCCTCACCACAGCGCCTCACCACAGCGCCTCGCCACAGCGCCTCGCCACAGCGCCTCACCACAGCGCCCGCCAGGTAAAAATGTGTTATCGTACTCACTCGTAATAATGATTGCTAGTGACTGGTCTGGCTATTTATATCAAGGACTCTTGGACCCAAGCTCTCTCTCTCTCTCTATCTCTCTCATCTCTCTCTCTCGCTCTCTCTCTCTCTCTCTCTCTCTCTCTTCTCTCTCTCTCTCTCTCGCCTCGCCCCTCTCCCTCTCCCTAGCTCCCCACCAATGTATAACACTTAAGAAACAATGGGACTAATTAAAATAATTTTTTTATATTTTTTTTACTTTTCCTAAATTAAAAAAATGAGTTACATCAAAAGATATATTTTCAACAAATCAAGACCAATATACCACCAGGAAAACCATATGGTTCTTCATTTACACATATTCTACATGGCCAGTATGAACGTTTCAATACGGTTATGCAACAGTTACAAACGTTTATAATAAAAACGTTGCCACTTAAACGTTTCATAATCAGTGACATTTTTATTGGAGAGAGCGACTTGAGGGTTTGTATATATATATTATATATATCTAGTATATATATATATATAATATATCTAATATATATATAATATATAATATCATATATATATATTATTGTTGTTGATGAAATGTATAAGGGGAAAGTATTAACCAAGAGTTAACGTTATTTATGTGTAGTGGGAAGCGAAAGTTTTTTCTGGTGGAAGTTTTATCTCTGAATGTTTTATGGTGTTTGGTTGAGTCGTGGCTCAGTTCTTGTCTGTCTGTTGTTTGGCCAGCCTCTACACCCTCGTGTTTGGCCAGCCTCTACACTCTCGTGTTTGGCCAGCCTCTACACTCTCGTGTTTGGCCAGCCTCTACACCCTCGTGTGTTTGGCTAGCCTCTACACCCTCGTGTTTGGCCAGCCTCTACACTCTCGTGTTTGGCCAGCCCTCTACATCCTCGTGTTTGGCTAGCCTCTACACTCTCGTGTTTGGCCAGCCTCTACACCCTCGTGTTTGGCCAGCCTCTACACTCTCGTGTTTGGCCAGCCTCTACACTCTCGTGTTTGGCCGGCCTCTACACTCTCGTGTTTGGCCGGCCTCTACACCCTCGTGTTTGGCTAGCCTCTACACCCTCGTGTTTGGCCAGCCTCTACACCCTCGTGTTTGGCCAGCCTCTACACCCTCGTGTTTGGCTAGCCTCTACACTCTCGTGTTTGGCCAGCCTCTACACTCTCGTGTTTGGCCAGCCTCTACACTCTCGTGTTTGGCCAGCCTCTACACTCTTGTGTTTGGCCATCCTCTACACTCGTGTTTGGCCAGCCTCTACACCCTCGTGTTTGGCCAGCCTCTACACCCTCGTGTTTGGCCAGCCTCTACACTCTCGTGTTTGGCAAGCCTCTACACTCTCGTGTTTGGCCAGCCTCTACCCCTCGTGTTTGGCCAGCCTCTACACCTCGTGTTTGGCCAGCCTCTACATCCTCGTGTTTGGCCAGCCTCTACACTCTCGTGTTTGGCCAGCCTCTACACTCTCGTGTTTGGCCAGCCTCTACACTCTCGTGTTTGGCCAGCCTCTACACTCTCGTGTTTGGCCAGCCTCTACACTCTTGTGTTTGGCCATCCTCTACACTCTCGTGTTTGGCCAGCCTCTACACCCTCGTGTTTGGCCAGCCTCTACACCCTCGTGTTTGGCCAGCCTCTACACTCTCGTGTTTGGCCAGCCTCTACACCCTCGTGTTTGGCCAGCCTCTACACCCTCGTGTTTGGCCAGCCTCTACACTCTCGTGTTTGGCCAGCCTCTACAACCCTCGTGTTTGGCCAGCCTCTACACTCTCGTGTTTGGCCAGCCTCTACACCCTCGTGTTTGGCCAGCCTCTACACTCTCGTGTTTGGCCAGCCTTACACCCTCGTGTTTGGCCAGCCTCTACACTCTCGTGTTTGGCCAGCCTCTACACCTCGTGTTTGGCCAGCCTCTACACTCTCGTGTTTGGCCAGCCTCTACACTCTCGTGTTTGGCCAGCCTCTACACCTCCGGTCTCGTTGTTTTTGGCCAGCCTCTACCCTCTCGTGTTTGGCCAGCCTCTACACCCTCGTGTTTGGCCAGCCTCTACACTCTCGTGTTTGGCCAGCCTCTACACCCTCGTGGTGGCCAGCCCTCTACACTCTCGTGTTTGGCCAGCCTCTACACCCTCGTGTTTGGCCAGCTCTACACTCTCGTGTTTGGCCAGCCTCTACACCCTCGTGTTTGGCCAGCCTCTACACTCTCGTGTTTGGCCAGCCTCTACACTCTCGTGTTTGGCCA
>WNGS01113158.1:39821331-39848319 GCA_020271785.1 Procambarus virginalis | reverse complement strand
AATTGGAGGAACTACAGTGGTTAGTTGTCGTTATTTCAGAGTTGGTGTGGTACCCAGCGGTGCCCGGGTCGCCCCGCTGGTTATTCCCCGCCTCTACAATGATGAGGGTTAACGATAATGAATGGAACATATGCGGTATAATACATCTCTGTCTGTCTGTCCTCTCTCTCGCTCTCTCTCTCTCTCTCTCGCATCTCTCTCTCTCTCTCTCTCTCTCTCTCTCCCTCTCTCTCTCTCTCTCCTCTCTCTGCTCTCTGCTCTCTGCTCTCTCAGTGTCCCCCCCCCCCCTGCTGGACACAGAGGACAGTGACGGGTCATCGACCATTTGGTCATTAAGGTAACAAGTGATTGGTCTTAAATGATCGTCTGAACGAGGGGTTTCAGTGGTTCAGTGGTGATTCACTCTCTCATTGCTCCTTTGTAAGTCTATATTTTAGTCTTCTAGTTGTGAATTGTTAGTGATTTGGTAACTAAGTCAATTACTATTCATTAATAATTATTATTATTTAATTCCATTCAGGCTAATAATGTTTAAGGTTATTTCAATATATATATTGTTATAATATGCTATATGACTCACACTGGGGGGGGGGATTCGTCCAACCACTTGGCCTGAACGGTAGATCGACGGTCTCGCGTCATGCAGGTCCGCGTTCAATCCCCCGACCGTCCAAGTGGTTGGGCACCATTCCTTTTCCCCCGTCCCACCACAAATCCTTATCCTGACCCCTTCCCAGTGCTATATAGTCGTGATGGCTTGGCGCTTTCTCCTCATAGTTCCCTTCCTTCACACTGGGGGGGGGTCACGCTCTGTAAAACGGGTGGAAATTAACAGAGAAGACGCAGGTTGACAGAGTGTAGGGAGGTGAGAGAGACAGGGTAGAGATATGAGAGAGACAGGGTGAGAGAGGTGAGAGAGACTGGGTGAGAGAGACAGGTTAGGGAGGTGAGAGAGACAGGGTGGAGAGACAGGGGTGAGGGAGATTGAGAGAGACAGGGTGAGAGAGAGAGAGAGATGAGAGAGACAGGGTGAGGGAGCTGAGAGGGATAGGGTGAGAGAGACAGGGTGAGAGAGATGAGAGAGACAGGGTGAGAGAGATGAGGAGAGACAGGGTGAGAGAGAGAGAGATGAGAGAGACAGGGTGAGAGAGAGAGAGTGAGATGAGAGAGACAGGGTGAGAGAGAGAGTGAGATGAGAGAGACAGGGTGAGAGGAGAGAGAGTGAGATGAGAGAGACAGGGTGAGAGAGAGAGAGATGAGAGAGACAGGGTGAGAGAGAGAGAGTGAGATGAGAGAGACAGGGTGAGAGAGAGAGAGTGAGATGAGAGAGACAGGGTGAGAGAGATGAGAGAGATGAGAGATGACAGGGGTGAGAGAGGTGAGAGAGACAGGGTGAGAGAGGTGAGAGAGACAAGGGGGGGTGGGGTCATACCCAAGGTACCAGGCACACGCTTAATTAAAATTCTAATCTGCCAATCTCCGCGGCGCCGGGCTTAAAACCTCTCTGCACAGTGTGAGGAATTTGAGAATTAATATAGAGGTGGAGGCCTGAGTTGTTGATGTTGATGTTGTTGTTTGTGGTAGTGGTAGTAGTGGTAGTAGTAGTGGTAGTAGTAGTAGTAGTAGTGATTGTGGTGTAGTAAGGCTGGTATTACGATCTTGAGAGGTGGTGGTAAAAAAAAAAAATTCAAAATTATCCAAATAACCCCAGAAAACTATATGCACGTTATACCAACACATCTACCACCATCTATTACCATAAATATTCACCACAATAAATAAAACCCACGATAGCAACAATATTACCTTTAAAATCCCATCAAAAATCAAACAATACCGAGCAACATGGCGAGTAAAAAAAATCCCCGCGAAGAGTCAATAGCTCACTCAAGTGCGCTCCTCGTCCCTCCCCACACTCAACACCTGCTAAAATGATATATTTGGAGGCCTTGTGAATGACCACTCTCATTGTCTCCTCATATTCATTGTCTCCTCACACTCACTGTCTCCTCACACTCATTGTCTCCTCACACTCATGTCTCCTCACACTCATTGTCTCCTCATATTCATTGTCTCCTCACACTCACTGTCTCCTCACATTCATTGTCTCCTCACACTCACTGTCTCCTCACATTCATTGTCTCCTCACACTCACTGTCTCCTCACATTCATTGTCTCCTCACACTCACTGTCTCCTCACACTCATTGTCTCCTCACACTCATTGTCTCCTCAACTCATTGTCTCCTCATATTCATTGTCTCCTCACACTCACTGTCTCTCACATTCATTGTCTCCTCACACTCACTGTCTCCTCACATTCATTGTCTCCTCACACTCATTTTCTCCTCACTCTCATTGTCTCTCACTCTCATTGTCTCCTCACACTCTTGTCTCCTCCCACCATTGTCTCCTCTCATTGTCTCCTCACACTCATTGTCTCCTCACTCTCATTGTCTCCTCACTTTCATTGTCTCCTCACACTCATTGTCTCCTCAACTCATTGTCCCTCACTCTCATTGTCTCTCACTCTCATTGTCTCCTCACACTCATTGTCTCCTCATATTCATTGTCTCCTCACACTCACTGTCTCCTCACACTCACTGTCTCCTCACACTCACTGTCTCCTCACACTCACTGTCTCCTCACTCTCATTGTCTCACACTCATTGTTTCCTCACACTCATTGTCTCCTCACTCTCATTGTCTCCTCACACTCATTGTCTCCTCACTCTCATTGTCTCCTCACACTCATTGTCTCCTCACTCTCATTGTCTCCTCACATTCATTGTCTCCTCACATTCATTGTCTCCCACACTCATTGTCTCCTCACATTCATTGTCTCCTCACACTCATTGTCTCCTCACACTCATTGTCTCCTCACTCTCATTGTCTCCTCACATTCATTGTCTCCTCACACTCATTGTCTCCTCACACTCATTGTCTCCTCACACTCATTGTCTCCTCACTCTCATTGTCTCCTCACACTCACTGTCTCCTCACATTCATTGTCTCCTCACATTCATTGTCTCCTCACACTCATTGTCTCCTCACATTCATTGTCTCCTCACATTCATTGTCTCCTCACATTCATTGTCTCCTCACTCTCACTGTCTCCTCACATTCATTGTCTCCTCACATTCATTGTCTCCTCACATTCATTGTCTCCTCACACTCACTGTCTCCTCACATTCATTGTCTCCTCACATTCATTGTCTCCTCACACTCACTGTCTCCTCACATTCATTGTCTCCTCACATTCATTGTCTCCTCACATTCATTGTCTCCTCACACTCACTGTCTCCTCACATTCATTGTCTTCTCACATTCATTGTCTCCTCACACTCTCCTCACATTCATTGTCTCCTCACATTCATTGTCTTCTCACATTCATTGTCTCCTCACACTCACTGTCTCCTCACATTCATTGTCTCCTCACATTCATTGTCTCCTCACACTCACTGTCTCCTCACATTCATTGTCTCCTCACATTCATTGTCTCCTCACACTCACTGTCTCCTCACATTCATTGTCTCCTCACATTCATTGTCTCCTCACATTCATTGTCTCCTCACACTCATTGTCTCCTCACATTCATTGTCTCCTCACTCTCATTGTCTCCTCACATTCATTGTCTCCTCACACTCATTGTCTCCTCACACTCATTGTCTCCTCACACTCATTGTCTCCTCACCCTCATTGTCTCCTCACACTCATTGTCTCCTCACTCTCATTGTCTGCTCACTCTCATTGTCTCCTCACTCTCATTGTCTCCTCACACTCATTGTCTCCTCCAGCTCCTCATCACCCACCTCCAGCTGGTAATGGGAACGCCAAACCAAAAATATTTACTAAGATGCTGAAGAATAATTTAAATCAGATGGACAGTCACGGGGAAGCATCATCAAGACTTTTTAATTTGTGTTTATAATGAGTTTATTATCTAAATTTTGATCTTAGATAATATTAAATTCACTCTTGTTCGAGTGCATTTGTGTGGTTGTAAACCGCTTGTTCTGGCGTGTTCCAGGGGTAAGGCAGCACAGCAAGGCTCTCTCATGAGCTGTGAGTCAGGTGTCAACTGTGTGTTCACGTAGTTTTTTTCACCTAGTTGTGTTTTTGCGGGGGTTGAGCTTTGCTCTTTCGGCCCGTCTCTCAACTGTCAATCAACTGTTTACTAACTACTTTTTTCCCCCACACCACACACACACACCCAAGGAAGCAGCCCGTGACAGCTGACTAACTCCCAGGTACCTATTTACTGCTAGGTAACAGGGGCATTCAGGGTGAAAGAAACTTTGCCCATTTGTTTCTGCCTCGTGCGGGAATCGAACCCACGCCACAGAATTACAAGCCCTGCGTGCTATCCACCAGGCTACCAGGCCCTGTAATCCTACCAGGCTTACTGTGGGAGAGGTAAGGTGTGAAGGAGAGGAATAGAAAGAGGAAGAGGTTTTAGGAGGAGACGAGTGAGGTGGGAATGAAGACCAGGAGGCAGAGTAAGGGACAATAAAGCAGGAAACACCAGGAAGACGCAGGAGGAGAGGGACACGGGCCGTTGGTGGCCGTGACAGGCGAGGAGACTACTGCAGGAGCGGTGAGGCACGGCGCCTCCCGGCGGGGCTGTTGCTGTTGATCAACTTCCTCCACCAGCAGGAGGGCATGTGGTCTACCCCCTGGGGTCTCCCTGCTGCCCCTGGACCCCATGCAGCACCCCTGGGGTCTCCCTGCTGCCCCTGGACCCCACGCAGCACCCCTGGGGTCTCCCTGGTGTCCCTGGACCCCATGCAGCACCCATGGGGTCTCCCTGGTGCCCCTGGACCCCACGCAGCACCCCTGGGGTCTCCCTGGTGTCCTTGGACCCCACGCAGCACCCCTGGGGTCTCCCTGCTACCCCTGGACCCCATGCAGCAACCCTGGGGTCTCCCTGCTGCCCCTGGACCCCACGCAGCACCCATGGGGTCTCCCTGCTGCCCCTGGACCCCATGCAGCACCCCTGGGGTCTCCCTGGTGTCCCTGGACCCCATGCAGCACCCCTGGGGTCTCCCTGGTGTCCCTGGACCCCATGCAGCACCCTTGGGGTCTCCCTGGTGTCCCTGGACCCCATGCAGCACCCCTGGGGTCTCCCTGGTGTCCCTGGACCCCACGCAGCACCCCTGGGGTCTCCCTGGTGCCCCTGGACCCCATGCAGCACCCATGGGGTCTCCCTGCTGCCCCTGGACCCCACGCAGCACCCATGGGGTCTCCCTGGTGCCCCTGGACCCCATGCAGCACCCCTGGGGTCTCCCTGGTGTCCCTGGACCCCACGCAGCACCCATGGGGTCTCCCTGGTGCCCCTGGACCCCATGCAGCACCCATGGGGTCTCCCTGCTGCCCCTGGACCCCATGCAGCACCCCTGGGTCTCCCTGGTGTCCCTGGACCCCACGCAGCACCCATGGGGTCTCCCTGGTGTCCCTGGACCCCACGCAGCACCCATGGGGTCTCCCTGCTGCCCCTGGACCCCATGCAGCACCCATGGGGTCTCCCTTGTGTCCCTGGACCCCACGCAGCACCCATGGGGTCTCCCTGGTGCCCCTGGACCCCACGCAGCACCCATGGGGTCTCCCTGGTGCTCCTGGACCCCATGCAGCACCCCTGGGGTCTCCCTGGTGTCCCTGGACCCCATGCAGCACCCCTGGGGTCTCCCTGGTGTCCCTGGACCCCATGCAGCACCCCTGGGGTCTCCCTGGTGTCCCTGGACCCCACGCAGCACCCTTGGGGTCTCCCTGGTGTCCCTGGACCCCACGCAGCACCCCTGGGGTCTCCCTGGTGTCCCTGGACCCACGCAGCACCCATGGGGTCTCCCTGGTGTCCCTGGACCCCACGCAGCACCCATGGGGTCTCCCTGGTGCCCCTGGACCCCACGCAGCACCCATGGGGTCTCCCTGCTGCCCCTGGACCCCACGCAGCACCCATGGGGTCTCCCTGCTGCCCCTGGACCCCACGCAGCACCCATGGGGTCTCCCTGCTGCCCCTGGACCCCACGCAGCACCCATGGGGTCTCCCTGCTGCCCCTGGACCCCACGCAGCACCCATGGGGTCTCCCTGCTGCCCCTGGACCCCACGCAGCACCCATGGGGTCTCCCTGCTGCTCCCACAGCCAAGATGACAGCTATTCAACAAGACAGCGAGTGGTGGACAGAATATGTCTTGCTTGACAGCCGCGAAGGTCGACGCTGACACATGCTGGAGACTGTTACGCCGGCTCCACGTGACGGGACGTGACGGGCTCCACGTGACGGGACGTGACGGGCTCCACGTGACGGGGGCGTGACGGGCTCCACGTGACGGGTGAGTGAGGCAAAAGACTTCAGACCGAGCGAAGAATTACGAGTGGAATACCTCCATGAATACACTAACGATCCGGCAGCGAATAGCTTCATACATCCCAAGCTAACAGATAACATTAAGACGGTGAGGAAAGCTAAGCCAGAGGCAGAAGGCAGCAGGATCTTGACGTATGCAAGAGCTGGTCTGAGGCAAGATACAACTTGGATTCAAGTCTGACAGGTGGAAAGTTATGAAGTTAGGAGCAGGATCGAGGACTCCCTTGGAGCAGGACTGGGTGAAGGGGATGAATTTCCCTCCAAAAAAGAAGACGGGTTTCGGGCGTGTCCTTCTCGATGTGCATGGTCTTGGAGCTCCCTTGTGCACACTCTTGGAGCTCCCTTGTGCACGGTCTTGGAGCTCCCTTGTGCACGTTCTTGGAGCTCCCTTGTGCACGCTCTTGGAGCTCCCTTGTGCACGCTCTTGGAGCTCTATTGTGCACGCTCTTAGAGCTCTATTGTGCACGTTCTTGGAGCTCCCTCGTGCACGCTCTTGGAGCTCCCTTGTGCACGCTCTTGGAGCTCCCTTGTGCACGCTCTTGGAGCTCCCTTGTGCACGCTCTTGGAGCTCCCTTGTGCACGTTCTTGGAGCTCCCTTGTGCACGGTCGTAGAGCTCCCTTGTGCACGTTCTTGGAGCTCCCTTGTGCACGCTCTTGGAGCTCCTTGTGCACGCTCTTGGAGCTCTATTGTGCACGGTCTTGGAGCTCCCTTGTGCACGGTCTTAGAGCTCCCTTGTGCACGATCTTGGAGCTCCCTTGTGCACGGTCTTGGAGCTCCCTTGTGCACGTTCTTGGAGCTCCTCTGTGCACGCTCTTGGAGCTCCCTTGTGCACGCTCTTGGAGCTCTATTGTGCACGCTCTTGGAGCTCCCTTGTGCACGCTCTTGGAGCTCCTCTGTGCACGCTCTTAGAGCTCCTCTGTGCACGCTCTTGGAGCTCCTCTGTGCACGCTCTTAGAGCTCCTCTGTGCACGCTCTTAGAGCTCCTCTGTGCACGCTCTTAGAGCTCCTCTGTGCACGCTCTTGGAGCTCCTCTGTGCACGGTCTTGGAGCTCCCTTGTGCACGTTCTTGGAGCTCCCTTGTGCACGCTCTTGGAGCTCCCTTGTGCACGGTCTTGGAGCTCCCTTGTGCACGCTCTTGGAGCTCCCTTGTGCACGCTCTTGGAGCTCCCTTGTGCACGCTCTTGGCGCACCCCTGTGCACGCCCCTGGAGTGCCTTCAGGAAGCTTGGAGTGCCTTCAGGAAGCTTGGAGTGCCTTCAGGAAGCTTGGAGTGCCTTCAAGAAGTTTGGAGTGCCTTTAGGGAGCCTGGAGTGCCTTCAAGAAGCCTGGAGTTCCTTCAGGAAGCCTTTAGTGCCTTCAAGAAGCTTGGAGTGCCTTCAAGAATCCTGGAGTGCCTTCAAGAAGCCTGGAGTGCCTTCAAGAAGCTTGGAGTGCCTTCAGGAAGCTTGGAGTGCCTTCAGGAAGCTTGGAGTGCCTTCAGGAAGCTTGGAGTGCCTTCAGGAAGCTTGGAGTGCCTTCAGGAAGCTTGGAGTGCCTTCAGGAAGCCTGGAGTGCCTTCAGGAAGCTTGGAGTGCCTTCAGGAAGCCTGGAGTGCCTTCAGGAAGCTTGGAGTGCCTTCAGGAAGCTTGGAGTGCCTTCAGGAAGCTTGGAGTTCCTTCAGGAAGCTTTGAGTGCCTTTAGGGAGCCTAGAGTGCCTTCAGGAAGCTTTGAGTGCCTTCAGGAAGCTTGGAGTGCATTTAGGGAGCCTAGAGTGCCTTCAGGAAGCCTGGAGTGCCTTCAGGAAGCTTGGAGTGCCTTCAGGAAACTTGCAGTGTCTTGAGGAAGAATGGAATGCCTTCACAAAGCTTGGAGTGCCTTCAGGAAGCTTGGAGTTCCTTCAGGAAGCTTTGAGTGCCTTTAGGGAGCCTAGAATGCCTTCAGGAAGCTTTGAGTGCCTTCAGGAAGCTTGGAGTGCATTTAGGGAGCCTAGAGTGCCTTCAGGAAGCTTTGAGTGCCTTCAGGAAGCTTGGAGTGCATTTAGGGAGCCTAGAGTGCCTTCAGGAAGCCTGGAGTGCCTTCAGGAAGCTTGGAGTGCCTTCAGGAAGCTTGGAGTGCCTTCAGGAAGCTTGGAGTGCCTTCAGTAAGCCTGGAGTGCCTTCAGGAAGCTTGGAGTGCCTTCAGGAAACTTGCAGTGTCTTGAGGAAGCTTGGAGTGCCTTCAGGAAGCTTGGAGTGCCTTCAAGAAGCTTGGAGTGCCTACAGGAAGCCTGGAGTTCCTTCAAGAAGCCTGGAGTGTCTTCAGGAAGCCTGGAGTTCCATCAAGAAGCCTGGAGTGTCTTCAGGAAGCTTGGAGTTCCATCAAGAAGCCTGGAGTGCCTTCAGGAAGCCTGGAGTGCCATCAAGAAGCCTGGAGTTCCTTCAGGAAGCCTGGAGTGTCTTCAGGAAGCCTGGAGTGCCATCAAGAAGCCTGGAGTTCTTTCAAGAAGCCTAGAGTGTCTTCAGGAAGCCTGGAGTTCCATCAAGAAGCCTGGAGTGTCTTCAGGAAGCCTGGAGTTCCATCAAGAAGCCTGGAGTTCCATCAAGAAGCCTGGAGTTCCTTCAAGAAGCCTGGAGTGCCTTCAAGAAGCCTGGAGTGCCTTCAGCGTGTGCCTACAAACACACAACGTAACCGTCCCTATAATTCCCTTGTTACAAATTGTAGTAAAGTTGTTACATCTTGTTAAACCGTTTTATGACGTATTAGAATGATGTTACAACTTTCTATATCGGTTGCTAAAGGTGTCAGAAGGTGTTCAAAGTTGTTATTTAACTAGTCCGGTCGGCCGAGCGGACAGCACGCTGGACTTGTGATCCTGTGGTCCTGGGTTCGATCCCAGGCGCCGGCGAGAAACAATGGGCAGAGTTTCTTTCACCCTGTGCCCCTGTTACCTAGCAGTAAAATAGGTACCTGGGTGTTAGTCAGCTGTCACGGGCTGCTTCCTGGGGGTGGAGGCCTGGTCGAGGACCGGGCCGCGGGGACACTAAAGCCCCGAAATCATCTCAAGATAACCTCAAGATAGTCCGCATCATAACATCATCCATGTTTAACACCAGAGTGCAATAGGCACGGCTAACTCTCACTTTGACCCGCCATGAATGTACTTACCTATTTGCTGTACTGTTCCTAAGGCCAATTTAGAATTTGGCTTTGATTTTGAAAAGCTGTAACGTCTTGACAAAACTCATTATCACCTTCCAGGCACATTTATAAAGCTTTCTCTCTGTCTCTCCGTCTTGGCTACCCTCTTCTGCTACCTTAATGTTCCCTCATCATTCTGGCTCTGCCTCGGGCCTCTCCTCACGCTTCCCACACCTCCTACAACCTCACAACATCTTTAATAACCTCACAACATCTCTAGGAACCTCACAACACCTCACATTCCAACCCAACACATCCCTTATAACCACCACCACACATATATATTCTACTATATATATCATAATCCTCCCTACACCTCCACACCTCCTCCCTACCTCGTGGACTCATCCCTACACCTCCCTAGATCTCCCCCACACCTCCCTACACCTCCCTACACCTCCCTGCATCTCCCTACACCTCCCTACACCTTCCTGCATCTCCCTACACCTCCCTACACCTCCCTACACCTCCCTACACCTCCTTATACGTCCCTTTATCTCATCACACCTCATCTCACTACAATTCTGCCACACACACACACACACACACACACACCTGTGTAACCTCACATTTCCAGCACATCTCTCATATACACCTCTCACACACCACCTCCACCTGCCTCACAATACTGACTCACACCTCCACATATCAGCCCTCACCTCCCCCTCACACACCGGGGGCTGTGAGGGGGAGGGTGGTCGGGGGCCCACTGTAGACAGGGGCCACCGTAGACAGGGGACAGGACCCACCGTAGACGGGGTCGCGACAATGGGGCCACTTTTTTATCTTAACGGGCCGTAATTTCCAAAATAATTATCTGTCCAACCAGACAACAGCCGCCGCCGCCGTTACTAACGGCCGGCCGTTAGTCACTGGACGCGGCGTTGTTATCAAGGTGGTCCTTCCATAGGGTGAACTGTTATCTAAAGGTCGACCGTTGCCAAATGGCAAATCCTGACTTGAGAAGGAGCTGTTACTCTTGTTATTAAAGCGGACCCGTTATCAACAATGCGGTCGTTACTAAGAGCAATCGTTATCAAGGGTATGAGTGCTTTTTCAGTGCGAACCGTTACTAGTACTAAAAGGTGGGTCGATACTAGAGAGCAGACTGCTAAAAACAGGAGACTTCGTTACCAAGAAGACTCGTTACTAAGGCGATTGAGGGCAAACGTGACATATAAAAAAAAAACATTAGTCTGTCGGTGATGGGGGTGATCCATAGGCTGGTCAGGGTTTGGACACAATTGCTCCCCTTTTAAGAATTCCTGGCACCCACAGTGACCCCCCATGAAGGTCGGTGGAGTCGAAATGTGGGCGTCTTAAGTCTTCGTTATTTTGAACCCACCTTCAACACGCGTGTACTAAAGCGATCTGGATGTGTTTGTCAGTTTAGTTATAATAATGGGGATAGATTAGGAGGGTGTGCTTCTGGGGGGGAGACCCGGGTGCCGCCGGGTACTCTCTCTTATGGAGGAGCAAATCTGGTCGGGACCCATTCGTAAATGAAAGGCCAAAAATGGTTCATGAGAGATATTAACACATAAGGGAAACTACCATTGTGTAGTAAACCATTAGTGGTGTGGGAACCATTACTCAGACAAGAACCATTAGTGGTGTGGGAACCATTACTCAGACAAGAACCATTAGTGTGTGGGAACCATTAACTACCCAGACAGGAACCATAACCCAGACAAGAACCATTAGTGGTGTGGGAACCATTACTCAGACAGGAACCATTAGTGGTGTGGGAACCATTACCCAGACAACCATTAGTGGTGTGGGAACCATTAACTACCCAGACAGGAACCATTACCCAGGCTGGAACCATTACCCCAGACAGGAACCATTACCCAGACAGGAACCATTACCCAGACAGGAACCATTACCCAGACAGGAACCATTACCCAGACAGGAACCATTACCCAGACAGGAACCATTACCCAGACAGGAACCATTACCCCAGACAGGAACCATTACCCCAGACAGGAACCCATTACCCCAGACAGGAACCATTACCCAGACAGGAACCATTACCCAGACAGGAACCATTACCCAGACAGGAACCATTACCCAGACAGGAACCATTACCCAGACAGGAACCATTACCCAGACAGGAACCATTACCCAGACAGAAACCATTACCAGACAGAAACCATTACCCAGACAGAAACCATTACCCAGACAGGAACCATTACCCAGACAGAAACCATTACCCAGACAGAAACCATTACCCAGACAGAAACCATTACCCAGACAGAAAACCATTACCCAGACAGAAACCATTACTCAGACAGGAACCATTACCCAGACAGAAACCATTACCCAGACAGAAACCATTACCCAGACAGAAACCATTACCCAGACAGAAACCATTACCCAGACAGGAACCATTACTCAGACAGGAACCATTACCCAGACAGAACCCATTACCCAGACAGAAACCATTACTCAGACAGAAACCATTACTCAGACAGAACCATTACCCAGACAGAAACCATTACCCAGACAGAAACCATTACCCAGACAGAACCATTACCCAGACAGAAACCATTACCCAGACAGGAACCATTACCCAGACAGGAACCATTACCCAGACAGGAACCATTACCCAGACAGAAACCATTACCCCGACAGAAACCATTACCCAGACAGAAACCATTACTCAGACAGGAACCATTACCCAGACAGGAACCATTACCCAGACAGGAACCATTACCCAGACAGAAACCATTACCCAGACAGAAACCATTACTCAGACAGGAACCATTACCCAGACAGGAACCATTACCCAGACAGAAACCATTACCCAGACAGAAACCATTACCCAGACAGAAACCATTACCCAGACAGGAACCATTAATCAGACAGAAACCATTACCCAGACAGAAACATTACTCAGACAGGAACCATTACTCAGACAGGAAATTTACCCAGACAGAAACCATTACCCACAGAAAACCATTACCCAGACAGAAACCATTACCCAGACGAAAACCATTACCCAGACAGAAACCATTACCCAGACAGAAACCATTACCCAGACAGAAACCATTACCCAGACAGAAACCATTACCCAGACAGAAACCATTACTCAGACAGGAACCATTACTCAGACAGGAACCATTACCCAGACAGGAAACCATTACCCAGACAGAAACCATTACCCAGACAGAAACCATTACCCAGACAGAAACCATACCCAGACAGGAACCATTACTCAGACAGGAACCATTACCCAGACAGGAACCATTACCCAGACAGGAACCATTACCCAGGCTGGAACCATTACCCAGGCTGGAACCATTAGTTATGAGATTACCATTAACTAAATGAGTACGAGCCAGATCCAGAGAGAGATCGTCAGTAAACAATGGTGCCATTACTGGAATGATGACCATTACCAGCTGGTACCACCCTCACCCTGGTGGCTGGTACCCCCTCACCCTGGTGGCTGGTACCACCCTCACCCTGGTGGTTGGTACCTCCCTCACCCTGGTGGCTGGTACCACCCTCGCCCTGGTGGCTGGTACCTCCCTCACCCTGGTGGCTGGTACCACCCTCGCCCTGGTGGTTGGTACCACCCTCACCCTGGTGGCTGGTACCACCCTCGCCCTGGTGGCTGGTACCTCCCTCACCCTGGTGGCTGGTACCACCCTCACCCTGGTGGTTGGTACCTCCCTCACCCTGGTGGCTGGTACCACCCTCACCCTGGTGGCTGGTACCTCTCACCCTGGTGGCTGGTACCACCCTCGCCCTGGTGGCTGGTACCACCTCACCTGGTGGTGGCTGGTACCTCCCTCACCCTGATGGTGGTACCACCCTCACCCTGGTGGTTGGTACCACGCNGGGAGGAGAGGCTTGGGGATAGATGCAGATCAGTTGTTAGTAAAGTGTTTGCACCGCTACGGACAAAGTATTACAAGTAGAACATTTCTGTTAATCATCCTGCCAGGGTGTGGCTCACACACCTGCCAGGGTGTGGCTCACACACCTGCCAGGGTGTGGCTCACACACCTGCCAGGGGTGGGCTCACACACTGCCAGGGTGTGGCTCACACACCTGCCAGGGTGTGGCTCACACACCTGCCAGGGTGTGGCTCACACACCTGCCAGGGTGTGGCTCACACACCTGCCAGGGTGACACACACACCTGCCAGGGTGTGACACACACACCTGCCAAGGTTGGACACACACACCTGCCAGGGTGTGACACACACACACCTGCCAGGGGTGGACACACACAGGTGTGACACACACACACCTGCCAGGGTGTGACAACACACCTGCCAGGGTGTGACACACACAGGTGTGACACACACACACCTGCCAGGGTGTGACACACACACCTGCCAGGGTGTGACACACACACCTGCCAGGGTGTGACACACACACACCTGCCAGGGGTGACACACACAACTGCCAGGGTGTGTGTGACAGACACACCTGCCAGGGTGTGACACACACACCTGCCAGGGTGTGACACACACACCTGCCAGGGTGTGACACACACACCTGCCAGGGTGTGACACACACACCTGCCAGGGGTGACACACACACCTGCCAGGGTGTGACACACCACCTGCCAGGGTGCGACACACACACCTGCCAGGGGTGGACACACACACCTGCCAAGGTGTGACACACACACACCTGCCAGGGTGTGACACACACACCTGCCAGGGTGTGACACACACACCTGCCAGGGTGCGACACACACACCTGCCAGGGGTGACACACACACACCTGCCAAGGTGTGACACACACACACCTGCCAGGGTGTGACACACACACCTGCCAAGGTGTGACACACCACCTGCCAGGGTGTGACACACACACACATGCCAAACGTACATACACAGGTCTATGGGGACACTATCCCTATAGACCTCTGTGTTTGTATCTTATCCCCCCCCCAGATTAAGAGGGATTAAAAGGCCTGATGGTCGCACCTGATTGTCACCTGTGATGGTGATTGCAGAGGGGCCGCTCTTGCACCAGGCAGGAGTGCACCAGGCAGATGAACGCGTTGCATTAGCTGTTTACAAGATGAGGGTTGAAAGGTCGACTGGCCATGACCTCGCCTCCGTCTCCGTTCGCGATTCGTATGCAAATGATTGTTAGTGGTGAGGTGAGGAGGAGGAGGAGGGGGTAGATGAGGGATTCAACCCCCCCTCCCCCCACCCCTCCTCCCATCATAACACCTGCATTGCACAATATCAACCCAGAACACACGTTTATCCTCATCACATTTCCCATTCCAAGCAGTGATCTCCAGTTTTCCGACTTGGACCAAAAATCTAGTTAGGAAAAGTGGAAATTATTCTTAAAAACCATTTTCCGGTAGATTTACGCCAGCTGGGAGGACCACGAACCTTATTTTGGGGTCCCCTAATGTTTTGGGTTGACCTAACCTGGGGACCATCTTAGTGTCTGAGTGGTGAACCATCACTAACTACGATGTCTGAGTGGTATCTTATATATCGCTATCATATCCTCGCTAATATTTCACATTTCCTGAGATATGAGAATCAGCTCTTTAAGGCTTCTTAGCAATTCACGCCCTTCTGCACCGGATACGGCTAACCGTTCGAATGTCTCGAGTTTCTCTTCCGTGTTCGATTAGGTGAGAAGTCGATGCTCGGGCGCTGCACTCTCAGATGTTGGTCTAACGGTTGTGGTGTTGAACATCCTACCACTGACACAGCTGGCTCAGCTCCACAGCTGGCTCAGCTTCACAGCTGACTCAGCTCCACAGCTGACTCAGCTCCACAGCTGGCTCAGCTCCACAGCTGGCTCAGCTTCACAGCTGACTCAGCTCCACAGCTGACTCAGCTCCACAGCTGGCTCAGCTCCACAGCTGGCACAGCTTCACAGCTGGCTCAGCTCCACAGCTGGCTCAGATCCACAGCTGGCACAGCTTCACAGCTGGCTCAGCTCCACAGCTGGCACAGCTCCACAGCTGGCACAGCTCCACAGCTGACTCAGCTCCACAGCTGGCTCAGCTCCACAGCTGGCTCAGCTCCACAGCTGGCACAGCTCCACAGCTGGCACAGCTCCACAGCTGGCTCAGCTCCACAGCTGGCACAGCTTCACAGCTGGCTCAGCTCCACAGCTGGCTCAGCTCCACAGCTGGCACAGCTCCACAGCTGGCTCAGCTCCACAGCTGGCACAGCTCCACAGCTGGCACAGCTCCACAGCTGGCACAGCTCCACAGCTGGCACAGGTCCACAGCTCGTACAGCTCCACAGCTGGCACAGCTCCACAGCTGGCACAGCTCCACAGCTGGCACAGCTCCACAGCTGGCTTAGCTCCACAGCTGGCTCAGCTCCACAGCTGGCTCAGCTCCACAGCTAACACAGCTCCACAGCTGGCACAGCTCCACAGCTGGCACAGCGTTAATGACTAACACGAGTCAGTGGAAAAGAACAGTGGAAAATAATTAATTTATTGCTAAAAGCATTATGTAAAAAAAAAGTATGCTAAATTTTATATATGCGGGAGTAGCACTTTGGCGAGCCGAGCTTCCTCTCCTGCAAGAGGTAATAGCATTTATTCATTTTATTATTCATTTTAATATTCCATGGAAAACCAATTATGAAGCTGAATTAAAGACCTTTTTTTTCAATTTCAGTTGATTAGTAATTTTTATTCACTATTATCTTCAGATATTATGGATCCTACAGACGCCTCTTTTGTGTTCCAGATGCCTCTGTTGTGTTCCAGATGCCTCTCTTGTGTTCCAGATGCCTCTCTTGTGTTCCAGATGCCTCTGTTGTGTTCCAGATGCCTCTGTTGTGTTCCAGATGCCTCTCTTGTGTTCCAGACGCCTCTGTTGTGTTCCAGATGCCTCTGTTGTGTTCCAGATGCCTCTCTTGTGTTCTAGATGCCTTTCTTATGTTCCAGATGGCTCTCTTGTGTTCCAGATGCCTCTCTTGTGTTCCAGACGCCTCTCTTGTGTTCCAGATGCCTCTCTTGTGTTCCAGATGCCTATCTTGTGTTCCAGATGGCTCTCTTGTGTTCCAGATGCCTCTCTTGTGTTCCAGACGCCTCTCTTGTGTTCCAGATGCCTCTCTTGTGTTCCAGATGCCTCTGTTGTGTTCCAGATGCCTCTCTTGTGTTCCAGATGCCTCTGTTGTGTTCCAGATGCCTCTCTTGTGTTCTAGATGCCTTTCTTATGTTCCAGATGACTATCTTGTGTTCCAGATGCCTCTCTTGTGTTCCAGATGCCTCTCTTGTGTTCCAGATGCCTCTCTTGTGTTCCAGATGCCTCTGTTGTGTTCCAGATGCCTCTCTTGTGTTCCAGACGCCTCTCTTGTGTTCCAGATGCCTCCCTTGTGTTCCAGACGCCTCTCTTGTGTTCCAGACGCCTCTCTTGTGTTCCAGACGCCTCTCTTGTGTTCCAGATGCCTCCCTTGTGTTCCAGATGGCTCTCTTGTGTTCCAGATGCCTCTCTTGTGTTCCAGACGCCTCTCTTGTGTTCCAGATGGCTCTCTTGTGTTCCAGATGCCTCTCTTGTGTTCCAGATGGCTCTCTTGTGTTCCAGATGCCTCTCTTGTGTTCCAGATGCCTCCCTTGTGTTCCAGATGCCTCCCTTGTGTTCCAGATGCCTCTCTTGTGTTTCAGATGGCTCTCTTGTGTTCCAGATGCTTCTCTTGTGTTCCAGATGCCTCCCTTGTGTTCCAGACGCCTCCCTTGTGTTCCAGATGCCTCTCGTGTGTTCCAGATGGCTCCCTTGTGTTCCAGATGCCTCTCTTGTGTTCTAGATGCCTGCCTTGTGTTCCAGATGCCTCTCTTGTGTTCCAGACTCCTCTCTTGTGTTCCAGATGCCTCCCTTGTGTTCCAGATGCCTCTCTTGTGTTCCAGATGCCTCCCTTGTGTTCCAGATGTCTCCCTTGTGTTCCAGATGCCTCCCTTGTGTTCCAGATGCCTCTCTTGTGTTCCAGATGCCTCTCTTGTGTTCCAGATGCCTCTCTTGTGTTCCAGATGCCTCCCTTGTGTTCCAGACGCCTCCCTTGTGTTCCAGATGCCTCTCGTGTGTTCCAGATGGCTCCCTTGTGTTCCAGATGCCTCTCTTGTGTTCCAGATGCCGCTCTTGTGTTCCAGATGCCTCTCTTGTGTTCCAGACGCCTCCCTTGTGTTCCAGACGCCTCTCTTGTGTTCCAGACAGCTTCATGAAGTTCAGACCACAGTTGGCTTGCGTGAATGAATATGGAATTTATTTTATTCTTTCACATTTTTTCGTATTCAAACTGACTCTAACAAATAATTCCTCCGTAAAATTGACGTCTCTCTGTAGGTACAAGTTGATCACTCGGATTACCCTTGGTGCGGATTTTCACAGAGTGGATTACTCTTGGCGTGGTTTGGTGAGGCGTGGTTTACCCTCGGGGTGGGTAGGCGTGGGGGGGGGGGGAGATTAGTGTGGGCGATTAATATTAACAGTGGTGTGAGAGTGGATTACTGTTGGAAGAGGGATTGGATTTTAATGCGAATGGATTAGTGTTTCAGGATTGGTTGGGGGTTTGTGTGGTGCCATGTGTCGACGAACATGTGCGGTAAGTAACAGGTGTTTGAGAGAGCTGACAGGTGTCTCCCCGATAGTCAACACCTGCGACCCGGACCGAGCGCCTGGGTGGAATCCCCGCCAGGGTGGAATCCCCGCCTGGGTGGAATCCCCGCCAGGGTGGAATCCCCACCTGGGTGGAATCCCCGCCAGGGTGGAATCCCCGCCAGGATGGAATCCCCGCCTGGATGGAATCCCCGCCAGGGTGGAATCCCCGCCAGGGTGGAATCCCCGCCTGGGTGGAATCCCCGCCAGGGTGGAATCCCCGCCTGGGTGGAATCCCCGCCTGGGTGGAATCCCCGCCTGGGTGGAATCCCCACCTGGGTGGAATCCCCACCAGGGTGGAATCCCCGCCAGGGTGGAATCCCCGCCTGGGTGGAATCCCCGCCAGGGTGGAATCCCCGCCTGGGTGGAATCCCCACCTGGGTGGAATCCCCACCAGGGTGGAATCCCCGCAGGGTGGAATCCCCGCCTGGGTGGAATCCCCGCCAGGGTGGAATCCCCGCCTGGGTGGAATCCCCGCCTGGGTGGAATCCCCGCCTGGGTGGAATCCCCGCCAGGGTGGAATCCCCGCTGGGGGAATCCCCCCAGGGTGGAATCCCCCCGGGTGGAATCCCACCTGGGTGGAATCCCCACCAGGGTGGAATCCCCGCCTGGGTGGAATCCCCGCCAGGGTGGAATCCCCTCCAGGGTGGAATCCCGCCAGGGTGGAATCCCCGCCAGGGTGGAATCCCCGCCAGGGTGGAATCCCCGCCAGGGTGGAACCCCTCCAGGGTGGAATCCCCGCCAGGGTGGAATCCAAAGCACCTTCCTGTATGGTGAAAATATTCTCACCCTTTTATAAGAAGGGGGGGGGGGGCTGGGACATTCAATTCCACTCCAAAATCTCGTTAAAGGGATTACAATTCTGCTAACACGATTTATGCAGTAACTGAGTGCAGTATGTCTACTCAACTAATTGTCCTCATCTAATTCTGC
The DNA here is from genome assembly GCA_020271785.1 of Procambarus virginalis. Classification (NCBI taxonomy): domain Eukaryota; kingdom Metazoa; phylum Arthropoda; class Malacostraca; order Decapoda; family Cambaridae; genus Procambarus; species Procambarus virginalis. Next base: position 39,829,260 of record WNGS01113158.1, on the reverse strand, counting down.
ATGTGTGAGTTGGGCTTCAGCTCTTTGGTCCTGCTTCTCGACTCCTGTCAACGCGGCGAGACAGCATTTCGAGCCTATTGTGCTCTGTGATATCTACGTTTTAAGGAGGATAATGAGTTTACCTGAATTTACCTCGGAGCCACTAACGCTAGTGGCCTCAATGAGGACAGGAAGCCGGCGGCTTGTTTGAGTCTACAACCACCACATAAGTTCTTATTGTATTCTAAATGTTCATTGTAAGTCGAACTAGTTGGGTGCCTCCAGTTCCTAGTGGATTCAGGCGGGCTCCAGGGGCCAGATTCACGAAGCAGTTACGCAAGCATTTACGAACCTGTTTCATCTTTTCTCAATCTTTGACGATTTTGTTAAAATAACAAAATTATAATAATTAACAGTTAATGAGCTCTCAAGCACCAGGAGGCTGTTTATAACAATAACAAACAGTTGATTGGCAAGTTTTCATGCTTGTAAAGTGTTTAATAAATGTAACCAAAGCCGTCAAAGATTGAGGCAAAAGATGTACACGTCGTAAGTGCTTGCGTAACTGCTTGGTGAATCTGGCCACTGGTTGTTTTCATCCTAGCATATGGTGGTCCATGGGTAAGATACTCGTCTGTGGTAACCCTGAATCCTGCTTCGATTCCACCGTTCTACCCCAAAGATATTCTAATAGATATATAATGTTCTTGAAATTGCATTGTGTACGCAGAGTGCTTAAGTTACCTCTCTCCTCTCTCCTCTCTCTCTCTCTCTCTCTCTCTCTCTCTCATCTCTCTCTCTCTCTCTCCTCTTCTCTCTCTCTCTCTCTCTCTCTCTCTCAATCTTTTCCTTTATATCTTGAGCTCCAGTTGTGTCCCTCAGTAAGGAAGAGAGAGAGAGAAGAGGAGAGAGAGGAGAGAGACGTAGAGAGACTGAGAGAGGAGAGAAGAGTGAGAGCGAGAGAGAGAGGAGAGGAGGAGAGAGAGAGGGAGGGAGAGAGAGAGAGAGAAACAGTCCCCCCATCACAACAAGGGACCATTTGCCTCCCCTCAAATGGCATTGCGGTTTTTGACATATTTTTTAACCTCTCTTTTTCTGAATGCCTTTTCTCCTTTGTATTCCCCTTTCCCCCGTTTTCTTTGTTCCTGCTTCGTTATACTATTTTTGTTTATCTTGACTATTAAGAAAGGGTTGTGTGTCACAGGTCCAAGAGAATCATTATTGTAAGACATCTCCTCACTATTACCCCTTCTTGCCTCACTCTCATTGTCTCCTCACACTCATTGTCTCCTCACACTCATTGTCTCCTCACACTCATGGTCTCCTCACTCTCATTGTCCTCCTCACATTCATTGTCTCCTCACACTCTTGTATCTCACACACACTCATTGTCTCCTCACATTCATTGTCTCCTCACACTCATTGTCTCCTCTACACTCATTGTCTCCTCACACTCATTGTCTCCTCACATTCATTGTCTCCTCACACTCATTTTCTCCTCACTCTCATTGTCTCCTCACACTCACTGTCTCTCACATTCATTGTCTCCTCACATTACATTGTCTCCTCACACTCACTGTCTCCTCACATTCATTGTCTCCTCACATTCATTGTCTCCTCACACTCACTGTCTCCTCACATTCAGTTGTCTCCTCACATTCATTGTCTCTCACATTCATTGTCTCCTCACATTCATTGTCTCCTCACACTCACTGTCTCCTCACATTCATTGTCTTCTCACATTCATTGTCTTCTCACATTCATTGTCTCCTCACACTCATTGTTCTTCTCACATTCATTGTCTCCTCACACCCACTGTCTCCTCACATTCATTGTCTTCTCACATTCATTGTCTCCTCACACTCACTGTCTCCTCACATTCATTGTCTCCTCACATTCATTGTCTCCTCACACTCACTGTCTCCTCACACACATTGTCTCCTCACATTGATTGTCTCCTCACACTCACTGTCTCTCACTTCGTTGTTCCTCCTCACATTCATTGTCTCCTCACACTCACTGTCTCCTCACATTCATTGTCTCCTCACACTCACTGTCTCCTCACATTCATTGTCTCCTCACATTCATTGTCTCCTCACCCTCACTGTCTTCTCACATTCATTGTCTCCTCACATTCATTGTCTCCTCACACTCATTGTCTCCTCACACTCATTGTCTCCTCACACTCATTGTCTCCTCACATTCATTGTCTTCTCAATTCATTTGTCTCCTCACACATCATTGTCTTCTCACATTCATTGTCTCCTCACATTCATTGTCTCCTCACACTCATTGTCTCCCTCACACATTCATTGTCTTCTCACATTCATTGTCTCCTCACACTCACTGTCTCCTCACATTCATTGTCTCCTCACATTCATTGTCTTCTCACATTTATTGTCTCCTCACATTCATTGTCTCTCACATTCATGTCTTCTCACATTCATTGTCTCCTCACATTCATTGTCTCCTCACACTCATTGTCTCCTCACACTCATTGTCTCCTCACTCTCATTGTCTCCTCACTCTCATTGTCTCCTCACACTCATTGTCTCCTAACATTCATTGTTCTCCTCACACTCATTTTGTCTTATCCTCACACTCATTTTGTCTTATCCTCACACTCATTGTCTCTTCACATCATGTCTCCTCACATTCATTGTCTCCTCACATTCATTGTCTCCTCACCCTCATTGTCTCCTCACATTCATGGTCACCGCCACATTCATTGTCTCCTCACATTCATTGTCTCCTCACACTCATTTTCTCCTCACTCTCATTGTCTCCTCACACTCACTGTCTCCTCACTCTCATTGTCTCCTCACTCTCATTGTCTCATCACTCTCATTGTCTCCTCACACTCATTGTTTCCTCACCTCTATGTCTTCTCACATTCATTGTCTCCTCACACTCATTGTCTCCTCACACTAATTGTCTCCTCACACTCATTGTCGCCTCACACTCATTGTCTCCTCACACTCATTGTCTCCTCACATCTCATTGTCTCCTCACACTCATTGTCTCCTCACTCTCATTGTCTCCTCACCTTCATTGTCTCCATCACATCCATTGTCTCCTCACTCTCATTGTCTCCTCACACTCACTGTCTCCTCACATCTCATTGTCTCCTCACATCTCATTGTCTCCTCACCTCATTGTCTCCTACATCATGTCTCTCACTCTCATTGTCTCCTCACTCTCATTGTCTCCTCACTCTCATTGTCTCCTCACACTCATTGTCTCATCACTCTCATTGTCTCCTCACACTCATTGTCTCCTCAATACTCATTGTCTCCTCACACTCATTGTCTCCTCACACTCATTGTCTCCTCACACTCATTGTCTCCTCACTCTCATTGTCTCCTCACACTCATTTTCTCCTCACTCTCATTGTCTCATCACTCTCATTGTCTCCTCACACTCATTTTCTCCTCACTCTCATTGTCTCATCACTCTCATTGTCTCCTCACACTCACTGTCTCCTCACACTCACTGTCTCCTCACTCTCATTGCCTCCTCACACTCACTGTCTCCTCACATTCATTGTCTCCTCACACTCATTGTCTTCTCACATTCATTGTCTCCTCACTCTCATTGTCTCCTCACACTCATTGTCTCCTCACATTCATTGTCTCCTCACACTCACTGTCTCCTCACATTCATTGTCTCCTCACACTCATTGGTCTTCTCACATTCATTGTCTCCTCACACTCATTGTCTCCTCAACACTCATTGTCTCCTCACACTCCACGTCTCCTCACATTCATTGTCTCCTCACACTCACTGTCTCTCACATTCATTGTCTCCTCACACTCATTGTCTCCTCACTCTCATTGTCTCCTCACTCTCATTGTACTCCTCACACTTATTGTCTCCTCACATTCATTGTCTCCTCCAGCTCCTCATCACCCTCCTCCAGCTGGTAATGGGAACGCCAAACCAAAAATATTTACTAAGATGCTGAAGAATAATTTAAGACAGTTGGGCAGTCACGGGGAAGTATCATCAAGATTTTTTAATTTTTGTTATAATGAGTTTATTGTCTAAATTTTGATCTTAGATAATATTTAATTCATTCTTGTTCGAGTGCATTGTGTGGTTGTAAACCGCTTGTTCTGGCGTGTTCCAGGGGTAAGTCAGCACAGCAAGGCTCTCTCATGAGCTGTGAGTCAGGTGTCAACTGTGTGGTCATCTAGTTGTGTAGCCTAGTGTGATTGTATTTCGGGGGTTGAGCTTGGCCTCTTTGGCCCGCCTCTCACCTGCAATCACTGTTCTAACTACAACTACTTTTTCACGCCCCCCCACACACACAAAAACCCTACACAACAGCCGAGCCGCCGTGACAGCTGACTAACTCCCAGGTAGCCTATTACTGCTAGGTAAACAGGGGCATTCAGGTGAAAGAAACCTTTGCCCATTTTGTCTCTGCCGCGTGCGGGAATCGAACCCGGCGCCACAGAATTACGAACTGCCTGACGTGCTATCCACCAGGCTAACAGGCCCTGTAATCCTACCAGGCTTACTGGGGGAGAGGTAAGGTGTGAAGGAGAGGAATAGAAAGAGGAAGAGGTTTTAGGAGGAGACGAGTGAGGTGGGAATGAAGACCAGGAGGGCAGAGTAAGGGACAATAAAGCAGGAAACACCAGGAAGACGCAGGAGGAGAGGGACAGGGCGTTGGTGGCCGTGGCAGGCGAGGAGACTACTGCAGGAGCGGTGAGGCACGGCCGCCTCCCGGCGGGGCTGTTCGTGTTGATCAACTTCCTCCACCAGCAGGAGGTCATGTGGTCTACCCCCTGGGGTCTTCCTGGTGTCCTTGGACCCCATGCAGCACCCATGGGGTCTTCCTGGTGTCCCTGGACCCCATGCAGCACCCATGGGGTCTTCCTGGTGTCCCTGGACCCCATGCAGCACCCATGGGGTCTCCCTGCTGCCCCTGGACCCCATGCAGCACCCCTGGGGTCTCCCTGCTGCTACCCACTGCCAAGATGACAGCTATTCAACAAGACAGCGAGTGGTGGACAGAATATGTCTTTGCTTGACAGCCGCGAAGGTCGACGCTGACACATGTTGGAGACTGTTACGCCGGCTCCACGTGACGGGACGTGACGGGCTCCACGTGACGGGAACGTGACGGGCTCCACGTGACGGGACGTGACGGGCTCCACGTGACGGTGAGTGAGGCAAAAGACTTCAGACCGAGCGAAGAATCACGAGTGGAATACCTCCATGAATACACTAACGATCCGGCAGCGAATAGCTTCATACATCCCAAGCTAACAGATAACATTAAGACGGTGTGGAAAGCTAAGCCAGAGGCAGAATGCAGCAGGATCTTGACGTATGCAAGAGCTGGTCTGAGGCAAGATACAACTTGGATTCAAGTCTGACAGGTGGAAAGTTATGAAGTTAGGAGCAGGATCGAGGACTCCCTTGGAGCAGGACTGGGTGAAGGGGATGAATTTCCCTCCAAAAAAGAAAGACAGGTTTCGGGCGTGTCCTTCTCGATGTGCACGTTCTTGGAGCTCCCTTGTGCACGTTCTTGGAGCTCCCTTGTGCACGTTCTTGGAGCTCCCTTGTGCACGTTCTTGGAGCTCCCTTGTGCACGTTCTTGGAGCTCCCTTGTGCACGTTCTTGGAGCTCCCTTGTGCACCGCTCTTGGAGCTCCTCTGTGCACGCTCTTAGAGCTCCCTTGTGCACGCTCTTGGAGCTCCCTTGTGCACGGTCTTGGAGCTCCCTTGTGCACGGTCTTGGAGCTCCCTTGTGCACGGTCTTGGAGCTCCCTTGTGCACGGTCTTGGAGCTCCCTTGTGCACGCTCTTGGAGCTCTATTGTGCACGCTCTTGGAGCTCCCTTGTGTACGCTCTTGGAGCTCTATTGTGCACGGTCTTGGAGCTCCCTTGTGCACGGTCTTAGAGCTCCCTTGTGCACGATCTTGGAGCTCCCTTGTGCACGGTCTTGGAGCTCCCTTGTGCACGTTCTTGGAGCTCCTCTGTGCACGCTCTTGGAGCTCCTTTGTGCACGCTCTTGGAGCTCTATTGTGCACGCTCTTGGAGCTCTATTGTGCACGCTCTTGGAGCTCCCTTGTGCACGCTTTGGAGCTCCTCTGTGCACGCTCTTAGAGCTCCTCTGTGCACGCTCTTGGAGCTCCTCTGTGCACGCTCTTAGAGCTCCTCTGTGCACGCTTCTTAGAGCTCCTCTGTGCACGCTCTTAGAGCTCCTCTGTGCACGCTCTTGGAGCTCCTCTGTGCACGGTCTTGGAGCTCCCTTGTGCACGTTCTTGGAGCTCCCTTGTGCACGCTCTTGGAGCTCCCTTGTGCACGATCTTGGAGCTCCCTTGTGCACGCTCTTGGCGCACCCCTGTGCACGCCCCTGGAGTGCCTTCAGGAAGCTTGGAGTGCCTTCAGGAAGCTTGGAGTGCCTTCAGGAAGCTTGGAGTGCCTTCAAGAAGTTTGGAGTGCCTTTAGGGAGCCTGGAGTGCCTTCAAGAAGCCTGGAGTTCCTTCAGGAAGCTTTAGTGCCTTCAAGAAGCTTGGAGTGCCTTCAAGAATCCTGGAGTGCCTTCAAGAAGCCTGGAGTGCCTTCAAGAAGCTTGGAGTGCCTTCAGAAAGCTTGGAGTGCCTTCAGGAAGCTTGGAGTGCCTTCAGGAAGCTTGGAGTGCCTTCAGGAAGCTTGGAGTGCCTTCAGGAAGCTTGGAGTGCCTTCAGGAAGCGTGGAGTGCCTTCAGGAAGCTTGGAGTGCCTTCAGGAAGCCTGGAGTGCCTTCAGGAAGCGTGGAGTGCCTTCAGGAAGCTTGGAGTGCCTTCAGGAAGCTTGGAGTTCCTTCAGGAAGCTTTGAGTGCCTTTAGGGAGCCTAGAGTGCCTTCAGAAGCTTTGAGTGCCTTCAGGAAGCTTGGAGTGCATTTAGGGAGCCTAGAGTGCCTTCAGGAAGCCTGGAGTGCCTTCAGGAAGCTTGGAGTGCCTTCAGGAAACTTGCAGTGTCTTGAGGAAGCTTGGAGTGCCTTCAGAAAGCTTGGAGTGCCTTCAGGAGGCTTGGAGTTCCTTCAGGAAGCTTTTGAGTGCCTTTAGGGAGCCTAGAATGCCTTCAGGAAGCTTGAGTGCCTTCAGGAAGCTTTGAGTGCATTTAGGGAGCCTAGAGTGCCTTCAGGAAGCTTGAGTGCCTTCAGGAAGCTTGGAGTGCATTTAGGGAGCCTAGAGTGCCTTCAGGAAGCCTGGAGTGCCTTCAGGAAGCTTGGAGTGCCTTCAGTAAGCCTGGAGTGCCTTCAGGAAGCTTGGAGTGCCTTCAGGAAACTTGGAGTGTCTTGAGGAAGCTTGGAGTGCCTTCAGGAAGCTTGGAGTGCCTTCAAGAAGCTTGGAGTGCCTACAGGAAGCCTGGAGTTCCTTCAAGAAGCCTGGAGTGTCTTCAGGAAGCTTGGAGTTCCATCAAGAAGCCTGGAGTGTCTTCAGGAAGCCTGGAGTTCCATCAGGAAGCTGGGAGTGCCTTCAGGAAGCCTAGAGTGCCTTCAAGAAGCCTGGAGTTCCTTCAGGAAGCCTGGAGTGTCTTCAGGAAGCCTGGAGTGCCATCAAGAAGCCTGGAGTTCCTTCAAGAAGCCTAGAGTGTCTTCAGGAAGCACTGGAGTTCCATCAAGAAGCCTGGAGTGTCTTCAGGAAGCTTGGAGTTCCATCAAGAAGCCTGGAGTTCCATCAAGAAGCCTGGAGTTCCTTCAAGAAGCCTGAGTTCCTTCAAGAAGCCTGGAGTGCCTTCAGCGTGTGCCTACATAACACACAACGTAAACCGTCCCTATAATTCCCTTGTTACAAATTGTAGTAAAGTTGTTACATCTTGTTAAACCGTTTTATGGAGTATTAGAATGATGTTACAACTTTCTATATCGGTTGCTAAAGGTGTCAGAAGGTGTTCAAACTTGTTATTTAACTAGTCCGCATCATAACATCATCCATGTTTAACACCAGAGT
>WNGS01113158.1:39776777-39799277 GCA_020271785.1 Procambarus virginalis | reverse complement strand
CCAGCCAACCAGCCAGGGTACAGCACCCAGCCAGAGTACAGCACCCAGCCAACCAGCCAGAGTACAGCACCCAGCCAGAGTACATCACCAGCCAACCAACCAGAGTACATCACCAGCCAACCAGCCAGAGTACATCACCAGCCAACCAGCCAGAGTACATCACCAGCCAACCAGCCAGAGTACATCACCAGCCAACTAGCCAGAGTACATCACCCAGTCAGAGTACAGCAGCCAGCGAGAGTACATCAGCCAGCCAACCAGCCAGAGTACATCACCAGCCAACCAGCCAGAGTACATCACCCAGCCAACCAGCCAGAGTACAGCACCCAGCCAGAGTACAGCACCCAGCCAGAGTACATCACCCAGCCAACCAGCCAGAGTACATCACCAGCCAACTAGCCAGAGTACATCACCAGCCAACCAGCCAGAGTACATCACCAGCCAACCAGCCAGAGTACATCACCCAGTCAGAGTACAGCAATCAGTCAGAGTACAGCAGCCAGAGTACATCACCCAGTCAGAGTACAGCAATCAGTCAGAGTACAGCAGCCAGTCAGAGTACATCACCCAGTCAGAGTACAGCAATCAGTCAGAGTACAGCAGCCAGTCAGAGTACAGCAGCCAGCCAGAGTACAGCAGCCAGCCAGAGTACAGCAGCCAGCCAGAGTACAGCAACCAGCCAGAGTACATCACCCAGTCAGAGTACAGCAGCCAGCCAGAGTACAGCAGCCAGTCAGAGTACAGCAGCCAGCCAGAGTACAGCAGCCAGCCTGAGTACAGCAGCCAGCCAGAGTACAGCAGCCAGTCAGAGTACATCACCCAGTCAGAGTACAGCAGCCAGCCAGAGTACAGCAGCCAGCCAGAGTACAACAGCCAGTCAGAGTACAGCAGCCAGCCAGAGTACAGCAGCCAGTCAGAGTACAGCAATCAGCCAGAGTATAGTAGCCAGCCAGAGTACAGCAGCCAGTCAGAGTACAGCAGCCAGTCAGAGTACAGCAGCCAGTCAGAGTACAGCAGTCAGTCAGAGTACAGCAGCCAGCCAGAGTACAGCAGCCAGCCAGAGTACAGCAGCCAGCCAGAGTACAGCAGCCAGTCAGAGTACAGCAGCCAGTCAGAGTACAGCAGCCAGCCAGAGTACAGCAGCCAGCCAGAGTACAGCAGCCAGTCAGAGTACAGCAGCCAGTCAGAGTACAGCAGCCAGTCAGAGTACAGCAGCCAGCCAGAGTACAGCAGCCAGCCAACCAGCCAGAGTACAGCAGCCAGCCAACCAGTCAGAGTACAGCAGCCAGCCAACCAGTCAGAGTACAGCAGCCAGCCAACCAGATACACTGAGAGGGAGAGAAGCCTGTAGTTATGATACACTGATAATCCCCACCAAGAGGAAATGGGGAACATTAATGCTATTAATGATGCCAATTATTGTGGCTGAGAGAGTCATGGCTGAGAGGTAGTGGTCGTAGCGGGTCTGAGGAAGATAGTGTGGTTACAGTGATAGTGTAGTTACAGTGATAGTGTGGTTGTGATGCCATATCAATCTCAGTTTACCTCCTTCACTTTTATCTTATCCCCCTTTTACCAACAAATGCTTCATCCCTGCCAAGTCTTATCTCCTTTATCTTTCCTGGTCGAGTCTACAATATATAGAAACTCTGCTTGAAAACTCTCGGGCCGGGATGAGGAGCACAAATGGAACTTGACGAGCAAGAAATATGAAAACGAGTAGAGTGAAGATCTTTTTCAGTGTGAGAGTGGATCACACTGGGGGGGAGGAGCTGCTTCAGTGTGAGAGTGGATCACACTAGGGGGAAGGAGCTGCTTCAGTGTGAGAGTGGATCACACTAGGGGGAAGGAGCTGCTTCAGTGTGAGAGTGGATCACACTAGGGGGAAGGAGCTGCTTCAGTGTGAGAGTCGATCACACTAGGGGGAAGGAGCAGCTTCAGTGTGAGAGTGGATCACACTATGGGGAAGGAGCAGCTTCAGTGTGAGAGTGGATCACACTAGGGGGAAGGAGCTGCTTCAGTGTGAGAGTGGATCACACTATGGGGAAGGAGCAGCTTCAGTGTGAGAGTGGATCACACTAGGGGGAAGGAGCTGCTCCAGTGTGTGAGTGGATCACACTATGGGGAAGGAGCTGCTCCAGTGTGAGAGTGGATCACACTATGGGGAAGGAGCAGCTTCAGTGTGAGAGTCGATCACACTAGGGGGGAGGAGCTTCTTCAGTGTGAGAGTGGATCACACTAGGGGAAAGGAGCTGCTTCAGTGTGAGAGTGGATCACACTAGGGGGAGGAACTTCTTCAGTGTGAGAGTGGATCACACTAGGGGGAATGAGCTGCTTCAGTGTGAGAGTGGATCACACTAGGGGGAAGGAGCTGCTTCAGTGTGACAGTGGATCACACTAGGGGGAAGAAGCTGCTTCAGTGTGAGAGTGGATCACACTAGGGGAAGGAGCTGCTTCAGTGTGAGAGTGGATCACACTAGGGGGAAGGAGCTGCTTCAGTGTGACAGTGGATCACACTAGGGGGAAGAAGCTGCTTCAGTGTGAGAGTGGATCACACTAGGGGGAAGAGCTACTTCAGTGTGAGAGTGGATCACACTAGGGGGAAGGAGCTGCTTCAGTGTGAGAGTGGATCACACTAGAGGGGGAGTAGCTGCTTCAGTGTGAGAGTGGATCACACTAGGGGGAGTAGCTGCTTCAGTGTGAGAGTGGATCACACTAGGGGGAAGGAGCAGCTTCAGTGTGTGAGTGGATCACACTAGGGGGAAGAGCTACTTCAGTGTGAGAGTGGATCACACTAGGGGAGGAGCTCCTTCACCACAGAGGTGGATCACACCAGTGGAGGAAGTGATGCCAGCAGGCTCTAAAAGTATGACATTAAGGCAAGAGTGGAACACACTACAAGGACTACAGTGTGGGAGTAAAAAATACCAAACAGCTAAGAGGCGTGATCCAGGAGCTGAAGTTCAGTCTCGAACGCACTGATAGGTGAAGCCAGGCCAATAAACTCTTACACACCCCTCCCTGCCTTTCCTAGGAGGGTTATATAGCGTTGAGAGTGAAGAGTCTACGGAGGTAGCTTGCCGCATTTCACTACTCCTTCCCGCCCTCTGTAATTCTCTCCATTATACACGTGTTTTATAGTGACTCTCCGTCTTGAACAGTATCTCTGTTTATTGGGCGTCGTGTGTTTCAATGGGTATTTCTCTTTCCTTGCTTTGCGTGTGTGTATTCACCTAGTTTCATCTAGTTGTGCTTGCGGGGGTTGAACTCTGCTCTTTCGGTCCGCCTCTCAACTGTCAATCATTTTTTTTCCGCCTAACTGTGTTAGCAGGGCAGAGAGCCAGCTCATGGACTCCACATATCAAGGAGTTTGTTTTGTATTTATTTATATATACAAAAGTTCTTATATATACAAGAGTTCTTATATATACAATAGTTCTTATATATACAAGAGTTCTTACATTCTTGTAAAAGTCGGTCGACTAAGGCAATGGAACCTGACCCATTAGAGTCCTCTATTTTCATTGAAGTCTATGTATATCATTACCTTATTTTCCTAATTCATTATGTTTTCTTGCTACTCGATGGCTAAATATTTCTTTACATTCTCATGGGTAATTTTTAGCTACATTCTTGACCTTTCATTCTGCAGTCTTTGTTAATACTCATTAGGATCTTACACGTCACAATCATGTCTCCCGTTTCCAGAATATTAACTAATGAAGATTTGTTTCACGCAATATTTCCTTGTATTCTCAGCTTTAAGAACAGTTTTGCGGCATTTATCTGAAGTTTCTCAAAGTTTCTCTTTTATGCTTTTTCGATATGGGCTCCATTGAGATGAAATACTGGTCCTTCTCCAGATTTATGAAGACTAATATATGTCTGATTTAAATATGTCACTAATGTGATTCAGCTGAAATGTGGCTGCTCAATGTGATCTATGAGCTCCTACTACCACTTTAATTACCTTACATTTACGTGGGTTAAAGTCGAGTAGCCATCTTTCAAACCGCACCTACAGTTTGTCCAAATCGTCTTGAATTTTTTACTGTTCTCGCCTCTCCTGTTTTGTGAACATTTAGGATTTCAATTCGTGTGTCACATCATTAACATATATAAGGAACAAGGCAGGTGTTAGTACCTTGCGGTACTCAAGTGGTCACGCCTTCACTCAAATCTCTCCCAAACTGTGAGTTTTTCCTTTTATGACAGGTCCTCCCTCACAGGTGCTGTGTGGCTAGTTCTCCCTCACACTCCCTCACAGGTAATGAGGGAGACTGTCCCTCACAAGTTCTCCTTCACAGGTAATGAGGGAGACTGTCCCTCACAAGTACTCCCTCACAGGTAAGGAGGGAGACTGTCCCTCACAAGTACACCCTCACAGGTAATGAGGGAGACTGTCCCTCACAAGTTCTCCCTCACAGGTGCTGAGGGAGACTGTCCCTCACAGGTAAGGAGGGAGACTGTCCCTCACAAGTTCTCCCTCACAGGTAACCCCATCACACATTCCAGTCATCCTCCCGCTCCACCTGGTTCTTGGAGTTGTCACTCCACTTGTCTCTCAATTTCAATCCCCTCTGCTCTCTCCTCCTCCTCCTCCTCCTCCTCCTCCTCTCACCCTCCCACACCAAACATCAGCAACAACATAACAATATCAGTCTCAATAACCTTGACATCTCATTTATTCCTTTGTTCCTCTCTTCGTCTTCTTCTTGTTCCTCTTTCTACTCACTTTTATGTACACCTATTACCTCTTCTCATTCATTTATCTATCATTCATGTTTTACGCTTTCATCTCCTACTTATTATGTTTATCCATCACTTCCTCACCTCTCTGCTATTATTTCACTTCCTGCCTCCCTCTCGTGTTCCACCTCTGCTCTTCTTCCCTCTATTTTTCTCCTCAATCTCTCTCTCTTTCTCTCACTCTCTCTCTCTCTCTCTCTCTCTCTCTCCCTCTCACATGATTCCAGTATTAATCAACAAACTCACTTCCTCTTGTACCCCTTCTACCTATGTTTGCTTTCCCGTCATCCCTTCAAGTCCTTCTCCCTCTCTCTTACTTCTTTATTATAGTTTAGCTTCCCTTGTCAGCCTCTCTTTACTATACCATTTATATTATATATATATATATATATATATATATATATATATATATATATATATATATATATATATATATATGTGTGTGTGTGTGTGTGTGTGTGTGTGTGTGTGTGTGTGTGTGTGTATCATGAAAATAAACACGTGATTAAAAATGTGACAGTGTCAGACCACGGAGGAAAATTGAAACAGGAATTTCCTTAAGTACTTTCGTATATTAATACATCTTCAGAAGGAATGAAGATGTATTCTTCACTTCTTCTGAAGATGTATTAATATACGAAAGAACTTAAGGAAATTCCTGTTTCAATTTTCCTCCGTGGTCTGACACTGTCATACATTATATATATATATATATATATATATATATATATATATATATATATATATATATATATATATATATATATATATATATGCGTGTCCGCTTGTCCTGCTTTGTCTCAGTCCGAAGAGGCTGTCCTTGTCCAGATTATCTTCCCCCCCCCATTATCTTGCATGTTGTGAACATATCCCCTCTGTTCCTTGTATCCTATAGTGCTGTGAGACTTTGCTCATTTAGCCTGCCTTCGTAGCTTAACCCTCCTCGCTCTGACACCAATGTTGTTGCAAATCTTTGTTCGTTTTCAATTTTGTCTTTAAGTTTACCAAGATGTGGATTCCATACCAAAGATGCGTATTCCTGTACTGGTGTAACAAATGTTACCTTCAAAGCCTTGAAGGTTTTGTAATTCAGGTTTCTAAATTATTATAAGTGTGTGTGTGTGTGTGTGTGTGTGTGTGTGTGTGTGTGTGTGTGTGTGTGTGTGTGTGTGTGGTGTTAATATATAATACCAAAATACTTCATCACGTCTTCGGCTTTCCCCATATAATTAAATTATGATATCACTATTGAATTTGGATTATTGTTATGATAAGATAACAATGTCAAACGAAGAAAACAGCTCGCCATCAGCGGCTCCTCAAGCCAATCACTCCACAGGCGCGTTATGGTAAGAATATATATATACTTTGTATATATATATATATATATATATATATCATTGTCATTGTATTTATAAATATGGTCATGGTCAATGTATTTATAAATAGTATTGCATTTATAAATACAATACCCCAGGTCATTGTATTTATAAATATGGTCATGGTCATTGTATTTATAAATATGGTCATGGTCATTGTATTTATAAATAGTATTGCATTTATAAATACAATACCCCAGGTCATTGTATTTATAAATAATTCTAATGACACAATGTAGAGTACATGGCCGCCTCGACCCCTTGTCCGGCATGTACTTACCTTTACGCCGTATTGCTCCTAATCTCTAGAAACATTTCCACTTAACACTGGAAAAAATGTCATGTTACTGTGTTAAGTCTATGGACATTTCTACCCATGTTTCAGTTACTGGCTGCATCATTATATATTCTGATAAGCACTTACTGCAATTAATTTGATTTTTGCTATTGCAATGTTTGTTTAAGCGAATGACTTTACGTAATTTACTCATATTTCGTGAGAGCATTNCAACCAGGAATGTAAGGAAGCGAAGCAACTGAGTAAAAGAACATGGAGAAACTACAGAAATAACAGAACACCGGATGGCAGGGAGAGATACCAGAGGGCCAGAAATGAGTACCTCAGAGTGAGCAGGGAAGCAGAGAGACAGTATGAAAATGACATAGCGAGTAAAGCCAAGACCCAACCAAAACTGCTCCATAGCCACATCAGGAGGAAAATAGCAGTGATGGAACAAGTGATGATACTGAAAAAAGGGGAGAACAGATACACAGAGAATGACAAGGTGTGTGAAGAACTCAACAGGAGATTCCAGGAGGTCTTCACAAAAGAACAAGGAAAAGCCCCTGCGCTAAATGAGGAGGCAAACCAAGCAACCTTGGAGGATTTTAACGTCACCAGTGATGAGGTCAAAAGGAATCTGTTGGAGCTGAATGTGACAAAGGTTGTTGGGCCTGACAGAATCTCACCGTGGATTCTAAAGGAAGATGCAGAAGCACTAAGTGTGCTATGTCTATGGTGTATAACAGGTCACTGGAAACAGGAGACCTACCGGAAAGTTGGAAGATAGCTAACGTAGTCCCAATTTACAAAAAGGGTGAGGCAAGAGGCACTGAACTACAGGCCAGTTTCCCTAACTTGTATACCATGCAAGCTGATGGAGAAGATCGTGAGGAAAAGGCTCGTAGAGCATCTGGAGGGAAATAACTTTGTAACACACCACCAGCATGGATTCAGAGATGGTAAATCGTGCCTCACAGGTTTAATAGAATTCTATGACCAGGCAAGAAAGAGAAGGGTGGGCAGACTGCCTTTTCTTCGACTGCCAGAAAGCCTTTGACACAGTACCCCATAAAAGGCTGTTAACAAAGTTGGAGCAACAGGTAGGAGTAAAAGAGAGGGTGCTCCAGTGGATAAGGGAGAATTTAAGCAACAGGAACCAGCGAGTAACTGCGAGGGGGAGACATCAGAGTGGCGAGATGTCACCAGCGGAGTCCCACAGGGCTCTGTACTTGGATCCATCCTGTTTCTAATATATTTAAACGATCTTCCGGAGGGTATAGACTCATTCCTCTCAATGTTTGCTGATGATGCAAAAATTATGAGAATAATCAAGACAGATGAAGATAGACAAAGACTACAGGATGACCTGGACAAGCTGGAGGAATGGTCTAAAAAATGGCTGCTAACATTCAACTCAGGAAAGTGTAAAGTAATGAAATTAGGCGAAGGGAGCAGAAGGCTGAGCACAAAGTACCATCTGGGAGGTGAAATCCTGCAAGAGTCAAATAGAGAGAAAGATCTGGGGGATTGATATCACACCGAACTTGTCCCCAGAGGCCCACATCAAAAGGATATCATCAGAGGCATATGCTAGGTTGGCCAACATAAGAACTGCCTTTAGAAACTTGTGTAAGGTATCGTTTAGGGCCCTGTATACCATTTATATCAGACTAATCCTGGAATATGCAGCTCCACCCTGGAGTCCATACCTAGTTAAACACAAGACAAAGTTAGAGGACATTCAGCGGTATGCCACCAGGCTCGTCCCGGAACTGAGAGGTAGGAGCTACAAGGAAAGGCTAAAGAAGCTAAACCTCACGACCCTGGAAAACAGAAGAGTAAGGGGAGACATGATAACCACCTACAAAATTCTCAAGGGATTTCACAGGGTGGACAAACACAAACTCTTCAGCACGGGTGGAACACGAACAAGGGGACACAGGTAGAAACTTAGTACCCAGATGAGCCACAGAGACGTTAGAAAGAATTTTTTCAGTGTCAGAGTAGTTAATAAATGGAATGCATTAGGCAGTGATGTGGTGGAGGCTGACTCCATACACAGTTTCAAGTGTAGATATGATAGAGCCCAGTAGGCTCAGGAATCTGTACACCTGTTGATTGACAGTTGAGAGGCGGGACCAAAGAGCCAGAGCTCAACCCCCGCAAGCACAACTAGGTGAGTACAACTCTGTGTGTGCATGCTTGTGCGTGCGTGCGTCTCAGCGTACTGGGAAAAACATCAGTGTGTTTATTTTCTCTTTATATCCATCTTTTCTGACTTGCTCTTCATCTTCTCTTGTCTTCATTATTTCTTCATCTTCTTCCGCCTCCCTCTTCTCTTCTTCATTCTCCTGCTCCTCTCTTCTTCATTCTCCTGCTCCTCTCTTCTTCCACCTCCTGCTCCTCTCTTCCTGTGTTTTCACCTTGCCTGACATTTGAGTGTCACATGAAGGAAGTTTATGTTGGTGTTGTTGTTAAAGCAAGTGGGACGAGTCTCCAGAGCCGAGGAGTGAGCGCCCACAACCAGCCCTGTTGACTGCCGGGGCCTGGTTCGAGTCACTCCTTTGTCAAGAATTGGTCTTATTGAATGTGACGTGTAAATCCATTTTCATTAACATTCCCATGGTCAACATCCGTGTGTGTGTGTGTGTGTGTGTGTGTGTGTGTGTGTGTGTGTGTGTGTGTGTGTGTGTGTGTGTGTACTCACCTAATTGTGCTTGCGGGGGTTGAGCTCTGGCACTTTGGTCCCGCCTCTCAACTGTCAATCAACTGGTGTACAGGTTCCTGAGCCTACTGGGCTCTATCATATCTACATTTGAAACTGTGTATGGAGTCAGCCTCCACCACATCACTGCCTAATGCAGTCCATCCGTTAACTACTCTGACACTGAAAAAGTTCTTTCTAACATCCCTGTGGCTCATGTGGGTACTCAGTTTCTACCTGTGTCCCCTTTTTCGTGTACCACCCATGTTAAACAGTTTATCCTTATCTACCCGGTCAATTCCTCTGAGAATTTTATAGATAGTGATCATATCTCCCCTTACTCTTCTGTCTTCCAGTGTCATGAGGTGCATTTCCCGCAGCCTTTCCTCGTAACTCATGCCTCTTAGTTCTGGGACTAGTCTAGTGGCATACCTTTGGACTTTTTCCAGCTTCGTCTTGTGCTTGACAAGGTACGGGCTCCATGCTGGGGCTGCATACTCCAGGATTGGTCTTACATATGTGGTGTACAAGATTCTGAATGATTCCTTACACAGGTTCCTGAATGATTCCTTACACAGGTTCCTGAAGGCTGTTCTGATGTCAGCCAGCCTCGCATATGCCGCAGATGTAATTCTATTTTATGTGGGCTTCAGGAGACAGGTTTGGTGTGATATCAACTCCTAGATCTTTCTCTCTGTCTGTTTCATGAAGGATTTCATCTGCTATTCTGTATCCTGTTTCCTCTGCCTAGTTTCATTACCTTAAAGAGAGAGGAGGCGGAAGAAAAGATGTGTGTGTGTGTTGGGGGGGGGGGAATAAAATCAGTTGATTGATTGACAGTTGAGAGGCGGGCCGAAAGAGCAAAGCTCAACCCCCGCAAGCTCAACTAGGTCAATACAACTAGGTGAAAACACACACACGTACAAGCGCGCGCGCACGCACTGTATAAACTACACAGGCGAATAATTAATTACACTCTCAGATGCCGTTCAGCAATGAAGGCATCAAAGCAGCAGACCTGGTAAACTCCGGACAGAATACTGAACACGTCGGCCAGCACAGACCAGGACACAGACCAGGACACAGACCAGGACACAGACCAGGACACAGACCAGAACACAGACCAGGACACAGATCAGGACACAGACCAGGACACAGGACCAGGACACAGGAACAGGACTCGGATTCACGAAGCAGTTACGCAAGCACTTACGAACGTATACATCTTTCCTCAATCTTTGACTTCTTTGGTTACATTTATTAAACAGTTTACCAGCATGAAAACTTCCCAATCAACTGTTGTTATTGTTATAAACAGCCTCCTGGTGCTTCGGAGCTCATTAACTGTTTATTAATTGTAAACAAAGCCGCCAAAGATTGAGAAAAGATAGACAAGTTCGTAAGTGCTTGCGTAACTGCTTCATGAATCTGGCCCCTGGACATCAACCAGTACATCAACCAGTACACCAACCAGTACACCAACCAGTACACCAACCAGTACACCAACCAGTACAACAACCAGTACAACAACCAGTACAACAACCAGTACATCAACCAGTACACCAACCAGTACAACAACCAGTACAACAACCAGTACAACAACCAGTACATCAACCAGTACATCAACCAGTACACCAACCAGTACACCAACCAGTACAACAACCAGTACACCAACCAGTACAACAACCAGTACAACAACCAGTACAACAACCAGTACATCAACCAGTACACCAACCAGTACAACAACCAGTACATCAACCAGTACATCAACCAGTACATCAACCAGTACACCAACCAGTACACCAACCAGTACAACAACCAGTACAACAACCAGTACACCAACCAGCACACCAACCAGTACACCAACCAGTACACCAACCAGTACAACAACCAGTACACAACCAGTACACCAACCAGTACACCAACCAGTACAACAACCAGTACAACAACCAGTACAACAACCAGTACATCAACCAGTACATCAACCAGTACATCAACCAGTACACCAACCAGTACACCAACCAGTACACCAACCAGTACACCAACCAGTACACCAACCAGTACACCAACCAGTACACCAACCAGTACATCAACCAGTACAACAACCAGTACAACAACCAGTACACCAACCAGTACAACAACCAGTACACCAACCAGTACATCAACCAGTACAACAACCAGTACAACAACCAGTACACCAACCAGTACACTTGCCATACTAATCTCAAAACCACACCAGTAACGAGGCCTCACTCAGACGCCTGACATATATACACTACATCCTTGATTCTAAAACAATTCGCGTTATCGGGGACAGGAAGCCTGCGCGCAAGAGGACACTCAACCCACACATCTGAAAATAAAGGAAGGAACGACTTATCGGTCCATTCCGGACCATTACCGACTTTATAATAGTCCAGGATGGCCCAAAACCTCATTTTCTTTATGTCTTGCATATATATGTGGGTTGTGTCCAATTCTCAATCCCGCTACCCACAAGAGAATGCTGTTCAAGGTAGAAAATCTAGAAATTTTCTAGAAAAAATCTAGAAATCTAGAAATGTTGTACTGGTTGATAGTGTATTGAACTGGGTGAAGGAACACCCATTAAAGAGGCAGCAGAGAGGCGTAGAGAGGGCAGACATCACCATAGAGGGGAGTACCCTGTTCTATTTCTGAATTATATACTGGCTATAACTGAGGAAATATGATCCTTCCAAGCAATAGTGTTTGCTGACGGGGTCAAACCTCACAGACGAATAAGAACAGAAAGCTTTCATACAAAATGATCCAAGTGGACCTGAACAAACTAGAGAGATGGCTACTCGACCTTATTTCGAGCAAATGCAAAGTGATACGATTTCGGGAAGAGATCTAGAGGCCAAGCGCGAGAGTATACGATAATGGGAAGGTAAATGCTTGAGTCACGCCAGAACAAATATCTTGAGGGTGTTCGACGCCATTGGCATGTGTTAGGGCGCGGATCAAAGGCGTACATACAGCTGGCAAACATTTGCACAACATTCAGGAATATGGACATGGAAAGCTCTCACACTGGCCCCAGTCTAGAATTCCGATATGAAAACCAAATAAAAAGAACATAAAAATCAAATATTTACGACAGGACTGGTCTTTGGAGTAAGAGGACTGAGCTACGAGGAAAAACCGAGAGATATAGACCTCACCACGCTGGGAAAGTGACGGGAAAGTGGAGAAATGATCACACCATACAAGATTATTTCGAAACAATGACAAGACATACAAACTGAACTAGAGCACAACGAGAAGCCGTAAATGGAAACAAGAAACTGAGATGAGTCAGAAGGATGCAAGAAGTAACATCTTCCGAGCAAGGGAGTCGTGTGCAGGGAGGCATGAGCACAAGATGCAGATAGTTGCAGCCACCACCTCCTCCAACCACAGTCTCAACATGCAAGATGGCCGCCAACCGACAGAACGACAACTGCACCCAAGAAGCAGGGCCCAGGAGCTGAATCTCGCCCAGCAGGCATAAACGAGTGAGTACATACAGGTGAACGCACACAGCCACACAATATCTAACACACAGGCGGGACCAAAGAGCCAAAGCTCAACCCCCGCAAGCACAAATAGGTTAGTACAAATAGGTGAGTACAGGTGTACTCGTCCTGTTAATTAAATTACCAATGCCGAGGAGGTCGAATTTTAATTAAAAATAGTTTTAGAAATGCCCAAGAGAAAGCCTCGTGATCGGTACATTCGTGTATATGTATGTATGCAAGAATGTGTGGGTGTATATATATGCAAGAATGTGTGGGTGTATATGTATGCATGAATGTGTGGGTGTATATATATGCAAGAATGTGTGGGTGTATATGTATGCATGAATGTGTGGGTGTATATGTATGCATGAATGTGTGGGTGTATATGTATGCAAGAATGTGTGGGTGTATATGTATGCAAGAATGTGTGGGTGTATATATATGCAAGAATGTGTGGGTGTATATGTATGCATGAATGTGTGGGTGTATGTATATGCATGAATGTGTGGGTGTATATATATGCAAGAATGTGTGGGTGTATATGTATGCATGAATGTGTGGGTGTATATATATGCAAGAATGTGTGGGTGTATATATATGCAAGAATGTGTGGGTGTATATGTATGCATGAATGTGTGGGTGTATATATATGCAAGAATGTGTGCGTGTATATGTATGTATGCAAGAATGTGTGCAAGAATGTGTGCAAGAATGTGTGCGTGTATATGTATGTATGCATGAATGTGTGTATATGCATGTATTTATGAATACGTTATGTGTAGGTAGATATGAAGAGCACAGAAGTGGTGATAATGGGAGTAGGGAAGTAGACGAGGAGGGCAGTGGGAGACGAACAGGGGATAGGACAGAGAGGAAAAGAAAGAGGACATAGAGAAGAGTGAGAGAGAGAGAGAGAGAGAGAGAGAGAGAGAGAGAGAGAGAGAGAGAGAGAGAGAGAGAGAGAGAGAGAGAGAGAGAGAGAGAGAGAGAGAGAAGTACAGCGAGAGGTAAACATACGAAATCAAGGAGAGTAGATACGCGGGTTAGGTACGAGGTAGGGAGACCTAGGTAGGTGCTGTAGAGGTAAAGTAGGTACCAGAGAAGGTTAGGAGAGAAGAGGTAGGTAAATGGAGAGAGATGGGGGGGTGGGGTAAGGAGGACCAGAGCTGCTGTAAGAAAAAGGGAGGGAGGAGTGAGAGTGGAGAGAAGTTGCTGAGGTAGATAGGCAAGTCGGTTTAGATTTAGATATAGATACGGGGAGGTAGAATGACCCTCAGTATGGTATAACCAAACGGGACAGGGGGTATACCTGTCCCTGGCAGGAGTTGACAGGGACCACTGACGGTAAGGACAGGTTCCCCTGGACCTGTGGGGGTGACAGCAAGCCACTGAGATGGACCCCAAGAGCTGGAGCCCAACACAGACGACGCACCAGATCCCATCCGGCACCACCACACCACAACCACACCAGCACACCACCACACCAACACCACCACACACCACCACCGCACACCAGCACCACCACACCACCACCACACACCACCACCACACCAGCACCACCACACACCACCACCACACACCACCACACACCACCACCACACACCAGCACCACACACCAGCACCACCACACACCACCACCACACACCACCACCACACACCACCACCACCACACCACCACCACACACCACCACCACACAGCACCACCATCGCGGCTGCTCCGTCAGTATTTCCTTCACTTTCATTGCTTCCTTTACAGCAGGACTTGCGTGAGGCGGGCGGTCGGTGACGGGCGCTGCGGACGACGACCACACCTTCAGCAGGCGACTGTGTGCACACGTCTCCCCGTGCAGGCTCCTACAGCGTCGCCTCTCGTGCCCTCAGGAGCTCCTGTCTGAGGGCTGCTACTGCCCCCTCCTCAGGGCCACGATTTATCTAACCATTTACGAAACATGTGCATCTTTCATTAATCATAGGGGCTCAGTTTGCATTTCATAAAAGGTTGCTAAGAGAGGGGCATGACAGCTGAGTAGACAGCGGTCGGGATTCGTAGTCCTGAGGTTCCGGGTTCGAGTGAGACAGCTGCTACGGGCTGCTTCGAGGACCGGGCCGCGGGGACGCTAAGCCCCGAAATCATCTCAAGATAACCTCAAGATAAGTAACGAAGTGCTTCGAGGTTGTCTACGACAGTAATAATCTTGGGGCGAGAACGGCCTCGTAGTTTTCCCCAAGCTCGCAAACGCTTTAATAAATACAAAGCCGCCAAGACAGAGAGAAGATGTACAGGTTTCGTAAGAGGGGCCATGAAAATCCTCGCCCAATTTTTTACCCTTGCTGTAGTTCAAGACAGTTTGGTCCTTGTAACTGCGTCAAGACACGTAGAGTAACTGCTGTATAACAAGGACTTAAGTGGGCGTTGTTCTCTAAGATGGCAGGAGGGAAGGGAATTATCGGGGGGAAAGCGCCAAGCCATTATGGCTACATAGCACTGGGAAGGGGGTCAGGATAAGGAAGTTGGATAGGACGGGAGGTAAAGGAATGGTGCCCAACCACTTGGACGGTCGGGGATTGAACGCCGACCTGCATGAAGCGAAACCGTCGCTCTACCGTTGTACACGCACAGACGGGCAGCCAGAGACAGACGGACGGAGAGACAGACGGATGGACAGCCAGAGACAGACGGACGGAGAGACAGACGGACGGACAGCCAGAGACAGACGGACGAAGAGACAGACGGACGGACAGCCAGAGACAGACGGACGAAGAGACAGACAGTGAGATCAAGCAGATGCAGATATGAAGAGACGCAGAGAGACAGAAGAGACAAAGACCCACAACAAGAACAATAACAGAACAACGGCAAGAACAGTAACAGAACAACGGCAAGAACAGCAACAGAATAACGCCAAGAACAGTAACAGAATAACACCAAGAACAGCAACAGAATAACACCAAGAACAGTAACAGAATAACACCAAGAACAGTAACAGAATAACACCAAGAACAGTAACAGAATAACACCAAGAACAGTAACAGAATAACACCAAGAACAGTAACAGAATAACACCAAGAACAGCAACAGAATAACACCAAGAACAGTAACAGAATAACACCAAGAACAGTAACAGAATAACACCAAGAACAGTAACAGAATAACACCAAGAACAGTAACAGAATAACAAGAACAACGACAGCATAACAACAGCAGGAGCATAAGAACAGGAGCATAAGTGCAGCAACAATGGGCATCTGGCTACACCTTAGTTACAAACTGCAGAAGTTGTTGAACAGTCTCGCGGGGAAAAAATAAATGACTCTCATAGCCCATTACGCCTGATAGAGAAAAACTGGTGTGCATGTCGTGGTTCCGTCCACACCAGGTGTGGTAGGTGTGTGTGTTCCGTCCACACCAGGTGTGGTAGGTGTGTGTGTGTGTGTTCCGTCCACACCAGGTGTGGTGGGTGTGTGCGTTTCTCCTACACCAGGTGTGGTAGGTGTGTGTGTGTTCCGTCCACACCAGGTGTGGTGGGTGTGTGTGTGTTCCGTCCACACCAGGTGTGGTAGGTGTGTGTGTTCCGTCCACACCAGGTGTGGTAGGTGTGTGCGTTTCTCCTACACCAGGTGTGGTAGGTGTGTGTGTGTTCCGTCCACACCAGGTGTGGTAGGTGTGTGTGTGTTCCGTCCACACCAGGTGTGGTAGGTGTGTGTGTGTTCCGTCCACACCAGGTGTGGTAGGTGTGTGTGTGTTCCGTCCACACCAGGTGTGGTAGGTGTGTGTGTGTTCCGTCCACACCAGGTGTGGTAGGTGTGTGTGTGTTCCGTCCACACCAGGTGTGGTAGGTGTGTGTTCCGTCCACCCATATAATCTATCGAGTCAAATAAAACGTACATGTGTGTGGTCAACCCATCCTCCTGTTTTGGTAGTACATATAACAGCACTGAGCACCATAGTACATATACCGACGTAAAAAGAAATTAGAAAGTAGAAATCTGAACTATTGAGTTGGACAAACTGGAAAACAATTTTTTTACTTGTGTTGCTTTGACAAACTAAACTAACCAACCTCCTTAGACCTAATGCACGATACCTGAGGCCTAGTATAGTACATATGTCTACTATACTAAGGCTAGGTATATTTAAGTTTGTATAGAACGTACGAATTATGACTATTGAGGACTGTCACAATAGGTACTGTCTAAACAGGAGGATGGGTGGACAGGGGGCTGTTACTTTCTCTGAACAAGTAGCGTTTCAAACGTATGTTACGAGAACGTACAAAACGCGACCTATTAGCCGAGAGGAAGAAGGATGCATAAATAACGCAACCATCATCAGTCTTATATATACGAAAGCTTATAAGAAGCTCTCAAAGTTAACTTATTATACAGCTTTAATAACATATATGAACAGTTAATGAGTACAGTCTCCGTATTCTACTACTGTCCGTTAAAGCGGGTTAAGCACATACAGGTGAGTACACGCGCATGCGCACTAGAGTGTCAACAACGTAGGCGACCTTATGAGCACTTGAGCGCCAGAACACCAATGTAACAGGCGCACCAGATAAAAACATTCTATATTGTTTTCTCGGTAATAATGCACGAGCGGGTGGCGTGGGCCGGGGCGGGCGTGGGTGGCGCGGGCGGGGGCGGCGGGCGTGGGTGGCGCGGGCCGGGGGCGGCGGGCGTGGGTGGCGTGGGCCGAGGCGGGCGTGGGGTGGGTAGCGCGGGCCGGGACCTGCGTGGGGGTAGGTAGCGCGGGCGGGACCTGCGTGGGGTGGATACAGCCCCCGGGCCGGGTCGAGAGTTCCGACATTGGAAGCATAAGACAGAGGCTGAACGCCGCCTCACTCAAGATAAAGTGCGGTGGATTTTCAATAGCGTCTACTTTACTACTTCTCATAATGCTGCCGCGCCTACACCTACGCCCCCCCCCCCGCCCCGAGTTGTGACGCCCAGAATGTCCTCCGCCTCCAGAAACCTTCTCTATGTGATGGTAATATCCAGAATATTAGAAAACTCCGGAAATATGGCCTCAACTCGGTCTCTACTTATTGAGGACGCCCATGAAACTATCGAACTGCTAATAAGGTGTACACACGCACGCTAAATGTGTCATCAGGAGGGGAACACGCACGCTAAATGTGTCATCAGGAGGGGAACACGCACGCTAAATGTGTCATCAGGAGGGGAACACGCACGCTAAATGTGTCATCAGGAGGGGAACACGCACGCTAAATGTGTCATCAGGAGGGGAACACGCACGCTAAATGTGTCATCAGGAGGGGAACACGCACGCTAAATGTGTCATCAGGAGGGGAACACGCACGCTAAATGTGTCATCAGGAGGGGAACACGCACGCTAAATGTGTCATCAGGAGGGGAACACGCACGCTAAATGTGTCATCAGGAGGGGGAACACGCACGCTAAATGTGTCATCAGGAGGGGGACACGCACGCTAAATGTGTCATCAGGAGGGGGACACGCACGCTAAATGTGTCATCAGGAGGGGGACACGCACGCTAAATGTGTCATCAGGAGGGGAACACGCACGCTAAATGTGTCATCAGGAGGGGAACACGCACGCTAAATGTGTCATCAGGAGGGGACACGCACGCTAAATGTGTCATCAGGAGGGGGACACGCACGCTAAATGTGTCATCAGGAGGGGAACACGCACGCTAAATGTGTCATCAGGAGGGGGACACGCACGCTAAATGTGTCATCAGGAGGGGAACACGCACGCTAAATGTGTCATCAGGAGGGAACACGCACGCTCAATGTGTCATCAGGAGGGGAACACGCACGCTCAATGTGTCATTAGGGAACCCTATAGTTCGTTTAGCTAAGCAAGTGACAAATTTTTTGAAGATAGTTACACATTTGTTAATGTTATATATACATGTACATACATATACAATCATTTACACAAATACATATATACATCAATAATTTTTTTATATGACAAGTGATTCAACAAGAGGCTCACAACAGTCACTATACAAGGCACTTTACATCTATGGTGAGTCACACAGTTACTAGTCTTGCTCCACACCCACCCAACTGGGCGGCAGCTTTACAGTCATGTGCTCCACACCCACCCAACTGGGCGGCAGCTTTACAGTCATGTGCTCCACACCCACCCAACTGGGCGGCAGCTTTACAGTCATGTGCTCCACACCCACCCAACTGGGCGGCAGCTTTACAGTCATGTGCTCCACACCCACCCAACTGGGCGGCAGCTTTACAGTCATGTGCTCCACACCCACCCAACTGGGTGGCAGCTTTACAGTCATGTGCTCCACACCCACCCAACTGGGCGGCAGCTTTACAGTCATGTGCTCCACACCCACCCAACTGGGCGGCAGCTTTACAGTCATGTGCAGGTTGCATGTACAGTAAGCATATGTTGCATACTTCACTAAGATTCCCGTCAGTACATCATTATGAATGAAGTACTTACACATTTCTTGGACACCATTGATAGTGTTATCTCTGAATTCCGCTATTTTTGTCACATTTCATTATATAATGACGCAAAGTATGCGAATAGTTCTGCTGACAGAGTTTACATTTAGTCAGATCTACAAGAGGCAGCGCTGTATACGATGAGTCTGCCTGTTGGTTCGTTAACAGATCCCTTCACCACAAGTAACACAACACTCACTCACTCACTCACTCACTCACTCACTCACTCACTCTCATCCACTGGGGAGATGTGAGGTGTGAGTTGGGTCTCCTCTCATGCTCCTCCCAACGCCTGACTAACTACAACAGCCGACAATTGCCTTGTGTAGTTTAGTTTGTACCGTACCCACGCTAGGCACCGTACCATACCCAGCTTCACTGCTTGTGCTCGGCGCTGGGCACCGTACCGTACCCTGCTTCACTGCCTGTGCTCGGCGCTGGGCACCGAACCGTACCCTGCTTCACTGCCTGTGCTCGGAGCTGGGCACCGTACCGTACCCTGCTTCACTGCCTGTGCTCGGCGCTGGGCACCGTACCGTACCCTGCTTCACTGCCTGTGCTCGGCGCTGGGCACCGAACCGTACCCTGCTTCACTGCCTGTGCTCGGCGCTGGGCACCGTACCGTACCCTGCTTCACTGCCTGTGGTCGGCGCTGGGCACCGAACCGTACCCAGCTTCACTGCTTGTGCTCGGCGCTGGGCACCGAACCGTACCCAGCTTCACTGCTTGTGCTCGGAGCTGGGCACCGAACCGTACCCTGCTTTGTTACCAGCGAAATGATTCAATAAAGGACTTCTTGATGATGGCGGCATCATGGCGTCAGTCCGTTATCCAGCCCAACATAAACATTCCCGGCGAGTTAATGTTAATGTTTAATATATATTTTTTTACCAATGTGTATATTTCAACTGTAGTGATGATAGCCGCCGGCCGTTTGTGTCAGGTAATTTGTTTCAAATATATTTAAACAAAATCGATATCGTTTCAGCGGCGACACAAGTCATGTTGGTCGTTTATGATATCAAGTTTGTTTACATGTTTGATATAGGAGATAGGCTATACTGTATATTGCTGGCATATATCATTGTTTAGTTGAGTGAAGAGTTATTAACATTGGTTGTGATTATGACCCGCCATCTGGTCCCGACGCTATGGTCCCGTCCCGACGCTATGGTCCCGACGCTATGGTCCTGACGTTATGGTCCCGACGCTATGGTCCCGACGCTATGGTCCCGACGCCATGGTCCCGACGCTATGGTCCCGACGCCATGGTCCCGACGTTATGGTCCCGACGCTATGGTCCCGAGGCCATGGTCCCGACGTTATGGTCCCGACGCTATGGTCCCGACGTTATGGTCCCGAGGCCATGGTCCCGACGTTATGGTCCCGACGCTATGGTCCCGACGCTATGGTCCCGACGCTATGGTCCCGACGGTATGGTCCCAACGTTATGGTCCCGACGCTATGGTCCCGACGCCATGGTCCCGACGCTATGGTCCCGACGTTATGGTCCCGACGGTATGGTCCCAACGTTATGGTCCCGACGCTATGGTCCCGACGGTATGGTCCCAACGTTATGGTCCCGACGCTATGGTCCCGACGGTATGGTCCCAACGTTATGGTCCCGACGCTATGGTCCCGACGGTATGGTCCCAACGTTATGGTCCCGACGCTATGGTCCCGACGCCATGGTCCCGACGCTATGGTCCCGACGCCATGGTCCCGACGCTATGGTCCCGACGGTATGGTCCCAACGTTATGGTCCCGACGCCATGGTCCCGACGCTATGGTCCCGACGCTATGGTCCCGACGCCATGGTCCCGACGCTATGGTCCCGACGCCATGGTCCCGATGCCATGGTCCCGACGCCATGGTCCCGACGCCATGGTCCCGACGCCATGATCCCGACGCTATGGTCCCGACGTTGAGGTCCCGACGCCATGGTCCCGACGCCATGGTCCCGACGCCATGGTCCCGACGCTATGGTCCCGACGCCATGGTCCCGACGCTATGGTCC
This sequence comes from Procambarus virginalis, assembly GCA_020271785.1. NCBI lineage: Eukaryota > Metazoa > Arthropoda > Malacostraca > Decapoda > Cambaridae > Procambarus > Procambarus virginalis. The sequence continues at coordinate 39,778,158 of WNGS01113158.1, read as the reverse complement.
CGACGCCATGGTCCCGACGTTACGGTCCCGACGTTATGGTCCCGACGCCATGGTCCCGACGCCATGGTCCCGACGCCATGGTCCCGACGCTATGGTCCCGACGCCATGGTCCCGACGTTATGGTCCCGACGTTATGGTCCCGACGTTATGGTCCCGACGTTATGGTCCCGACGCTATGGTCCCGACGTTATGGTCCCGACGCTATGGTCCCGACGTTATGGTCCCGACGTTATGGTCCCGACGCTATGGTCCCGACGTTATGGTCCCGACGTTATGGTCCCGACGTTATGGTCCCGAAGTTATGGTCCCGACGCTATGGTCCCGACGCTATGGTCCCGAAGTTATGGTCCCGACGCCATGGTCCAGAAGTTATGGTCCCGACGCTATGGTCCCGAAGTTATGGTCCCGACGCTATGGTCCCGACGCTATGGTCCCGAAGTTATGGTCCCGACGCCATGGTCCCGAAGTTATGGTCCCGACGCTATGGTCCCGACGCTATGGTCCCGAAGTTATGGTCCCGACGCCATGGTCCCGAAGTTATGGTCCCGACGCCATGGTCCCGACGCTATGGTCCCGACGCCATGGTCCCGAAGTTATGGTCCCGACGCTATGGTCCCGACGCTATGGTCCCGACGCTATGGTCCCGACGCCATGGTCCCGACGTTATGGTCCCGACGTTATGGTCCCGACGCTATGGTCCCGACGCTATGGTCCCGACGCTATGGTCCCGACGCCATGGTCCCGACGTTATGGTCCCGACGCTATGGTCCCGACGCCATGGTCCCGACGTTATGGTCCCAACGCTATGGTCCCGACGCTATGGTCCCGACGCTATGGTCCCGACGCCATGGTCCCAACGCCATGGTCCCGACGCTATGGTCCCGACGCCATGGTCCCAACGCCATGGTCCCGACGCCATGGTCCCAACGCCATGGTCCCGACGCTATGGTCCCGACGCCATGGTCCCGACGCCATGGTCCCGACGCTATGGTCCCGACGCCATGGTCCCGACGCTATGGTCCCGACGCCATGGTCCCGACGCCATGGTCCCGACGCTATGGTCCCGACGCCATGGTCCCAACGCCATGGTCCCGACACTATGGTACAAAAACACTAGATTTTATGCGCGCACACACACACACACACACACACACACACACACACACACACACACACACACACACACACACACACACACACACACACACACACACACGCACGCACACGCCAAAATGTCTTCCGGAACTGAGAAACAAGAGTTACGAGGAGAGACTAGAGGCGCTATACATACCACAACTAGAAGGTAAAAGAATAAAGGTTGATAGATCACCACTTACAAAATACTAACAGGAATCGAGCAAATTAACAAAGAGGAATTCCT
>WNGS01113158.1:39760226-39776677 GCA_020271785.1 Procambarus virginalis | reverse complement strand
GATCCAAGAGTCAATGCTCGATCCATGCTGAGACACACTAAGGTAGAGTACATATAGGTGAGTCACACACACACACACCACACACCCACACACACACACACACAGCACACACACACACACACACACACACACACACACACACACACACACACACACACACCTATTCCAGCCCATCCTCGACCAGGTGTGTTATCCAATAGTGTCTCCAAAGGTGTATGTGTTAACATTTCTTCAACTGGTGAAACAGTATTAAACACTCAAAAAGTAATCTCAAAATTACATTAAATTACAGTTGGTGATTAATTTGATTAGGTTCTGGGTTTCTAAGGAACTAGCTGTGTTATCGTACATGTGTGTGTACTATTTTTAGAGATGTACTTGTGAAGGGAGGGAAGGAGGGGGAGGGGAAGGGAGGCTGCCGCATGGAATGGGTTTAGGCTCTTTGTTTAGGGGAGGGGGAAGTTGTACAGAAAGTGGGCGTAAAATGCTGCTTGGCCACCGTTATCCTCAAGAGGGTTGTGCATCTCCCCTCCCATATCTCTCTCTCTCTCTCTCTCTCTCTCTCTCCTCTCTCTCATCCTCTCTCTCCCTCCTCTCTCGTTCTCTCCTCTCTCTCCTCTTCTCTCTCTCTCTCCTCTCTCGTCCTCTCTCTCTCTCTCTCTCTCTCTCTCTCCGTATCTTGTCTGAAACTGTGTCTCTCTGCCTCTCGTTTTCTGTCCCTTCTCATCCAACCAGGCTTTCCTGGCTCCCTCGATCCAGACAATTGTCTCTTAAACCTCCCAGTCTTACAGCCTTATCACTATTTATCTTTATTTTTCACTCTCTCCCCATTCTCTTCTCCATTCATCTCTCCCCCCTCTACCCCACCCCTAGTGCCCCCCACTGAGCCCCCTCTGAGCCCCCCACTGTGTGGGTTGTTAGCCAGTAACGAAGGGTGTTAACAAGCCAACCACCATAACCATAAAGTGAAGGAGCAGACCACCTGCCGGCCCCCCTCAACACCATCACGTTGATCTGTCAATGAGTCAGCGTTGATGACCTTGATCCAGCGTTGATTAAATGATATTTGACAATGGCTTGGTCGCTAAGCTTCGTGGATCTGTTCAGTAAGAACATGTAAGTTATCATATTTATTATATATTAGTATAATATTTAATTCCTCTTCCATGGTATACTATTTAATTTCTCTCTACAACGAGTGAACATCCTGAGTGCTGGAAAATGGCTGTTGTGCTGCCACTCTACAAGAAAAGATAGAAACTGTTATACTACAGACCCTTGTCACTAACAAGTATTGTTAGAGAGACTGATCAGAAGCAGGTTAGTTGAACATTTGGAAAATATAAATTTTTGTCTCAAGGCACCAGCATGGATTTAGTAAAGGAAATCCTGCTTGACTAACTTGCTAGAATTCTACAATAAGATGATAAAAATCAGACAAGATAAAACGATGGGCAGACTGCATATTCCTCGACTGGCAGAGAGCATTGGATACGGTCCCACACGAAAGACTCCCTACTCAAGTTAGAGAAGCAGGCTGGAGTAGCGGGAGGAGTCCTAAGGTGGGCTGGAGAATATCTCACAGGAAGGAAACAAAGGGTTACACTGAGCGCATCAGAGTAGAGAGAGGCTACAAGTGGAGTACCACAAGGGTCGGTACTAAGGCCCATCCTGTTTCTAATATATGCCAATGACCCGACAGGATTCTTCAGTCAGAAAAGGAGAAAGACCTGGGAGTGAACATAACCACAAATCTGATGCCAGAAGCCCACATTATCAAAATAAAAAGTGTCATATGGAATACTTGTCAGCATCCGTGTATCCTTCAGAAACTTGGACAAAATGGCTTTCCTGGCCCTATATACAACGAAGGTGAGAATGAATGAATATGCATCACCAGCATGGTGCCCTTTCCTCAGCTGAAAGCATTATGAGGAAAGACTGAGAGAACTGGACCTTACCACACACTGGAGGAAAGGAGATATATGGGTGACATGATAACAACATGTAAGATTCTAACGGAAACTGACAAAGCAGCGTTGTTCAACGCTAAGAACAGCAGAACGGGGATTCATAAATGGAAATTGGAAACACAAATGAGTCACAGAGACTCATGTGACTTTTGCCTGCCTGCCTGCCAGTCTGCCTGCCAGTCTGTCTGCCTGCCTGCCAGTCTGCCTGCCTGCCTGCCTGCCTGCCTGCCTGCCTGCCAGTCTGCCTGCCTGTCTGCCTGCCTGCCAGTCTGCCTGCCTGCCAGCCAGCCAGCCAGTCTGCCTTCCTGCCTGCCTGCCTGCCTGCCTGCCTGCCTGCCTGCCTGCCTGCCTGCCTGCCAGCCTGCCTGCCTGCCAGCCAGCCAGCCAGCCAGCCAGCCAGCCTGCCAGCCAGCCAGCCAGCCAGCCAGCCAGCCTGCCAGCCACCCAGCCTGCCTGACCGCCCACCCGCCCGTCTGTTTTCTGTGTCAGTGACTGAAATCTCGTTCGATAATGTGACCTTCCACCCTTCTTGTCTCCGCGCCTCAAGTTCCCAAGACCTTGAAGTGAAGAAACACATCAAGGAGAAGGTATGCCTTCTCACGGACGACGTCTCTCATGAAGAGATGAAGGCTCTTATCCCCAAGGTCGTCTCCTCAGTGTTGATTCTTAAATGTTTTAGCACCCCAGCAACACTCACTCGCTCTCCGTCGTTGTTTTTTATTTCTTTTGTTCCCCCTCTTCATACATCTCTCATTTCCTCGTTTTTTTCACGATTCGCGTTTTCTCTTGTTTCACCGGTCGACATTTTATTATCAATTAGAATGCTTATATAAGTTGGTTTTTAACTTTCGTGTTCTTATTGAGATCGTTTAGTTATATGGAAAACTGTGTTCTTTAAGGAACACTGACACACTTGGAGTGTTCTTATGATGAACACTGTTCTTACATGAACAAAAACACTTGGAGTGTTCTTATGATGAACACAGTGTTCTTACATGAACAAAGACACACTTGGGGTGTTCTTATGATGAACACAGTGTTCTTACATGAACAAAGACACACTTGGGGTGTTCTTATGATGAACACAGTGTTCTTACATGAACAAAGACACACTTGGGGTGTTCTTATGATGAACACAGTGTTCTTACATGAACAAAGACACACTTGGGGTGTTCTTATGATGAACACAGTGTTCTTACATGAACAAAAACACACTTGGGATGTTCTTATGATGAACACAGTGTTCTTACATGAACAAAGACACACTTGGGGTGTTCTTATGATGAACACAGTGTTCTTACATGAACAAAGACACACTTGGGGTGTTCTTATGATGAACACAGTGTTCTTACATGAACAAAGACACACTTGGGGTGTTCTTATGATGAACACAGTGTTCTTACATGAACAAAGACACGCTTGGGGTGTTCTTATGATGAACACAGTGTTCTTACATGAACAAAGACACGCTTGGGATGTTCTTATGATGAACACAGTGTTCTTACATGAACAAAGACACACTTGGGGTGTTCTTATGATGAACACAGTGTTCTTACATGAACAAAGACACGCTTGGGATGTTCTTATGATGAACACAGTGTTCTTACATGAACAAAGACACGCTTGGGATGTTCTTATGATGAACACAGTGTTCTTACATGAACAAAGACACGCTTTGGATGTTCTTATGATGAACACAGTGTTCTTACATGAATAAAGACACACTTGGGGTGTTCTTATGATGAACACTGTTCTTACATGAACAAAGACACGCTTGGGATGTTCTTATGATGAACACAGTGTTCTTACATGAACAAAGACACGCTTGGGATGTTCTTATGATGAACACAGTGTTCTTACATGAACAAAGACACACTTGGGGTGTTCTTATGATGAACACAGTGTTCTTACATGAACAAAGACACACTTGGGGTGTTCTTATGATGAACACAGTGTTCTTACATGAACAAAGACACACTTGGGGTGTTCTTATGATGAACACAGTGTTCTTACATGAACAAAGACACACTTGGGGTGTTCTTATGATGAACACAGTGTTCTTACATGAACAAAGACACACTTGGGGTGTTCTTATGATGAACACAGTGTTCTTACATGAACAAAAACACACTTGGGATGTTCTTATGATGAACACAGTGTTCTTACATGAACAAAGACACACTTGGGGTGTTCTTATGATGAACACAGTGTTCTTACATGAACAAGACACACTTGGGGTGTTCTTATGATGAACACAGTGTTCTTACATGAACAAAGACACACTTGGGGTGTTCTTATGATGAACACAGTGTTCTTACATGAACAAAGACACGCTTGGGGTGTTCTTATGATGAACACAGTGTTCTTACATGAACAAAGACACGCTTGGGATGTTCTTATGATGAACACAGTGTTCTTACATGAACAAAGACACACTTGGGATGTTCTTATGATGAACACAGTGTTCTTACATGAACAAAGACACGCTTGGGGTGTTCTTATGATGAACACAGTGTTCTTACATGAACAAAGACACGCTTGGGATGTTCTTATGATGAACACAGTGTTCTTACATGAACAAAGACACGCTTGGGATGTTCTTATGATGAACACAGTGTTCTTACATGAACAAAGACACGCTTTGGATGTTCTTATGATGAACACAGTGTTCTTACATGAACAAAGACACGCTTGGGGTGTTCTTATGATGAACACTGTTCTTACATGAACAAAGACACGCTTGGGATGTTCTTATGATGAACACAGTGTTCTTACATGAACAAAGACACGCTTGGGATGTTCTTATGATGAACACAGTGTTCTTACATGAACAAAGACACGCTTGGGATGTTCTTATGATGAACACAGTGTTCTTACATGAACAAAGACACACTTGGGGTGTTCTTATGATGAACACAGTGTTCTTACATGAACAGACACACTTGGGATGTTCTTATGATGAACACAGTGTTCTTACATGAACAAAGACACGCTTGGGATGTTCTTATGATGAACACAGTGTTCTTACATGAACAAAGACACACTTGGGGTGTTCTTATGATGAACACAGTGTTCTTACATGAACAGACACACTTGGGGTGTTCTTATGATGAACACAGTGTTCTTACATGAACAAAGACACACTTGGGGTGTTCTTATGATGAACACAGTGTACGAACATGAACAAAGCCATACCCGTGGCTTATATAATGTGTATCGTGTTAAAATACACAAGTCATCGTTAATTTGAGAGCTTCCGTCCTGTGTATTATCAAGCACAGTGTAAACAGGTAATGTTTTTACAAGCGCTAAAGTTCACTTAAACTGGGAGACAGAAGAGAGGAGCGCCGTAACGGGCAGTTAGGGTGTCTAATGAACAGTTACTGTCACCTGTAGTTTGTTGTTTAGACGGGGAGGGGGGTGGGTGAACCCTCCCCCCCCCCACACACACACACGTACCACCACAACCACCACCACATTCACCACCACCATCACCACATTCACCACTACTATCACAACCACCACCAATTCCACCACACGACCATTATCTCCACCACGCACCCATTACCACCACTGCCCAGATAAGCTCAACTAGCACCATCACCAACATCATAAAAAACTACCACCATCATCACCATCACCACCACCACCACTAACACCCCCCCCCCCAACAACCACCACGCACCAGGGCGTTAAGCGTTGCCTTCCAGCGCTTATCCAGCGACCAAAACTTTTATATATTGTTCCCTTGTGTCTTGTGGCCCGGCTAGACCAAGGCCTCGTGTGTGTGTGTGTGTGTGTGTGTGTGTGTGTGTGTGTGTGTGTGTGTGTGTGTGTGTGTACTACCCTAGTCGGGCTTGCAGGGTTGAGCGTCAGCTCCCAGCCTCGACTTTCGAATATTTGTGGTATAATTAACTGACTCGATTCTCTTCTTTTCTTGTAATTTTTACAGGTAAATTATGTATTGTGCTAACTTCAACCACTTCTTACCTGTTGATGATTTCGAGAGTTCTTCTACTTCCTCCTCCTGACCTGTGGCCATCGTTTGCTGATGACTGGCAGATCTGTCAGGCTGTTTGTGTTGGCAGTCCGAAGGCCCACACAGCCAGACTGGTCTGCTACCCCCAGCAGACAATTGTCCCATTTCATTTACTTACAAATCTAAGTTGACACCTAATTCTACTTCTCCATCTGTCCCCTCGTTTTGCTGTTTATAGCATTGAATAACGGCCTTTTTTTCTGCTTTACTGATTCCTTTTATATGTTTCTATCTTATATGTCGTTATCATGTCACCCATAATGATTTTCAGCTTCGGTGTGTTGAGGCTCAATTTCCTCCTACGGGCTCACCATAGCCCGTGTTACCTGGAACTTTTTGTTTCAGGTAGCGAATCTTTAACAACAACAACAACAACCAATTTCCTCAGTATGTTGTGTGAGTTCTTACCTAAATGAACTCGTTTAACTTCGGATGATCGAGCTCTATCTCCTGAGCTCCACTTTATCAGCTGACAGTTGCTTCATACAGTGACTGCCGAACCATTACCTGAAGCTTACCTGGAGAGGGTTCCGAGAGTTGTTCTACTCCCCGAGCCCGGCCTGAGGCCAGTGATAACTTGGTTCAACAGGCTGTTGCTTGGAGCGGCCCGCAGGCCCACATAGCCACTACAACCTGATTGATCCGGTACTTCTTGCAAGAACTTAGCTAATATCTTCTGGAACACATCCACCTTTGTACCAGTAATATTTGTTATGCTTGCTGCGAGAGTACTGAGCAGCCGTGGACTTGTGATGTTCAGACAGTGTTCTCTGATTGTGCCTGTGGCACCTGTACTCCTCACTGGTTCTATTCTGCAATTTTCCTTCCGTATCTTTCGTTCCAGTATGTTGGTATTCCACGGTACAAATTTGGGACGTGGCCCTCCAGTATCTTCCATGTATATATATATTATTTGATACCTCTCTCGTCTCTTTCCGAGAAAGTAGCCCTAATTTGAAAGCTTTTATACGTTTTCATAATCCATCCTATCATTTTGCTGGCTGACGAAGCATGTTTGCTTTGTTGTATTCATTAAATGTTAAGTCGTCAGATATCATAATACCCAGATCTTGTACATGTGGTTTCTTTCTGTGGGTAGGTTTGTGTCTGGTACCCAATATTCTATTTAAGTTTAGCATTTTCACCGTACCTAAGTACCTGGAACTTAGTTATGTAATGTTTCAGGTGTGTGTTGTGTAATGTTTCAGGTGTGTATTGTGTAATGTTTTAGGTGTGTGTTGTGTAATTTCAGGTGTGTATGTTGTGTAATGTTCCAGGTGTGTATTGTGTAATGTTTCAGGTGTGTTGTGTAATGTTTCAGGTGTGTGTTGTGTAATGTTTCAGGTGTGTGTTGTGTAATGTTTCAGGTGTGTGTTGTGTAATGTTTCAGGTGTGTGTTGTGTAATGTTTCAGGTGTGTGTTGTGTAATGTTCCAGGTGTATGTTATGTAATGTTTCAGGTGTGTGTTGTGTAATGTTTCAGGTGTATGTTGTGTAATGTTTCAGGTGTGTGTGTTGTGTAATGTTTCAGGTGTGTGTTGTGTAATGTTCCAGGTGTATGTTGTGTAATGTTTCAGGTGTGTGTTGTGTAATGTTTCAGGTGTGTGTTGTGTAATGTTGCAGGTGTGTGTTGTGTAATGTTTCAGGTGTGTGTTGTGTAATATTTCAGGTGTGTGTGTTGTGTAATGTTTCAGGTGTGTGTTGTGTAATGTTCCAGGTGTATGTTGTGTAATGTTTCAGGTGTGTGTTGTGTAATGTTTCAGGTGTGTGTTGTGTAATGTTTCAGGTGTGTATGTTGTGTAATGTTTCAGGTGTGTGTTGTGTAATGCTTCAGGTGTGTGTTGTGTAATGTTTCAGGTGTATGTTGTGTAATGTTTCAGGTGTGTGTTGTGTAATGTTTCAGGTGTGTGTTGTGTAATGTTTCAGGTGTGTGTTGTGTAATGTTTCAGCAGGAAATTTGTATTGCCACAAACCTCATCATGCAAGATGAAGCACTAATAGTTTAAAATAACATTTGTGTTGCATTAAGTTTAATGTGTTGAATTAATGTGACTGTGCAATGGTTAATGACGCCTGTGTACACCAGCAGATACCGTGTGTGTGTATGTACACCAGTAAATACCGTGTGTGTACACCAGCAGATACAGTGTGTGTGTGTGTGTATACACCTACAGATACCATGTGTGTGTACACCAGCAGGTATCACGTGCGCACCAGACTAATACCGTGTGTGCACCAGCAGATACCGTGTGTGTGTGTATACACCTACAGATACCATGTGTGTGTACACCAGTAGGTATCACGTGTGCACCAGCAGATGCCGTGTCGTTTACTAATTAAGACGAAAGGGTAAAGCCAGACACTAAGCCAGAATGACGTGACAAAAGAAGATTAGACACTCAACCCACAGACAAAATGAGTCCATCTTGAACGCTTATCAAGTTGTGTGAAGAGTGAGAGGCAGTGAAAGTGTCTTAAGGTTAATGATATTTGACCTGGCTCCATTAACTTGATTTGTCTCACTGTGAGACCCGACCGGCAGTTTAAACGGGAGTGACTTTAACGTAGCTGCTGCTTGTAAGTTTTATACCATACATGACTCGGCTTAAATGTAGACCGCAAGCAGGCCGGGGTGTCTAACAGCTTAGTTGAGCAGAACACCAAGCAGGAAGCCTAGCGCCAGATTCGCGAAGCGGTTACACAAGTACTTACGAACGTGTACATCTTTCCTCAATATTTGACGGCTTTGGTTACATTTATTAAAACAGTTTACAAGCATGAAAACTTTCCAATCAATTGTTATTATTGTTATAAACAGCCTCCTGGTGCTTCGGAGCTCATTAACTGCTTAATATTTGTAAACTAAGCCGCCAAAGATTGAGAAAAGATTGACCGGTTGGTAAGTGCTTGCGTAACTGCTTCGTGAGTCTGGCTCCGTATCTGTAGGGACAGCTGTCTTCAGAGCCACCTCAGGGTAAGCTATAGCCCCTTGGATACCGCATGTGTTCTGCCGGGATTCAGCTCTTGGGCTCCAGATACATCCTCACCCACCCCGAACTATCTCCTCACCCAGCTGTATCTCCCACCATTAACAAATCCTCTCCCAGGCACTGCCCCTCCCAGATACCCCGCCTCCCCTCCCAGTTTAACATAACATCATTACAGGAGAGGATGCTGCTCCCCGTCATCATTACAGGAGAGGATGCTGCTCCCCGTCATCATTACAGGAGAGGATGCTGCTCCCCGTCATCATTACAGGAGAGGATGCTGCTCCCCGTCATCATTACAGGAGAGGATGCTGCTCCCCGTCATCATTACAGGAGAGGATGCTGCTCCCCGTCGTCATTACAGGAGAGCATGCTGCTCCCCGTCATCATTACAGGAGAGGATGCTGCTCCCCGTCGGAAAACTTGTACAACATTCATCCCTCGGAGTTGAGTGGTGGGAAAGTGTGTGTGGCGGGCAGCCTTGCGGCCTCCACACACACACATTCATCTTTCGCATTATTTGCTGAAATTTATACATCTTTCCCTTCATCGTTGTGATGATTTTTTGTTAAACAAACTGTCGTTGAGAGTTAGATATTGGGTCTGTTCTATTTTTGTGTATAGAACCATTTTGTGACTTGAGTTATTGTGTACAATACCACCTAACAGATAGGACTAAAACATAGAGAGAGAGAAAGGGGGAGCGGGAGGAGGGAAGGGAAGGGAAGGGAAGGGAACTGTCAGGCGAAAACGCCAAGCCATTACGACCATATAGTACTTAGAAGGGTCAGAATAAGGATTTGGGATAAACCAAGGGAGGGGGGGGGAGGAATAGTGCCCAACCATTTGGACGGTCGGGGATTGAACGCCGACCTGCATGAACCGAGACCGTAGCTCTATCGTCCAGCCCAAGTGGTTGGGAAGGGGGGGGGGGAGAAAAACGCAAATAACTCAACCTCTACTACAAAGAAAGTCTCTTTTCGCTCGTATGCGTTACAGAAGGACAAAAATATTTGTACTAGAAAATGGAAGCGGTTCGCGAAAGATACGGACTGTCCCTTTTTCTGTTTTGGGTCCTCTGGTAGGTTAGGAGAGACCACTTTAAACTGACCATTTTCTTGACGTTGGGAAGCCTGAGGAGGACGGGCTGAACCACCATCATCCAACTTGAGCAGTCTACTGTTTGGAGCGACAACTCCGTAGAGCGTAGAGGAGTCTTAAAACATACCTGGAAGCCTTAATGGAGGATAACCTCCTGAGTGACGCCAACCTCGTCCTCATCAGTCAACTTACTGATGAAGGCCTGAGCGGCTGAAAACGTTTTATCCTCCTTTCCCATCTCACTTGTTTTTCCGCACACCTGTGATCAGTGTTGTGTGATCGTCAGTTGCACACACACACACACATATTATATATATATATATATATATATATATATATATATATATATATATATATATATATATATATATATATATATATATATATGCAAACAAGCCTGAATGGTCCCCAGGACTAGATAAAACTGAAAACTCACACCCCAGAAGTGACTCGAACCCATACTGCCAGGAGCAACGCAACTGGTATGTACAGGGACACCTTAATCCACTTGACCATCACGACTGGACATAAGGAAGTGATAGCCGGAGCTATATGAACCACTTCCCCGCCGGCACTCGGATGGTAATCTTGGGCATAGCATTTTATCAAATCACCTCATTTTTTGGGGCAACACGTGAGGAACACAAATGCAAACAAGCCTGAATGGTCCCCAGGACTAGATACAACTGAAAACTCACACCCCAGAAGTGACTCGAACCCATACTGCCAGGAGCAACGCAACTGGTATGTACAGGGACACCTTAATCCACTTGACCATCACGACCGGACATAAGGAAGTGATAGCCGGAGCTATATGAACCACTTCCCCGCCGGCACTCGGATGGTAATCTTGGGCATAGCATTTTATCAAATCACCTCATTTTTTGGGGCAACACGTGAGGAACACAAATGCAAACAAGCCTGAATGGTCCCCAGGACTAGATACAACTGAAAACTCACACCCCAGAAGTGACTCGAACCCATACTGCCAGGAGCAACGCAACTGGTATGTACAGGGACACCTTAATCCACTTGACCATCACGACCGGACATAAGGAAGTGATAGCCGGAGCTATATGAACCACTTCCCCGCCGGCACTCGGATGGTAATCTTGGGCATAGCATTTTATCAAATCACCTCATTTTTTTGAGGTGATTTGATAAAATGCTATGCCCAAGATTACCATCCGAGTGCCGGCGGGGAAGTGGTTCATATAGCTCCGGCTATCACTTCCTTATGTCCGGTCGTGATGGTCAAGTGGATTAAGGTGTCCCTGTACATACCAGTTGCGTTGCTCCTGGCAGTATGGGTTCGAGTCACTTCTGGGGTGTGAGTTTTCAGTTGTATCTAGTCCTGGGGACCATTCAGGCTTGTTTGCATTTGTGTTCCTCACGTGTTGCCCCAAAAAATGAGGTGATTTGATAAAATGCTATGCCCAAGATTACCATCCGAGTGCCGGCGGGGAAGTGGTTCATATAGCTCCGGCTATCACTTCCTTATGTCCGGTCGTGATGGTCAAGTGGATTAAGGTGTCCCTGTACATACCAGTTGCGTTGCTCCTGGCAGTATGGGTTCGAGTCACTTCTGGGGTGTGAGTTTTCAGTTATATATATATATATATATATATATATATATATATATATATATATATATATATATGTTGTACCTAGTAGCCAGAACGTCGTACTCGGCCTGCTATGCAAGGCCCGATTTGCCTAATAAGCCAAGTTTTCCTGAATTAATATATTTTCTCTATTTTTTCTTATGAAATGATAAAGCTACCCATTTCATTATGTATGAGGTTAATTTTTTTTTATTGGAGTTAAAATTAACGTAAACATATGACCGAACCTAACCAACCCTACCTAACCTAACCTAACTTATCTTTATAGGTTAGGTTAGGTTAGGTTAGGTAGCCGAAAAAGTTAGGTTAGGTTAGGTTAGGTAGGTTAGGTAGTCGAAAAACAATTAATTCATGAAAACTTGGCTTATTAGGCAAATCGGGCCTTGCATAGTAGGCTGAGAAGTGCGTTCTGGCTACTAGGTACGACATATATATATATATATATATATATATATATATATATATATATATATGCAGAATAACCACATGTGAAAAATAGAAAATGCTTAACGCGTTTTCGGCTAATTCGCCTTCATCAGAGTAAAGTAGAATGAAGATCATCTTCATTCTACTTTGCTCTGATGAAGGCGAATTAGCCGAGAACGCGTTAAGCATTTTCTATTTTTCACATGTGGTTATTCTGCATATATATATATATATATATATATATATATATATATATATATATATATATATATATATATATATATATATATTATATATTGGTTTTATTTACACTGTTACAAAAAAGATCGCACGTCACACTTCAGTTTTGTGTGCTCTGGTACCATTACACTGTATGCTCCTCCTCCTCCTCCTCCACCTCCTTCCCCTCCTCCTCCTCCTCCACCTCCTTAACCTCCTCCTCCTCCCCCACCCCTCCTACCCCTCCTCCTTGTCTCGTGTAATGAGAGTTAGCTTTCCTCCTACTCGAGCAACACTTAAAAATGTGTAATTAATGTCCGCCACTGACTTTGCTCTCAAGATGAACATGGTGTGTTGTGGCATCCAGCCGACAGGAGGCCGTCGGTCTCCACCTGGTGAGAGCCACTGAAGGCTATTGAGGGTGGTGAGGCCTCGGGTGTTGTTGGTGCTTCACGAGTCTCCTGCAGGGATGGACAAGGTGGCTCTTCTTCTTGAAGGTGGCACTGAGGCACCTTATTAAGGCTACTCATAGCCCAGTCCATAGAGCTGCGGTCTCACACGCGTGGGGTCCACGGTTCGGGTCTCCTACAGCCCAGGTGAATGGAATGTTTATTTCCACGGAAGTGTAGGTTATAGTTTATGTGGCTTTTTTTGTTATATGCGCTTCCTGTAGGTGTGGTGCGTCTTCTGCAGGTGTGCTGCGCCTTCTGCAGGTGTGCTGCGCTTCCTTCAGGTGTGGTGCTCCTCCTGCTGTTGATGTCTACTGTCACATCGTCACTGACACTGCCACTGAAGCACCTGGCCACTGAAGCACCTGGCCACTGAAGCACCTGGCCACTGAGGCACCTGGCCACTGAAGCACCTGTCCACTGAAGCACCTGGCCACTGAGACATCTGGCAAGTTACTGATTATCGGATTTTTTTCCTATATATACTTCTCGGGCTTAATATTGTCGAAGAAGATTCTCCAGTTTTTTTTTAGCTGTTATTGACTCTTTCTCTCTCCCTCTCCCCATCTTGGCCAATCAGAACTAAGATGTATGACAATCAGGTGTCTGTATGTGGCGCTGGGTTGAAGACCAGCCTCTCTCCTCACACATGACACGACGCCATTGTCGTTCATCTGGCCACCTCAAGCCGTCCTGTATTACAAAAAGGATAAATGGTTCAATCAGGTGTGTGCACCAGGATCGAGAATCAGCTCTTGGACCCCGCCTTTGTAGCCGTCGGTTGTCTAATGCAATGACTGATCCTGACCAATTTCCCTGTCATATCTACTTTTAAAACTATGAGTGTAAAGGTTGTCTATATGTTTTGAAAACGTTAATGGCATGTAATGAAAAGCTTAAATACTTGCAATGAAAAGGCTAATTACCTGTCATGAAAAGTGTAATAACATGTCATGAAAAGGTTGGGTGTAAATGGTAATTAGTGGTGGATGAAGCAGTGTGCTGCAGATATTGACAAGTGTCTATTGACTGGGTAGTTGAGGAATGTGACGTAGTTAGAAATCTGAGTGTTGACTATTAGCGTCTTCCAGCAAGCATTAATTTCTGGTCTAATTGTCTTTATATAGATGCTTCTGTCTGCAAGTGCTAATTATCACACCATGAGGTTGACAATGAAAGCCACGACGTTTTTGTGCTTGTTGCAAGACCGTGCATGCTGCAGATCACAAGAGTTTAGCTTACCAGTGAGCAAAGGTAGCCTGTGATGCGCCCAGATATACTCCGTGAACCAGCCGAGTAAGTTTCCACCTGTGTTAAACTTTATATGCTGACGCTCTAAACATACTACATAGTCTTTGTCTGAGGGTATTGGGCACTTATCTCCCATCTCCCCCCGCCTGCGTGCTCTTTATTTTGTCTCCTCTTTACTATCCTTTTCCTCTGCTGACTCCGGAGAGTCAGCAGAGGCAAAGGAGCTCTCCCTACGCTCTCTTCCCTACTGACTCTCCAACTCACCCTCTACTACCCCATTCTGTGACTCTCCACCTACTCTCCCTCCCTCACCTTGTGACCCTCCCCAGGTAGACGGGAGGCCCAAGCCACGACACGCAGCGGGTAAGGTCAGGCAGCGGCGGCCTCATTACCATATATATCACCTAGAGGCCAGGCTCATTGTTTTAATCAAAATCCTTTCAAGGGACGGAAAATTCTGTTGATTTTTGGATAAGGCTTGATACATTATTGAGACACAGAGGAGGATGTGGAAGAGAGAGGGAGAGCATACAGACTTCGATAACAGTGACAAAGAGAGTTGTGAAAGACAGTATCGAAGACTTGCAAGAAAATTTATTTGGAAAATGAGGACAGGCGAGAGTGGGGCGAGGAGGAAGAGGGAGAGATTGAGACAAGGCAAAAGGAGAGAGGCAGGCGAGGGAAGCGGAGAGGGAATTGAGAGAGAAAGCAACAATGCAAATATAGGATGGTAATGATGGAGGAGCTAACTGTGGTAAATGGGGTGACAAAGAAGTATTGGTGGGTAGGAGGAATATGTGGGGAGAGGAAGATGGAAGAGATGTATCGAAATAGGAGAGGAAATGTGTACGAAGATGGGGAAGGCAAAATGAAGAGAGATGGGAAAGCGCTGGTAATGTAACAGGATGGAAGAAAAAGAGAAAGCTGAGAAAGCAGAAGGAGAGAGAGGAAACACCTGGAAAAACTGAGAAAGACACAGAAGAGGAGAAAGAACTAAAAATACCGAAGAATCATAGACTGAATTCTGACATGTATTAAACAGGTAAAGAGAACAAGGAAGGTGCAAAGAAAGGTAGAACAAGAAAAGCGAAAGAAAGGAAGAAAAGGGTCTATCAAAAGCTTCCAGAGGCGCCTACAAAGAGAGGGCAGAGGCATAAGTAGACTGGCGGGTATTACCCAGGAACGACACTCTCGCAGGGTAAGAGGCGGTGCTTTCGGCAAGAATTTGGTAGTGGTTGGAGAGGCAGCATTCTTGGGAGAAAGGAGTGAAATTCCCGGAGCTCTCTACACAATCGCTGAGAGAAAGTTGCGGATTCCAGGAGACTCTTGGCATAGTCTTAGGAAAAAGAATGATGCAATACTTTAGCATTATTATTTACTCCTGTTATTTGTATTCCAAAATGTCGCCAACAGACGCAGTTGTGTAAGAAAAATACAAAATTCAGTTATTTGAAGACTGAGGAGAAGCTCTGGTACAGGCCGTAGTGACTGGCCCAGGTGCCGCCGGATGGTGTCACGGGACATCCGGCTCGTCCAAGAGGCCAGGACCTGTTGAACACGGGAGAGCCGCGTGTTCACCAGTTAAGCCAGTCTTCAACAAAGAGGTGTGGGCCGGATGTTATACCCAAGAAGCATACCTGGCACACGAAGTCGTAAGTGTGGAGCAGCTGTCGCTAACACCTGCTACTGGGTGTCCTCTTAGAAGTCGATATATGGCATTTAAAATAATAATAATTGCATCTTTTGATACGAGGGGACTGGAGAAAACTGTGAGGAATAACTGCACCAGCTTCTGATTCAGGCAGCATTATATTCAGGCAAGAGCCTCATCCGCCTCTTCCTTGCTGCTGCTCCTCCTTGGGAGAGGACAGCGCAATCCCTTGTGGCAGACAAAGAGTTTCTCAAGAGAGGGGGAGGAAACCTGTCACCAGCCTGGCACATCCTCCCGATTATGCTACCTCCCACACCCACACATCTTCTGCTTATGCCTTCTTCACTTTATCTCTCCTCTCTCTCTCTCTCCTCTCTCTCTCTCTCTCTCTCTCTCTCTCTCTCTCTCTCTCTCTCCTCTCTCTCTCTCCTCTCTCTCTCTCTCTCTCTCTTGAGTGTTACGTTTTGGCGTGCTGTATAATATTAACAGTTATCTGTCCAAGTGTCATGAATTATAATGTGTCACAACCGTTGCTTGCCACGTTGCATGTTGTTGCACGATGCCGTCCAGCTTGTGTTGCTTGTTCTCCGCTCTTATTCGCTGCGATTTAACAAAGCGACAGTTTTGTGCACGGGTTAGATGCAATATCTTAGCCTAATGCGTTAGCATATTGCAACAGTTTTACAACACAAGTCTGAGATATCGCTTATAATGAGATCAAATGATTAGAT
>WNGS01113158.1:39724327-39735842 GCA_020271785.1 Procambarus virginalis | reverse complement strand
ATGAAGGTTCATGTTAAAGGTGTGTTGGTGAGTTTCTGGCTCGTCACTGTGTGATATTGGCAGTCTGGTAATTACACCCCTTGACAGTTTGGTACACAGCCTTGACAGTTTGGTACACTGCCTTGACAGTTTGGTACACTGCCTTGACAGTTTAGTGCACTGCCTTGACAGTTTGGTACACTGCCTTGACAGTTTAGTACACTGGCCTTGACAGTTTGGTACACTGCCTTGACAGTTTGGTACACTGCCTTGACAGTTTGGTACACTGCCTTGACAGTTTAGTACACTGCCTTGACAGTTTGGTACACTGCCTTGACAGTTTAGTACACTGCCTTGACAGGTTTGGTACACTGCCTTGACAATTTGGTACACTGCCACGACAGTTTAGTACACTGCTTTGACAGTTTAGTACACTGTCTTGACAGTTAATTCTTGTACATTATTTAAATTTAATATTAAGATTCCTGTGTGTATATTTGTTTTCATCAACTTTCATCCGTGTTTACTGTATTTGGCGTCTAACTGCCACTCCATTATGAGTGTATTGCGTCCCATAAACATCTGCTGCATTAATGTGTTTGCAGCTATTACTTCCGTGGCCTCTTTTAAATATAGAGAACACATGCAGCTCGGTCTAGCATTGCATATATTGCAGCTTCCTTCCTGATAAGGTGTCAACACGTGATATACGCTCCTCTACACCAGAATTGTAGAGTGTAGTCTGTGTTGTTTGCTCCCTGCCTTGGGCTGAGCTGCAACCATCGGTTTGAAACAACCACACAACCCTAAAGGGTAGAATACATAGAGGGGATATGCTCACGACATACAAGATACTGAGAGGGGGGGAATAGACAATATGGATTGGGACAGCCACTTCAAATTGTGAGAAAGTACAACTAGAGGACTCAGGTGGAAGCTGGAAACGCGAATGAATCTGAGAAATGCAAGGAAACACTATAGTACCCTGTACGAGTGGTCAGCAAGTGGAAGTCACTGAGGAAAGAAGTTGTAGAAGCCACCTCCAGCCACAACTTTAAAGCCAGATTCGACAAAGTATTAGACCGTCAGAATAGTTAAAACGCAACAGGTGCAACAAGACTAGTAGGCGGGGCATAAAGGAGCTAGACCTCACTCCCCCCATAGTGACTGATAGGTGAGCACCGGTAGGCAAGTACCCAGCTAACAGCCAGTCAGCATCACCGCCATATTAAACATCAACATTTTTGCTGTGATCATTATGATCCTATGATCCTTATCCCCCCCCCCCCTCGTAATGGTTCCTGCGCCAGATATCATACTCTCATGCGCGCGCGCGCGCCTTCATTGCACTAAATCTATCTTCATCTGTGCGTAAGCGTCTACAAGCGTCTACGGATTTCGATGTATTATTTAGGTAAAAAATGTAACTGTAGTCAGTGGTCAGGTAAGGAGCGTCGTGTTATATACGCCTGATGAGGTGATCTGAGGCTCCTCCCCGCTTTTGTAGTGTCACGTTATTGTGTGAACCTTGTAGGCATGCCCGCGTAGGAGGGGGGGGGGGGGGTTGTTATCTGTAACTATATTGATGTGAAAATTATGTCATCATGTTTCTCCAGTGTCAGCCACCACCACTAGAGACCACTAGTGCCACTGCCAGAGCCACCACTACTGTGGCACTAATCTGAGCCTCTCGAATATTATATTGCATTTTGACCTTAAATTTCCCAAACGGACAAAATATTATGTATTATAAATCATAGCGGCTCACAAACATTACCGTTTTCTATGCGTGGGTCGTCGGTTAGGTTAAATTTGAGTGTTTTAGTACACCATTTCTGTCCGTTGTGACACCTCGAAGAGGACGCGTTGCACCAGCACCAACACTATAATTACCACCTTAGGCACCGCCCTCAGTCACCAACACGGACTTACTACCTAGTACATCATCATCATCATCATCATCACGATCATCATACCATCATCATCACGACGAGAATTGTCTAAAGGCGATACAAAAGCAGCTACGGTAGCAAGGGAACACGAGCTAAAATACTAATACTGGGGGAGTTCACCTGCGGGGAAATAGACTGGATAAATAATGATCCCCACAGCGGTCAGGAGACATGGGGAGTAAAACTAGTAGACGTGGCACTCAAAACTTCTTAAAGAGCATATCATTGAACCGACATGAGTAAGAGGAGACTACCCACCACCACCATTAGGTCTGGTGTTTTAGAGGCAGATGCTGAACAATTAGAATATAGAGATGCCTCAAGGAGCTAGCGACTGGCTTGACTTGTCAGGCTTAATACATAGTAGAAGCTGAAGGAGTTGGTTACACAAAGAGAATCTGTTGAAGAAGAAGAGAGACTACAAGATGTGGAGACTAAAACAATATGAAGGACCTTCCGGCGGGAAATCCAACCAGAAAGAGAAATGGAAGACAAGACAGCAAATATGATGATTTAATTCATTGCTGTGAAATGTGCCGGTGCAACGGAGCAGTTCACAACAAATTAAAATTATAGTAACCCGCTGGTTTAATAGGCAATGCAGGGAAGCTCAAACAAAAGGTCAATAAGAAAAGCTGGAAAGAGTAGAGAGGAAGTGGTTGAGGAGGAGAATAGAGGGCCGCTAAAGAGAACCAAAAATAAATACATCCAAGTTAGGAAAGAAGCCGAGAGGTAATTTGTAAATGACGTTTGCTGCAACAGCTGAGGGACAACTAAAGCTGTTTTATAGCCATGTAAAGATAACAGTAAGAGCTCAGTACCATGTACTGAGCTTGAGGAAACGGGGCGCTCACTGAAGGTGATAAACAGGTATGCCAGGAACTCGACGAAAGATTTCAGGTCTTTACATTAGAACCAGACTAACGACAATCGCCACCTTACAGCTACCACTATCACTGTCACCACACACAACCACCACCACCCCAACACTCCTACTAGCTCCACCACCACACACCACCATCACCACCACCACCACCACCAAACTCCTACTGCCACCATCACCACCACCACCACCACCACCACCACCAACCATCACCACCACCACCACCACCACCACCACCACCACCACCCCACCACCACCACCACCACCGCCAGCTTATAATTTAATTTGAATGTTATTTCTTATTTTGTCACCTTGGAATTTTTTTAATTAATGTATTCCTTATAAAAAATTCTTTGAGTTAAAAGTGTTGAACCCGGAAGGGAAGAGGAATGAGAGAGATGAAGAATGTAGATGCAGAGAGAGAGGGAGAATGTTGGAGGAGTAAGGAAGGGGAGAGAAAGAAAAAGTCGAAGAACATTGAATGTGGGAAAGATAGAGATAGAGAATGCTGGGAAAAGGAAAAACTAGATATAGAATATTAAGAAATTCAATGGAGATTAAAGTTGAATTTGACAACCGAGAAGGAGAGAGAGAGAGAGATGAGAGAGAGAGAGAGAGAGGAGAGAGAGAGAGAGAGAGAGGAGAGAGAGAGAGAGAGAGAGAGTGTGAGAGAGAGAGGCAAATCTTGAAGGTGAGAGACGAGACAGTGGGGTAATGCTGAAGATGACAGTCTAGACTCTAGAGGGATGGATAATGACGAATATGACAGGACGATGGAATGTTGAAGGTGAGAGGAAGGGAGACTGATAAAGATGAGAGCTGAGGTGGGAGGGAAGAGATCATTTTTATAAGTATATGAGAAGAATTGAGGTGCTGAAGATCAGTCACAGAGAATGGTAAAGAGCAGACACCAGGTATATTGTGTGTAATGGATGTGGGGCACCTATATAATAGTCTGTCTCCTCCTATATGATAGGCTGGTCTCCTCCAGTATGATAGACTTTGTCTCATGTACGATAGACTGGGTCTCCTCCCAATATAATAAGACTGATTCTTCTTCTGTATAATAGACTGATTCTTCTTCTGTATAATAGACTGGGTCTCCTACTGTATGACAGACTTGGTCTCCTTATTATGTAATAGACTGGGCCTCGTCCCTGTACGATAGACTGGATCTCTTCCTGTACGATAGACTGATTCCCTTCCTGCATGGTAGATTTAGATACTCTTCTGAGACTTAGATACTACAAAGGCCTCGTTAACCTGGCGTCGTTAAAATGGCTTCGTTATCATAACCTCGTTATCCTGGCCTCGTTATCCTGGCCTCGTTATCCTGGCCTCGTTAACATAGCCTCGTTATCATAGTCTCGTTATCATAACCTCGTTAACATAGCCTCGTTAACATAGCCTTGTTATCATACCCTCGTTAAAGAATCGTTAACATAGCCTCGTTATCATAGTCTCGTTATCATAGCCTCGTTATCATAGCCTCGTTAACACAGCCTTGTTATCATAGCCTCGTTAAAGAATCGTTAACATAGCCTCGTTATCATAGAATCGTTAACATAGCTTCATTAACATAGCCTCGTTATCATAACCTCGTTATCTTAGCCTCGTTATCATAGCCTCGTTAACCTGCCCGTAGCCCAGTCTTACCCAAATAATAATTCCGGGAAACTTTCTCTTGCTATTTAATTTTTTTTGCTCAAATAATTTTCCTCCATTACATTTCCCTTTGTTTAGAAGGATCTTTCTCTTTCACATTCCCCTTTCTCTCTTTCTTACTCTTTCTCATCCCCTCTCTCCTCACCACCCCTCTTCCTTATGACTCGTTTTCTCTCTATTTCTTTTTTTTTAACTATTACGAATATATATATATATATATATATATATATATATATATATATATATATATATATATATATATATATATACGCGAACAAGCCTGAATGGTCCCTAGGACTATATGCAGCTGAAAACTGTTTATATATATTGCAGAAGTAAGATACAGTTCAGACGACAACCACTGTTTCCCCCACTAATTTCAGTTTGAATCCTGTCTCTTAGCATTTGCTTTATTATGATAATTGGGTTGCATTGCATTGGTGCGCAATTGATAAACGCGAAAATACTGAACGCTGTATAGAATACAGAAGCGTGGGTTATGTACGCTTTGTGGATACATGAGAATGTGAGTTCTTAGGTGGGTTGGTGTAGATCCACACGCTTCAGTGCTACTAAAGTGTATATATTATGAGGGTGAATGGTCCCTCGAAAACTCAGTTCCTTCCTAAAAAAATCACCCTTACTCGCTCCTCATTCAGGTCACGTGCAAAAAATATATGAGGAGGCGAATGCCCCTCAGTCCTGTGTTTTACCTGTGGCGAGTTTCTACTCCTTAATTCCACTTTTTTTTAGAGGAAAATTAGTGCCCGTCTAATTGCCTCTTGAAAACGTAAGTCTGTTCCCTCGGCAATATTTCTTATATTTGCCGGAGGAGATTGACATGTTGACAGCCTCTTGTCATACAGTGTTCGCTAGTGGTGTTTATGGCTGCTCTTCCTATCATGTCTCTTGCTTTTCAGTATTTATAGCTCCTCTTTTCTGCTTTTCCTACCTTCTTTCTTGCGCTCCGCTTATTGTTTTATTCTCCTGTAGCATAGTGGTCTTCGTCTTCGGTTCACAACCGAGGGAGCCGGGTTCAGTCGTCGGAAAAAACAGAGTCGGTTGGGCATGTTATATTTCACCTTCGCCTCTTTTCACTTACCAGTAAAATGGGTACCCGAGAGTTAGGCAACTGTTGTGGGCTGCATCTTGGAAAGGTCAGTAGGTAGCGAAAGGGAACCTCCATAAGTCTGTGAACAGGGAGCCTTGTCCCTACGGGCGAGGGCATGAGTATGTTGTCTATTCCCCATCTCCTAAAGAGATGGTCACATACCCTCTTGGATGACTCATGCCACATACCCTCTTGGGATGACTCATGCCACATACCGCCACATACCATCTTGAATGGGAGGCAGGTTTCACTTCCTCCTTACCACATACATACAGGAGTCTGATCCATGTTTAACACTTTCAATCAAATGTGTCCATGTTGTAGTAAGGTGAGAGTCTGCACAGAATAACACCACAAGTACGGTCTCACAAGCGCCAGGTCAAGTGCTCTGATGTAGTAAGTAGTCCTGTTTCTAACGTGTCCTGTTCTGTCTTTGGTTCATAAAGTAAAGTCAAGGTCATATTTCATACTGATTCCTATTTCCTGTTTTTCCCAACTGCAGTGCTCGCAGCTACATATTTTTCTCCTGTATTTTTTGCCTTTACTTATCCCCTCTTAGTTCCCTTTCTCAGATGGATTTAGGATTATTCACTTTAGTTGATATTCTTTCACTTCATTATTAAAGTCCCTGAATACTGCTGAGAAAAATGTAAGACTTTAAGGACTTATAAAATATAATTGTTGATGGGTCGCTTAACATTTCCTTGCATATGTTCAGGACTCTTGTGGAAATATCTCTTGGGGGCTCCAGGAGCTGTTTGGTTTTACTGTTGTATTTGCACCCCGTGTGGCCAGGGGCTTACCTCAGTTATTGCCTACACCTCCTCGGTCCTCCTAGGTGTCATTGTCAGTTCTCTTGTGAAGATTGATGTGACATAGAAGCTCAGAATGGTGTTTATTTCCACGATATTAGTCACATGGTCTAAACTTTAATGGCTAATTTCTTTATCTTCTTTGTCACATACTTTTCTTAAATGAGCCTCAGTAATATTTCCTGTACATAACTATTTCCTTATTTAAGTTATTGAATGTTATGGAAGGTGCGGGCATGAAATATTTGCTTCCTAAGCTGAACAAATCCACAAGGGCCGTGACGAGGATTCGAACCTATGTCCGGGAGCATCCGAGACGCTGCCTTAATCGACTGAGCTACGATATGGTCAAAAGAGTTGAAACCGAAGTTCTACTGAACTTACTGGATTCTGCAGCCTCTCCGAGACACAAACCAGGGTTTTACACAACTCCCACTCGGACGTAGGTTCGAACCCTCGTCACGGACCTTGTGGATTTGTTCATTTGATGCATCACGCTATTGTGATTTCTCTGTGTAACTTCCTAAGCTCTTTATACGATGAGGAAATCTTCTGGGGTAATGCAATTTAATCGAGCTGGGGTCTTGGGTAACTCCAGACGCCTGCATGTCCCACTAGACCACGATGACCAATAGCAACACAGCCTGAAGTTCACACGATGTAACAGGACTTAGTCTACAGCTGTCTTAAGTATGGAGAGACAATAATCAGTGGAAAGCGATAAGCTAGTAAAGCCGTATAGCACTTTAGAGGAATACGAGGACAAGGAGCTGGGATAGGACGGACGGAAGGAACAGTGCCCATCCATTTGGATCGTCGGGGATCGAACGCCGACCTGCAAGAAGCGAGACCGTCGCTGTACCGACCAATGCAAGTGGTTGGACAACTGCTCTAAGTTGTGTACTCTGGTAGCCGACCGAACCTACCTCATCCGCCTCCCTTCCACCCGTCTCAACCGAATACAATCCGGTCCAGGTAAATCAAGAGGTTATCTTGAGATGATTTCGGGGCTTTAGTGTCCCCGCGGCCCGGTCCTCGACCAGGCCTCCACCCCCAGGAAGCAGCCCGTGACAGCTGACTAACACCCAGGTACCTATTTTACTGCTAGGTAACAGGGGCATAGGGTGAAAGAAACTCGACTGCCCATTGTTTCTCACCAGCGCCCGGGATCGAACCCAGAACCACAGGATCACAAGTCCAGCGTGCTGTCCGCTCGGCCGACCGGCTCCCAAGCAGTAAAGGTCATATTTCATACTGATTCCTGTTTCCTGTTTTTCCCAACTGCAACATTTTCCCTGTTGTTGTTGTTGTTTCAGATTCAGCTGCTCGGAACAAAATGTCCATGTAGCACGGGCTAAAGTGAGCCCGTAAAACCTTTTCCCTTATTTTATATTCTTTAACGATAAAAAATAATTTGAAAAGAATCGGAAAGTAATGATTATTAAGGATTTGCAAAAATAATAATAATAATAATAATAATAATAATAATAATAATAATACGTAAATGTTGAAAATAAGAAAAATATTGTATATTGTACTTGAAATAATACTTGGAGAGGTGTATTTGTACGCCAAGATGGAGATATGAATATCTTTTTTTTTCAGGAATATTCCTGCGCGGGCCCTAAGCCTCTGGCTGGCCCACTAAGTGTTGAGATATGAATAGATGAAGATATGCATAAGTATTCAATGACATAGGAGAAATAAAATGGAATTAGTCCTAACTTTCGTAATTTAAACCATATCCAAAAAGTACAGTAGACTGAACCCATCAAACTGTGTTAACTCACGAAAGAGCTCACAATATATTCGTGTTATTTCACCCCAGGTGGACACTTAGGCATAACTGAATCACACGAGTTTGTGGTTATTCTTGCAAGGTGGAAACACGTCTTAGTGGAGATATGTGTAAGACGAGCTTCTTGAGGTTATCTTGAGATGATTTCGTGGCTTAGTGTCCCCGCGGCCCGGTCCTCGGCCAGGCCTCCATCCCCAGGTAGAAGCCCGTGGCAGCTGACTAACTCCCAGGTACCTATTTACTGCTATAGCACTTATTTACTATAAACAAATTGTGCTTGTTCGCTAGAACATTATTAGGATGATATGAAGGAGGTTTTTGTTTGTGTTCAAGTGACGGAAAGTGTTAATATGTTAGCCTGAAGACAAGTTAATCAAGTCAACTTCTTGTTTCCTTAATGAAGTGAGGCGCCTGTGTTTGTCCTGGCCGGGGGGGGGGGGGAGCCTCACTTGACGAGAACACCTCTGGCACTCATGGTTATAAAGGGCCTCCAGGACACAGTGGTGGCACTCATGGCCCTGGTGTGCTCCAGGACATAGTGGTGGCACTCATGGCCCTGGTGTGCTGCAGGACACAGTGGTGGCACTCATGGCCCTGGTGTGCTGCAGGACATAGTGGTGGCACTCATGGCCCTGGTGTGCTGCAGGACATAGTGGTGGCACTCATGGCCCTGGTGTGCTGCAGGACATAGTGGTGGCACTCATGGCCCTGGTGTGCTGCAGGACATAGTGGTGGCACTCATGGCCCTGCTGTGCTGCAGGACATAGTGGTGGCACTCATGGCCCTGGGGTGCTGCAGGACATAGTGGTGGCACTGATGGCCCTGGTGTGCTGCAGGACACAGTGGTGGCACTCATGGCCCTGGTGTGCTGCAGGACATAGTGGTGGCACTCATGGCCCTGGTGTGCTGCAGGACATAGTGGTGGCACTCATGGCCCTGGTGTGCTGCAGGACATAGTGGTGGCACTCATGGCCCTGGTGTGCTGCAGGACATAGTGGTGGCACTCATGGCCCTGGTGTGCTGCAGGACATAGTGGTGGCACTCATGGCCCTGGTGTGCTGCAGGACATAGTGGTGGCACTCATGGCCCTGGTGTGCTGCAGGACATAGTGGTGGCACTCATGGCCCTGGTGTGCTGCAGGACACAGTGGTGGCACTCATGGCCCTGGTGTGCTGCAGGGCATAGTGGTGGCACTCATGGCCCCTGGGGTGCTGCAGGACATAGTGGTGGCACTCATGGCCCTGGTGTGCTGCAGGACACAGTGGTGGCACTCATGGCCCTGGTGTGCTGCAGGGCATAGTGGTGGCACTCATGGCCCTGGTGTGCTGCAGGACATAGTGGTGGCACTCATGGCCCTGGTGTGCTGCAGGGCATAGTGGTGGCACTCATGGCCCTGGTGTGCTGCAGGACATAGTGGTGGCACTCATGGCCCTGGTGTGCTGCAGGACACAGTGGTGGCACTCATGGCCCTGGTGTGCTGCAGGGCATAGTGGTGGCACTCATGGCCCCTGGGGTGCTGCAGGACATAGTGGTGGCACTCATGGCCCTGGTGTGCTGCAGGACACAGTGGTGGCACTCATGGCCCCTGGTGTGCCAAAAGTATACCCTACTGGCACTCTTAGCTGTGAGAAACCTGGCAAAAAGAGACCAAGGTTAAACTAGCAACTAAACACACACACAACAAGGCGTTCAGCCCGCCTGCTATCATACCACACACATCGTGTCAGCAAGGCGAACAGCTCGCCTGATATCATACCACACGCTATCTTCCTACATATCCACTCCTCATTTACCTTACCTCTCCCTCGTCATTACTCCATAAACAAAAAAAAGGAAAAGCTTAGCCTCAATGACACTAACATATAAAGACTCTTCTCTTCTCACCAATTAAATCTGTCGACCTGGAACTAATATAGATTACCCCTTCCTCTTTTGTGTCCCAGCTCCTCTTTTTTCAACCCCCTCCTCCCTAGTTCCTTCCTTCTTCCCAAGTTCCCTCCTCCACCCTCCCTTATCCCGTCGACTGCCCAACCCTCAACCTGTCCTCTCATCTAATGCGTCACATTTTTAACGGAATCTACAAATTCGCCATAAAAAGCGACGTGTTATTCAATATTAAAACACCACAATACTGACGTCTTATATGCATGGGACTCGATAGGTTAGGTGGGTTGCTTGGGTTTGTGCGTTTCTGGTTTAGGCAAGACGGTTTAGCTTGTTTACGGAGTGGCAGATGGAGGGAACGAGCAAAGACTATGATGATAGTGTAGCCGATGTTTGGTAGTGTATAGTGAGTATACCCTGTATGACGGAGGTATACTGGGGGAAATATACACCCGAAACATACTGCATGGTGGGTATACTATTGGTGACATACATCCTGCAACACTTCATGCATTGCTCTAGCACCACACGGCTGCGCACGGCGCATACAATAATAGTCCACTTGTTTGACTTTTTCTCTACTTTATTTACTCGTTTTCTTAATTCTCTTCTCCACCTTAAGTCCTCCTTAAGGTGGAGGACTTAAGATGGGACGCCTCCCCCCATCCGTTCCTCAGACCTCCCCCCGCCCCCATCCTGGCCCAAGTTTGACCTCCAGTGGTACGAAGCCCTAAAGAAATCAGCCAGCGACTGGAGGGCGGCGGCTGCATGATACAGTAGGCCTTATGGGACGAGTCTGGAGCTGTGAGGGGTGGAGCCAGTGATACACCAGGCAGTGATGAGATACGCCCAGCAGTGAGGGAAGGAGAGAGAGAGAGAGAGAGGAGAGGCCTCTGGGGACAGGTTCCCTCATTCCCAATTGATACAGGTGTGTGTGTGTGTGTGTGTGTGTGTGTGTGTGTGTGTGTGTGTGTGTGTGTGTGTGTGTGTGTGTGTGTGTGTGTGTATGTGTGTGTGTGATGTGTGTGGTATGTGTGTGATGTGTGTGTGTGTGTGTGTGTGTGTGTGTGTGTGTGTGTGTGTGTGTGTGTGTGTGTGAATGTGTGTATGTGTGTATGTGTGTATGTGTGTGATGTGTGTGTGTGTGTGTGTGTGTGTGTGTGTGGTGTGTGTGTGTGTGTGTGTGTGAGTGTGTACAAAAGCTGACTGGAGCTCCTCATCACCTCATTAACGTTAGTGCTGTTCTTATATCCCCGGAGAGGGATCCGCATTTAATACGTGTTCCCTGCCTCATGATAATGAGAGTAAACCTTCACTCTCTCATTATAGTCATTGATTTAAAACAAAATTATATACATGGGGGCCTGACGCTTGAGTGGACAGTGCTCGGGATTCGTAATCGTAAAGTTCCGGGTTCGATCCCCGGCGGGC
>WNGS01113158.1:39689953-39703403 GCA_020271785.1 Procambarus virginalis | reverse complement strand
CTACTTAAACAACGACGATATGTTCATCCTGAAAAGTTCAGACTCACTTCTGACGTGTGTGTGTGTGTGTGTGTGTGTGTGTGTGTGTGTGTGTGTGTGTGTGTGTGTGTGTGTGATGAGAGAAGAGAGAGATATCACAAAGAATCACCAGCAAGAGGTCCACATATCGTCAAGTGCAGAAGGCGTGGAGCGGCCAAAAAATTATCCAATAAGTCCTGATGACTGACCACGAAGTCCTCTGACTGGTGTTGAGCTGAAGACCTATTAACTACACAAGGATTATTAAGGACGTGGCACCAGCTTACTGACCCGAAGGTACACATCAGCCCTCAACACAATCCAGAACCAAAGTAAACTCTCATTGTGTATTACGATATGTGATATGGGGGATACGTACATGGGTTCCTCTACATGTACATATCCCCGATGAAGCACCTCTTGATTCACCACTAGGTATACAATCCAACCTTCTAAGCTAACCAGAAACGTACGAACCCAGGCAACCCACTTAACCTATCACTCCGATGCATTGAAAATGTAGTTATTTGTGGTTTCGCCGCATTTGTAACGTCGGCTACCGTAACATAACGCGCCCTACCTGTTGAGAGGAGAGGTTGAAGGCGCCCAGATAATGGGGTGTGGGGGAGAGAATGAGGATCATGAGTGTGTACCTGCGGTGAGGCACGGGACACGAGGCGGGGGAAGAGGGTCAGCTGGGGTAAGTAAACAACACCTGGAGTGTCAGAGTTGTAGTAGCAATGATGGGGAATGTAAACACGAAACTCCCGCCACCACACGGGGTCCACCCTCGCTGTGTCCCCCAGCACCATACGGGGTCTACCCTCGCTGTGTACCCCCAGCACCACATGGGGTCCACCCTCGCTGTGTTCCCCAGCACCACACGGGGTCTACCCTCGCTGTGTACCCCCAGCACCACATGGGGTCCACCCTCGCTGTGTACCCCAGCACCACACGGGGTCCACCCTCGCTGTGTCCCCCAGCACCACATGGGGTCCACCCTCGCTGTGTACCCCAGCACCACATGGGGTCCACCCTCGCTGTGTACCCCAGCACCACACGGGGTCCACCCTCGCTGTGTCCCCCAGCACCACACGGGGTCCACCCTCGCTGTGTCCCCCAGCACCACACGGGGTCCACCCTCGCTGTGTCCCCCAGCACCACACGGGGTCCACCCTCGCTGTGTTCCCCAGCACCACACGGGGTCTACTCTCGCTGTGTACCCCCAGCACCACACGGGGTCCACCCTCGCTGTGTACCCCAGCACCACACGGGGTCCACCCTCGCTGTGTTCCCCAGCACCACACGGGGTCCACCCTCGCTGTGTTCCCCAGCACCACAAGGGGTCTACCCTCGCTGTGTTCCCAGCACCACACGGGTGTGGATACTCAAATAGTTTTTGAATTTCATATTTCACATATTTGTTTAATCTAATAATACATAGGGAGCAGATAATAGCACTAATTACATACTGGTTTTGAAGTGACCACCTCCAGGGGACCTCCCCCCCCCCCAGGCAACACTCACACGCACGCTACAGAAAACACAGATTCACACATGTAAACATTACCCAGAACGGCGGGCGTGACGAGGCGTACAGTCTCCGGAGCCATGAGTGCCTCTGGAGGGCCACGAGTGCCTTTGGAGGGCCACGAGTGCCTCTGGAGGGCCACGAGTGCCTTTGGAGGGCCACGAGTGCCTCTGGAGGGCCATGAGTGCCTCTGGAGGGCCATGAGTGCCTCTGGAGGGCCACGAGTGCCTTTGGAGGGCCACGAGTGCCTCTGGAGGGCCATGAGTGCGTCTGGAGGGCCATGAGTGCCTCTGGAGGGCCATGAGTGCCTCTGGAGGGCCATGAGTGCCTCTGGAGGGCTACGAGTGCCTTTGGAGGGCCACGAGTGCCTCTGGAGGGCCATGAGTGCCTCTGGAGGGCCACGAGTGCCTCTGGAGGCCACGAGTGCCTCTGGAGGGCAGCGAGTGCCTCTGGAGGGCCATGAGTGCCTCTGAAGGGCCACGAGTGCCTCTGGAGGGCCACGAGTGCCCCTGGAGGGCCACGAGTGCCCCTGGAGGGCCACGAGTGCCCCTGGAGGGCCACGAGTGCTCCCTGGAGGGCGACGAGTGCCCCCTGGAGGGCCACGAGTGCCCCCTGGAGGGCCACGAGTGCCCCTGGAGGGCCACGAGTGCCCTCTAGAGGGCCACGAGTGCCCCTTGGAGGGCCACGAGTGCCCCTGGAGGGCCACGAGTGCCCCTGGAGGGCCACGAGTGCCCTGGAGGGCTACGAGTGCCCCCTGGAGGGCCACGAGTGCCCCTGGAGGGCCACGAGTGCCCCTGGAGGGCCACGAGTGCCCCCTGGAGGGCCACAGTCGATGGGAGCAAGAGGCCACTCACATCCTTTCGCGGCCACTAGACAAGGTCGACCTGTGGAGGCCAGCAGCACCCACACCCATAGCACTACCCACCCCGCCCCGGCACACCTAATCACCTCGTTCACCGTCGAGCAAATGGCCCGTAGGATAAATGATCACTGCCGTACTAGAGTTTATTTTTCACTGTAATCGAGTGAGGGGCAGCAGCGCCCAGCCAATTGCGTCTTCAGTGCTTCTGTTGGCAGTTCAGTATTTATTTTCCATTCAAATATACTTGCAACAGAACAGCCCGAACTCTCAGAGTTGTCACTTCACAAAAATGCCCGAACCTAACCAACCCTAGGACCCACGCAGAGAAAACGTGAATGTTTATGAGCCGTTATGGAGGCTCTCAACTGTACATCAATAGTACATCATATTTTGTCAGTTGGGTAATTTTAACATTAAAATGCGGCATATTATGCAAGAGGCTAGAGTGATCAGGAAGCCAATACAGCGGGTTTTGTGTCTAGTGATTCGCAATAGATGGAAATATATACACAGAAACCTGCTGTATAAACCGTACCTATCATTAGTGTATACTGAGTCTATACTGAGTATAGTCTTATACTATACTGAGTCGATGACGATATATGATGAGTCGATATATAGTATACTACGTCATCGACTCACAATCGAGACACCAGTGTTCAATCCCCAGGCAGGAAAGAACGGTTAGGAACGTTTCCTTGACCTGATACATCTGTTCACCTAGCAGAACATATATACCTGGGCGTTTGGTGAGTGTTGTGGGGCTGCATCCTGGAACTAGGGGGGGGGGAGTCACGATCAGATTCACCAAGCATTTACGCAGCCACTTACGAAACCTGTACATCTTTACATAATCATTGCGTCTTTGTTTAGATTTATTGAACAGTTTATGAGCTCCGAAGCGCTACGAGATTGTTTATAACAATAATAACCTTGGGTTGTGATGTTTCTAAGCTCGCAAACTGTTTAACAAATGTAAACAAAGCTGCCATGATTAAGAAAAGATGTAAAGGTTTCGTAAACGGTTGCGGGAATGATTGATGAATCCTGCAACTTAATTCATAATCATCACGCACGTCTGTGTTGCACTGTTGCACACAAGCTAAACATGTGACCATGTTGGGTGCATGTGGCCATGCTGGGTGCATGTGGCCATGCTGGGTGCATGTGGTCATGCTGGGTGCATGTGGCCATGCTGGGTGCATGTGGCCATGCTGGGTGCATGTGGCCATGCTGGGTGCATGTGGCCATGCTGGGTACATGTGGCCATGCTGGGTGCATGTGGCCATGCTTAAGCAAATATGATAATGTTTCTACAAGCACTATGTGTCAGACGCTGAAGCACACAGCCGTGCACTCACATGCCCGTGCTCAGCCGTGCTTCATCCACAGGCACGGCCGTGCACCCATATGCACGACCTAAGGGGCAATAACCAGTTTTAGAGTGTATATCCCGCCACTCCCTTGAAGACGGGCATATACAATCATTTTCGAAGCCCCTAGACCTACACCAACCGCCGCAAGAGGTGCCAAGGAGTGCCTGGCGGGCCGCAGGAGGCACCCATCAGCACCACAGGTGCGCACCGATGTTGCTCCGTCAGTTTTAGCGTCACCATAAAAACAGTGACTGTATCGATATAGTACGGACTCCGCAGCTGAGGGATACAAAAATACCCGGGTGGTGTGGTGAAGGTGTGATGGCGGCTGGCACCCACCTGCTTGGTTTATGGCGTCGGAATGGTGCCACACTGCTTGCTTCACCAGCTTGTTGTGGCCCCAGGATGGTGTCACACCGCCCCCCCCCACCACCACCAGCTTGTGGCCCTAAGCTTGAGCCGATCACAGGGCCAGCGGAGTTTCCCATATTCACTGTAACACATTCACTTGTTCTTCTCAACCAACCACTTGGGCTGGACGGTAGAGCGACGGTCTCGCTTCATGGAGGTCGGCGTTCAATCCCCGACCGTCCAAGTAGTTGGGGAACCATTCCTTCCCCCTCCGTCCCATTCCCAAATCCTTATCCTGATCCCTTCCAAGTGCTATAAAGTCGTAATGGCTTGGCGCTTTCCCTTGATAATTCCAAAATTTGTTCTTCTCATTTTTATATACTTGGAAATTTGTTGGAGTTCCTTTTGAGGAAAATAAGTGAAGCTTTAAATGATGGTGGTTGTGAGGAGGTTCAGAATACTTCCTACTTCCTCTTTAGTGAGGAAGTACACTGTGCTTCCTTAAGAGAGGCAGCATAGTACCTGGTAGACACTGTAACTGTGTTACTACTCTCCGCCGCTCCTTCCCCTTGCTCCTTGCCACTAGTCCCTCCTCCTCTATCCATACCTCATCAGAAAACAAAATTTATTCAAACAAACTAATATCCCTGTCACTTAACTCAGTCGACTCCCGAATATACTCACACACGTGAGGCGGGACCAAAGAGCCGAAGCTCAACCCCCGCAGGTATACCTAGGTGAGTACATCCACACACGTACACAAGTGAATGTACGCGAGCATAGAAGATAAGACAAGATAGGACTTCTTTATCTTTAATGAGCTATCTGGTAGATAAATTAAAACTAACTTATCAGTACAGAAGAGATTATAATTAGGAAAGTAGAAGACTCTCTTCCTTCTACCCTTGATGTTGTTTGGTGTTGTTGTTGTTTAAGATTCGCTAGCTGGAACAAAAAATTCTAAGTAGCACGGGCTATGGTGAGCCCGTAGTGGACTTAATTTCTTCTATAACTCACCACAAGACGAGAGGAAGAGCCACGGGCAATCCCCTGGAGGCTGGAGGGAAAGTGGGGGGGGGGGTAGGGGGTGGAGGGGGGAGGGGGTGGAGGGTGGAGGGGGGGAGAGGAGGGAGAGAGGGAGGGAATTATCAGGGGGAAAGCGCCAAGCCGTTACGACTATATAGCACTTGGAAGGGATCAGATAAGGATTTGGGATGGGACGGGGGTAAAGAATGGTTCCCAACCACTTAAGACAGTCGGGGGTTGAACGCTGACCTGCATGAAGCGAGACTCTCAGCCTTCTAACACTTAAGACAATCGTTGGATGAGTGGTTATGGTGCTGGCCAGCCACCCCTGGCAGCCTAGAGAAACAGCACTACTTGGCCTAGTAGGCAAAGCCCGATCTGCCTAAAGAGCAGACTGATTTTCGTTATGTTCAAATATTTATTTCCAAATTGGTTTCTTTCAATTAATATTATCATATTATTTAGGAACATGAATTACTGACTTATGTTATGTTGGGTTAGATTAGGTTTGATCAAATTTCTATGTTAGTTTTTAACTAAACAAAATCAGTTCATAAATAATGTAATGGAAAGCCTAATCAATCCATAAGAAAAATATAACCCAAAATATAATATTTCACGAAAAATTCGTAACTTAGGTAACTTCCTTCTTCAAGTTGCTTCTTAGGCAACTTGGCCTATTAGGTAATTTTAATGTTAGTTAACTTCCAACACAATAACAATAATTCAAAATGAATCTTTAATTAATAAAAACAGCCTTGCAAATCAAATGTTTTACCCGCAAAAAATATATTTTTATATCAACCATTTAGCTCATTATAAGTTTATAGTGAAATTGCAACACTCACATTGATTTATTTCAAAAGTTCGAGTTATTAGCGGTATTAACAGCGACTCGACACTGCTGTTGTAATGATATTCTACCGTGACTACACAGCCCGGCTCGTGGGCCTTACTTCACCCGCTCGTTAATATCGACACTATAACGTCACTGTCATCACTATACTGTTATTACCATTCCTATATCGCCCACTATCATCACAATATTGTCACTACCATTGCTATATCGCGTCACTATTTCCACTATATCTCCATTATCATCACTATATTGTCACTACCATTGTTATCACTATAATACTATCACTATGTCCTCACTATACCGTCTGTAACAGTACCTAATATTATACCGATGATACCAGTTATCACCAGCACCTCCATCACACGTTCACTATCACCAAACCTTACACTGGTACCGTAGTTTGTACCTGGTGTACCAGTACCGTTCCTACCGGTACCAACTCCATTATGTGCTTGCTACGGTACATGCGCACGCATGCGCATACTGGTAGCTGAGAGGACAGCGCGCAGGACTCGTAATTCTGTGGCCCGGGTTCGATTCCCGGACCAGGCAGAAACAAATGGGCAAAGTTTCTTTCATCCTGAATGCCCCTGTTACCTAGCAGTAAATAGGTACCTGGGAGTTAGACAGCTGTTACGGAGCTGCTTCCTGTGTGTGTGTGTGTGTGTGTGTGTGTGTGTGTGTGTGTGTGTGTGTGTGTGTATGTGTGTGTGTGTGTGTGTGTGTGTGTGGTGTGTGTGTGTGTGTGTGTGTGTGTGTGTGTGTGTGTCTGTGTGTGTGAAACAAATTAGTAGTTAGTAACAGTTGATTGACAGTTGAGAGGCGGGGCGATAGAGCAGAGCTCAACCCCCACTAGCACAAATAGGTGAATACAACCAGGTGAATACACGCACCATTGGACAAGGGGTCATGGAAAGGAGAAAAGACAGTAGGAAGGACCTATCAGGGGGAAAGCGCCAAGCCATATCGACTATATATCACTGGGAAGGGGTTAGGATAAGGATTTGGGATGGGACCGAGGGGAAGGAATTGGGCCCAACCACTTGGACGATCGGGGATTGAACGCCGACCTGCATGAAGCGAGACCGTCGCTCTACCGTCCAGCCCAAGAAAGGAAAAGACAGTAGAAAAGGGGATTACATCAGAGTAAAGAGAGTACGTGGAACACATACAACGGGAGGAAGAACACAGAGGGAAGACCGTCCAGGAGATGATGGTCCAGGCAACACTGAGATACAAAGAGGCGGGAGAGAGATCCATACCAACAATAATAGAAAAAAAGGTAGGAGAGAATATAATAAATCGTGATTCAATAAACAATACCAAGAGTAAAAGTAAAAAGCAAGAGAGAGTGGAAACAAATATAGAGGTCAAAGTACAGAACAAAACGTAAATAAGAGGCAACAGGGCTAGGAACGAATTAATAAATAAACGAAGAGTGTCACAAAGAGACTATGATAATTATATTGCTTCTAAACCAGAATAACAACCAAATCTCTTACATAGGAATATGAGAAGGAAAATGACCGTGAACGACCAAGTGACCAGGCCACGAAATGGAGGGAAGGGAATATACAGGAAATAAGGAAATTTGCAAGGATATCAGTGTCAGCTTCGACGGAGCCTGCAGGCCTCTCAGTGCCGCAAGAGGTGGAAACAGCAGAGGACGCGCGGCAACAACTACCATCACTACCTCAAACAAAAGCTACTGGACCAGACAACCCTTTCATGTTACAGCAAGTGGCACTGGCCCTCGGCGTGCCTTTAACATTGATTTTAACGAGTCACTTTCAAAGGGAGAACTGCCCAGCTGCTGGAAGAAGGCAAACATAGTACCAATTTACAAGAAAGGAGTTAAAGAGGCATTGTAGCCATAATATATATATATGTGCCAGTTTAGACCTATTGTCTTGTGTATGACCCTCTGTCCTGCGTGACAGATAATACCAGCATTATCCTCACTTTAATAGGACTTAATTGAAATCCTCAGATTAGGCAAAATTTTAATTAATTTTGTCAATAAAGATGTTAATAATAACTTTACAAATCAGTATCACTAACAACCATCCCTTGAAAAGTACTCGAAAGAATAATAAGGATAAGACTAAATACACACAAGGAGAGAATTAGGTATGCAAACAAACATCAACATGGCTGTTAGGAAGGGAAATCGTGCCTGACAAACCTACTGTAATTTTATGATAAAGTAACCAAAATAAGGCAGGACAGATTACATATTTCTCGATTGCCAAAAAGCCTTTGATACAGTACTTCACAAGAGATTACTACGCAAACTTGAGGTGCAGATAGGAGTAAAGGGGAAAATACTAGCATGTATAAAGAATTGCCTAACAGGCAGAGAGTATCAGTGAGAGGCGAGAAGTCGGATTGGCGTGGATTATAAGCGGAGAACCTCAAGGATCAGTGCTGGGATCCATACAATTTTTCATTTATTTAAATGACCCATCTATCATTTATGTATATAACCTATCTATCATTTATGTAAATAACCTATCTATCATTTATGTAAATAACCTATAGGAGTCGAGTCTACGTCAATGTTTTCACACGATGAAAAACTAACGAGAAGTGCTGTGACAGATGAGGATTGTAAGATTCTCCAAGATGACTTAAACAATTTGCACAGTTGGTTCAATAAATGGCTATTGGAACACAACACCAGCAAGTGTAAGGTGATGGAAGTGGGAATTTGTGACAAAAGAAAAAAAAGGACAGTACACAATGAAGGAAAACTACCTATCATAACGACTTGAGAAAAAGATCTGGGAGTGGACATAACACCAAACCTAACTCCAGAGGCTCACATATATATATATATATATATATATATATATATATATATATATATATATATATATATATATATATATATATCTATATGGCCACTGGTTGCCACTGTAACTCCAGAGGTCACTGGCTGCCACTACCTCCAGAGGTGACTGGCTGCCACTGTACCTCCAGAGGTCACTGGCTGCCACTGTACCTCCAGAGGTCACTGGCTGCCACTGTACCTCCAGAGGTCACTGGCTGCCACTACCTCCAGAGGTGACTGGCTGCCACTGTACCTCCAGAGGTCACTGGCTGCCACTGTACCTCCAGAGGTCACTGGCTGCCACTGTACCTCCAGAGGTCACTGGCTGCCACTGTACCTCCAGAGGTCACACAACACCAGCCTCCTCCTCCTCCTTACCCAGCGTGAGTGCCGGCACTAGATCACCCCAATGACCTCCACATCACCCCCAAGACAAAGTTATCAAAGCTAATTGCTCTTCTAAAGCAACATGTTGCAGAGCAACCCTGTGAGCAAAATATTCATGTTCCCTTACGCGTATAAATTTCAGCTGATGGCAAGAGCTCCGTTCGTATTTATGTTGCTGTGAGACGGGTAATTTACAACACTTGAGCACTGCTAGTTTATCTTAAGGACGTTTCGGGCATGGGTAACGCGCTCTTCTGTAATGTTCTGATTGTTGTAACTAAGATTCTTGATCTGATTGTGGCCACTCATTCTCGTAGTGAGGTAATTATTAGGGGAAAGCGCTAAGCCATTGCGACTATGTAGCACTTGGAAGGATTGAGGAAAAGGAATTTGGGATATGAGGGAGGGAAGGAATGGTGCCCAACAACTTGGATGGTCGGGGATTGAACGCGTTCTTGTGGTCGTAGTTTTCTTCATGTAGTAACTAGAGGTCACTTTGGTCTTAGTGCTTATATTTTCGTCATTTGTATTAATTTAACTTTAGTGTTTATTTAGACATAACTAGTATTCTTTGGCCTTAAATTAAGGCTATTGTAGTTGTAACTAGTGGTAATAGTTGTGCAGTTTTTGAATGGTCGTTAATTCTTCTAGTTTACTCAATGTACCAGTCTGCTTTCCAAAGGATACCTGATCAACCGGGCTGTGACTTAAACGTCAGACCGCGAGCAGCTGCGTCTACCATCCTAGTTGACCAGCCCACCACCCAGGAGGCCTGGTAGTAGACTGGGCCTCGGGGACATTGACTCCCGGAACCAGCACACGGGCTGTAACAAATCCAAGGGCTCGAGAATGACTACACATGTCGATTAGAGGCTGGGACCAGGGACTGGAGCTCTCTTATTACACTCCACTTCCATCAACCACCCGTCCATCTTCCCATCAACCCACCTTCCTGTCCCACACCCAGCACCGCTAGTCGAGGGAAATAATAAATCTGAGCTTACAGCATCCTCCAGCATCCCGGGGGAAGATTTTAGCCCCGCCGGCTAATGAAATGAGACACACAGCGAGTCAAGAAGAGTCAGTGGAGTTCAGAGGAGAGTCCTTACCGCGAGGGGAGTTGAGGAGGAAGCCTAGTGTTGGCGGATATTCGCGTCCTCTCTGC
The DNA here is from genome assembly GCA_020271785.1 of Procambarus virginalis. Classification (NCBI taxonomy): domain Eukaryota; kingdom Metazoa; phylum Arthropoda; class Malacostraca; order Decapoda; family Cambaridae; genus Procambarus; species Procambarus virginalis. Next base: position 39,692,995 of record WNGS01113158.1, on the reverse strand, counting down.
CAGGGTCGGGGATTACGTCTGTCTAGCTGGCTGCTTCCCCTCTCTTTTCCTTACCGCCTCACTCTGCTCCATGTCTCTAACTCTCATGTCTGACTGTCTGTATCTCATTCTGTGTGTCTAATATTTGTGCCTGCAGGATCGAGCTGTTAGCTCTTCGATCCCCGCTTTTCTAACCGTTGGATGAGTTGGATGGCCACATACGATCCAAATACTAAACCAGGTACATAAACTACAGCATGAATGCAATACAATACAGTCGTCTTCCTTGCTTTCTTGTCGCTCTTGAAACGAAGGTAAAAAAGTAATTAAGAGAAAGCTGGGACCAGGGTGTCTGGGTCAAGCCAGTATGACTACACGGCATACCAGCAAAAACAGTCTGAATGATCAGGTTGCCAACCACGAGGTATAGCGGAACCTTAGGATTTCCCCTCGAGACCTTTCCCAGACTCGGTTTACACGGCAAGACGAAGAGTTTACCAACCTTACAACTTCCTTGATCATTTTTGTAATTTTCTTGCGATCCACTAAGGGGCAAAAATATTTGTTCCAACAGATTTTAAATGAGCCAATTACAGCATTGGTCGCGATACAGCAAAAGTTGTAATGATGCTCCTAAGTTAGTAGTTTCAAGAAGGAAACTTATTTTAACTTGAGTTATATAAAGATTTTATACATAACACACATGTATCATTATTTAGTTCTCACTACCATATTTCATGAGTTATGAAGACAACGACATTATGTTTTTTTTTATCACAATTCATCATTGATAAAAACTGATGATTTTCTGTAAACATCATTGATGAAAAGTGATGATTTTCTGTAAACATCATTGATGAAAAGTGATGATTTTCTGTAAACATCATTGATCAAAACTGATGATTTTCTGTAAACATAATTGATCAAAACTGATGATTTTCTTACATCAAAAAACACAATAATATTAAACTGCAGAAGGCCTATTGGCCCATAAGCGGCAGCTTCTCTTTATATCCATCCAAACACACCAATATTTGGTCTAACCTACGCTTGAAACAATCCAGGAATCCCGCGTCCATTGCGCTGCCCGGTTATGTGTTCCATGAATCAACAACCCCCTTCTTCCAAACTAGTATTTACCCAGGGCCAGGATTCATCACGCAATGTACGCAGTCACGAAACCTGTATATCTTTCCTTAATCATGTTGGTTTTGTTAACATTTGTTAAATAATTTATGAACTCGGAAGGTCCATGAGTTTGTATATAAAAATAGTAACAGTGGAGTGTTATTATTGGTCAGTTACGCCAGTGTCTGGAGGTATAGCAGTGATCCACGGTCAGTTACACTAGTGTCTGAAGGTGTAGCAGTGATCCACGGTCAGTTACACTAGTGTCTGAAGGTGTAGCAGTGATCCACGGTCAGTTACACTAGTGTCTGGAGGTGTAGCAGTGATCCACGGTCAGTTACACTAGTGTCTGGAGGTGTAGCAGTGATCCACGGTCAGTTACACTAGTGTCTGGAGGTGTAGCAGTGACCCTCACCACTCAGTCTTCTCCTGACTCTCTAGTGTGCTCCTGGGGTGCTACCAGCACACACAGTCTGTTTTGGTAATTAAATATTGCATTAAAACTTTCATAGCAAGACTCTCTTAGGTAATTTATCCCTTAAGCGATTCACCAATAAAGTAATTAACCCCTTCAGCAATTTTCCCCATCAGTAATTTACCTCAATTTTTATTTTGTGCATCGAGTAATTTACCTGATAATTCAATTATCCTTTAAGTAATTTACACCTTAAATTAATTACAATTTTTAGACTACATCTCAAGCCTCCCAACAGTCATCCTATTTTGTTCCCTTTCATTATTCATCCTCCTCACCTCCCTCCTCTGCCCTCTTTCCCTTTTCAATTGGGCTGCCCCTCCTTCTCCTTCCCACTTGGGCTGGACGGTAGAGCGACGGTCTCGCTCTATGCAGGACGGCGTTCAATCCCCGACCGTCCACAAGTGCTTGGGCACCATTTCTTTCCCCTTTCCATCCTAAACCCCATCCCAGTGCCTTCCCTCCCTCCCTCCCTCCCTCCCTTTCCATCCCCTCTCTTCAAATATCTGTGAGTGACCAAATTTAAACCAGACACACACACATAAGGGCAAAGCAAGCAAAAATAATTAGCAATTAACAACACGACTGAGGACCAACACACCCGCTGCTGCTCGGAAGTGAGACTCACCTCCCCTCACCGGTAAATGCATTTACAGTTCCTATTTACCGGCGTACAAGACGCACCTGATTTACATGGTTATTTACATGCTTCATCATACATTTATTTTGAAGATATTTTTCATCTGGTACTGTACGGGAAACACGTGATTTTGTGAATGAAAATACACCATACATGATTGTTGGCGGACCAAACACACGCTTCCTTATCCCCGGGTAATATGGGATGTGCTACAATGATCAGGGCAACGCTACAATGATCAGGGCAATGATCAGGTTAATGCTACAATGATCAGGGCAATGATCAGGTTAATGCTACAATGATCAGGGCAATGATCAGGTTAATGCTACAATGATCAGGGCAACGCTACAGTGATCGGGGCAATGATCAGGTTAATGCTACAATGATCAGGGCAATGCTACAATGATCAGGGCAATGATCAGGTTAATGCTACAATGATCAGGGCAATGCTACAATGATCAGGGGAATGATCAGGTTAATGCTACAATGATCAGGGCAATGCTACAATGATCAGGGCAATGATCAGGTTAATGCTACAATGATCAGGGCAATGCTACAATGATCAGGGCAATGCTACAATGATCAGGGCAATGCTACAATGATCAGGGCAATGATCAGGTTAATGCTACAATGATCAGGGCAATGCTACAATGTTAAAAACAATGCTACAGTGATCAGGGCAATGATCAGGTCAATGCTACAATGATCAGAACAATGCTACAATGATCAGGACAATGGTACAGTGATCAAGACAATGCTACAATGATCAGGACAATGCTACAATGATCAGAACAATGCTACGATGATCAGGACAATACTA